>JAJPUD010002130.1:264617-331288 GCA_023553655.1 Myrmecobius fasciatus
AGAGGGGGGGGGGAGACTAAGAGAAGAAGACAGGGGAGACAGGTTTAGTGCCCCGTTACCATCCCATCCCTTTTCTCTTTGACATCACTGCTTTGCATTGTCTCCATTTACTTCTTTAATGCTTTCTTTCTGTTCAGTCGCCAAAATTGTATTGAATTGCCTCTCGTAAGAGTCACTAATAATTACTAATTACTGTAGCCCATGTTTTTTTTCTAATCAAGGAGAAAAGTATATAGCATTATTTCTAAAATATTAGATACCACTGAACTGCTATGTTTTCCCTGATATTCTGTCTTCCTTTGGATCTTAGGAAGTTGTTATGCCTCTTCTGTTACTTTTATAATTGTTTTATATCTTTTATTAGCCCTCTTTTCTTATTGCTGCACCTTTACAGTTTTTCAGCAAGTTTTTTCTCAGCCTTCAAAAGCTGAACTGGTGAAGATCAAGATCTGCCAGGTTCTACAGTGCTGGAAAGTCTGTGAATACTGTCTTGGCAATAGACTATGCCTGTTTTCCAGAAACCTATCCACATAAACACAGAGGCTTATTTATTACTAAGTAATAGATTTAACACTTTGAAATTAATTCTTTAACCATGTTAATCTGTTAAACAAAGAAAAATATAAAATGACCCCTGGTTTTTATTCATTCCCTTTCTGCTTCTACATTGTCAAGTGATTAGAAAAGTGGGTAGAAGGTATTAAGAATCAGTTTTATAATATATCAACATTAGCTTATCTGGTGCTTAAAATTTGAAGTTACTAAGTAAACGCATTACCGGAGGAACTCAGTGTCAAGATTACTATCAGTATTAATAAACTCAATTCCCAATAAGTCAAAGGCAAACAAAAAGAAATTCTCCTGGAATAGAAGGATGAATCACAGCTTCGCTTTGGAAAGAAAAATAAAGGAGTTGGTTGATTTGGTTTTATTGTGGAGTCTGATATCAATAGGACATTTATAATAGAGCATTTGATCTCATTGTGGGGCTCATGATAAAAACTTGCAAAAAATAAAATTGCTTATATTTTGATGGGAAAGACATCACTGATGATTTTATTATTTCTGAGAAACAATTATTTCTGATTCAGCTGTCTAATTGCAAACTGTTGTTGTGTTTGAGCAAAGATCAAAAAATGAGGGTCACTGGAAGACAGAATAAAAATGAGATGGTAATGTAGTGTAATTGAAGCAATTTTCTCCTCACCTTTTTAAAGATGTTGATACTGAAAAATAGAAGATGGATAAAACAACAACTATCAACACAGACCACTATTCTTTTTTAAGGATGTTAGAAGCAAAATAAATCAGTTGCCACAATGAGAAAGCCAAAAAAGCCTAGAAACTTCATCAGCACTTCCTCTCCTTGGCAGAGAGATAAGACAACCAAAGGCAGTAATTGTTGAATATAAATCCATTTGAAAGTTCATATGGAGGAAGATGGTGGCTAGAAGATTATGAACAGTATTGCCTCTGGTCAGCAAACATTCAGACTTGGACTTTAAGTGGTACAGATCCAAAAAGACAGATTCTCTCAAAAATTCATAGTGTAATGGAACTATGTACCAACAAACTACATACAGGATTTGGAAGTAATCAAAAGAGGAGGTATCTTTAAGAGAAATCAGGGAAAATTTCCAATCTAATCTTTATCTGGGACTTGAAGGAATTTGGAAACCCGGGTAATATACATCAGGGCTTCTTAAACTTTTTCTGTTCAAGTCTCCAAAAAATTTCTACATGACCCTAGATATATAGGTATATAAAGTAAGTATAAAAATCAAACATTTACTGATAATAAATTATAATTTTGAGATTTCATCATCCACAATTTAAGGGGTCACAATCCACAGTTTAAGATGCTCTGTTATAGATGAGAAGAGAAAGCATTCTAGGCATGGGATATAGTCATTAAACATGCTTGAAACTTGAAGATATGGAGTGTATTGTGGAAAGAGCTACAAGGAGATCAGTGTCACAGGATTGTAGAGTACATAGGTGATCGGTATTGTAAAGCATAAAAAGAATGCAAAGCAGAGAATGGGGCAGGACTGAAGAGAAACAAGTATACAAGGCTTGATTAAAGACGATAAAGATGATTAGGACGATTAAAACACCAGAAAGGCAAGTAAGAATGTAACATGAATAAACAGATGGAAAAGGTAATGTGAAAAATTTTCAAAATTCAATTATAGTAGAGCCATTGTATCTGGATTCTAGCATTAGTCTTTTAATATATGAGAAAATAGAAAAAATTCTAAAGGAGAAAAGGGGGGGGGGGGATTAACAGCTAAACTAGACCAATTAATCATACAGAAAAGAGTTCCATATGAGAAATTGACAATTTTAAGGGATTTAGAGATCAGTTCATAGAGGATCTGAAAAAACAGATGCCAAAGCCCTGGAAAAATCTAAGAAATTAATTTTTTTTAAATGTTATAATTACTGATTCTATTCCATATGCATACTTTCAAGTCTCTTCAGAAAATTTATGAAAATAATGTAGATACATTGAAATCTTTGGTAAACATACAAGAAGGGGAAAGGTATTCTTTAACAAATAATATCCTATAACACACCATATTTTTACAGTACTCTGCCTGAAAGATTTAAAGAATAAAAAATTCCGCTTTGCTTGTTATTTGTTGACTGTGAGGGAAAAAAAAGTTTGATCCATTAAAGCAAAATACCATCTTGAAGTCTCTTCTCTAAGAAGTTTTCTTACATATTTATATCTAAAATTATTAAACATCTTTATAAGATATGATAGAAGATCATTTTTGGGGGGATGCTATAACTTTGACTATCTAAGTGATGTGAAGTATAAAACAGAAAAACATAAATCTGCCTAAGATATTTAATACTATCTTTGGAGTAGTTCAGGTGGTGGACATGATGATGAAATCTTCCAGATGTTTCTTTTTATGTTCAGATTGCATTAAATCCAATAACGTTGCAGAACCTTTAATGTGAAACTAAAAATCACTCAGAAGAATGAAAAATGAAACTGATAGTGACTCAGAAGAATGAAGCCTAATTATCCAGAGAAGTCCAAGTGGATGTACAATACCTATTGTCTACAATTTTCACTTGTAGGTACAGCCCATTGGAATTTGTTCCTAAGTGTATTTAACATGAACAGTGAACCAACCCCAGAATTGAGGAGGAAGAGAGAAGTCTAGATTGCCTTAAAGAACTATTATATATTGCTTTTGATGAAAGCTCAGAAATACAATACAAAGAGTGCTGTCCCTGCAGTCAGAAGATGTCATTTCAAATATTGAATCCGATATTTAGACTTGGTTGACCTGTAGCAAATCACTTAACCTCCTTGAATTCAACTTTAAAATATTGAACCAGACTCTTGTGATCTTTTTCTTCTGTAAATCTTTTATTGATTATAACCTTTATACAGAGGCCCAGCATTGTAATGATTATATGAATGAAATACCTGGAACAACATTATTTCAAGAAGTAAGGTTGAAAGTTAGCAAGAAGACAGTTGGAAAGGTGCACAGTGGGCATAAGTAGACTTCAGTGTGTTACCAGTGAGGAACTGTGCAAAAGAAACAGTGTAATGGATGTTACCAGAGAATCATAGGAAAGGGGTGAGCCAGTCATGTGATAAAACAAGAAATAATAAAAATGCATGTTTAGCCAATAAGCATTTATTAAACACTTGATACAAATGAAATGCTGTACTTGGAAAGTTATGAAAAAAATCTGTCTCAAAAAGCTTACAGCCTCTTGAGGGAAACAAGAGTAAAAGGAATGGTAGTAAAATAAACATAAAAGTTAGAGAAAGGACAACACTTAAAAATGGGAGGGAGTAGGAAAAATTTGGTCTAAGTCGTGTTTGATAGCTTCTTCATACTCCTTCCTAATAGAGGAATCACTGATCAAACTTTTGTTTTGTAGTTGTTATATGATTTTATGTCATACTTTCAATAAATTCAGCTCACATTTCCATAAGTTTATACTTTGTGCAAAGATTATTTTTAAAAATGAGGCAGTTGATAAGACCCTAGATTAACAAAGACCTGAGTTCAGTTTTAAATTTGAACTCACAGTAGAACCAAGAGAACATCATACATAGCAAGAACAAGATTATATGATGATCAATTCTCATAGACTTGGATCTTTTGGGGCAGGGGGGGCACAATTTGGTTTAAGTGACTTGCCCAGGGTCACACAGCTAGGAAGTGTTAAGTATCTGAGACCACATTTGAACTCAGGTCCTCCTGGCTTCAGAGATGGTGCTCTATCTACTGTGCCTTCTAGCTGCCCTTAGACTTGGCTCTTTTCAACAGCATGGTTGATTCAGGCCAATTCCAGTGGGCTTATAATGGAGGAGCCATCTGCACCCAGAGAGAACTATGGGGACTATGTGGATCACAACACAGTATTTTCATTCTTTTTGTTGTTTGTTTGCGTTTTGTTTTCTCTCTCTCTTACTCTTTGCTTTTTGATCTGATTTTTCTTGTGCAGCAAGATAATTTGGAAATATGTATAGAATAATTACACATGCTTAATATATAATGGATTATTTGCCATCTAGGGGAAAAGGTGAGGGAAGGGAAGGAGAAAAAAATTTGTAACACAAGGTTTTGCAAGGGTGAATGTTGGGGGGCAGTTAGTTGGCACAGTGGATAGAGCACCAGCTCTCAAGTCAGGAGGACCTGAGTTCAAATCTGGCCTCAGACACTTAACACTTTCTAGCTGTGTGACTCTGGGCAAGTCACTTAACCCTAGTTGCTGGGGGGTGGGGGGAGAGGAAGGTGGATGTTGAAAACTGCATATGTTTTTAAAATAAAAAGCTTTAAAAATTAAAAAATCGTTTAAAAAAGTAAATTTGGCATTATATACTTGCAATGTGACTGGGTAAATCATTTAACCTTTGCCTCAGTTTCCTCATCTGTAAAATGGGGGTAATAAATTAATAGTAACTACCTCCCAGGGTTGTTGTGAGAATCAAGTGAGATCATTGGAAAACTCTTAGCATAGTAAATGCTATATGAATATTAGATATTATTATTAATATACTATAATCATGTATTTTCTGGCATTTCCATTAGCTTTGAATTTTGTGATTCTTGCCAATTTAACAAAGGGAAAGTAGTTATCAGAGTTGTTTTAAATTGAATTTTCTTTGATTATTAAAGAATGTAAACAATTTTAGATGATTATTATTTGCATTCACTTCAAGAACTGACTGTTCCTACTCTTTGAGTACTGTGTTAGAGAATGTATTTTATTGTGATCTTTTTATCCTGTTTCTCAGTGTCATCCATGGACCCTCAAAAGTTTCTGAGACAGAAGCAGTTAGATGATACAGTGATTAGAGTGCCACCTCTGGAGTCAGGAAAACCTGAGTTCAAATTCAGCCTCAGACACTTGACACAATGTCATACTTTAAAATTTTATCACTTTGAATTTAACATGGTAAATAATTTCATGAGTATTTTTCTCATGTTGATCTTAACACACATCATCACCCTCACAAAAGATTCTCCCTATATTTTATATTGTTCGCCACATTTTTTGAAAATTTGAGCTTTTTTTTTTTTTTTTTTTTTTTTAGTTTTTCTCTCTCATTATTTTCCTTTCTATATTTTATTCCCCTCCAAACTCTTTTGTAGGCATTTCATTTTTCAAAACAATGTTGATGTTGCTATCTTATCCCCGGTGATGATTGCATTGATACTCAACAACAAACACTTAAATGCCAGCCACTTTTGTAAGAATTAGAGGTATAAATTAAAAAGATGCAACAATCCCTGCTATCAAGACTTAGATTTGTTGACAGAGATATATACATGCAGGGTGTCCCAAAAGCTTTGGTGGAGTTTTAAGATATTAAAATTTCCTTTTTAAGTTAAAACAGCACCAAAGTTTTTGTTGTTACTCAGTCATTCAGTTGTGTCAGACTCTGTGACACTGTGTACCATAGCATGCCAATGCTGTCTATGGAATTTTTTCAGTAAAGATACTGGGGTGATTTGCCACTTCCTTCTTCAGTAGATTAAGGCAAATAGGTTAAATTACAGGGTCATGTAGCATGAAAATGTTTGAGGCAGGATTTGAACACATCTTGACTACAGGCTCAATCTACTGTGTCACCTATCTTCCTAAACTTTTGGAACTTCCTCTGTATGTACAGAATGAGTACATGATGATTAAGTATAAGATAACAGTAAAAATGATAGAGTATTGTAAGAGAGCGTAGAAAGTAGTGTTTAAATTGCATCTTACAAACAATCATTCTGTAAAGCTGAAAATGGAAGGTCTCTCTACACAGAATTACATTGTGTAGAGAGACCAGTTCAAAGGCACAGACGGGAAGGTGGATTGCCATTTATTAAAATAGAGAAAGTCTTTCTGAACTTCGAGTACAAGAAAAGGAGTGATGCCTGATCAAGTATTGAGTCTGAGCTCAGTAATGATGTGGTCATATCTATGCATTAAAGAAAATTATTTTGACAACTACGTTGAATATGAATTCGAATAAGGGACAATTTGGAGCAAGGAGAACATGTAGGAAACTTCTAAAATAGTGTCTACAGGAAGTGATTGAGGGCCTAAACTAAAGTGTATACAGACTGTGTGAGTGAGAAGAAGCATTTAGAATGTGGAGAGAGATGATGAGATTTGACAATTGATTAAAAATGTAGAGTGTTGGGGCAGGTAGGTGGTGCAGTAGATGGAGCACTAGCCCTGAAGTCAGGAATACCTGAGTTCAAATCTGGCCTCAGACATTTAATACATCCTAGCTGTGTGACCTTGGGCAAGTCACTTAACTCCAATTGCCTCAGCAAAAAAAAAAAAAAAATGTAGGGAATAGAAATATCTAGGGGATAGAAATAATGCTGAGATTGGGAATCCTTGAACCTGGAAAGATGATCCCTTTGGCAGAAATAGAAAAAATTGGAAGGAGGATAAGTTTAGTTTTAGACACATTAAATATTATGTCTCCATGGTTTACAATTTGATTATGTTGATTGATGATGTAACATTGGCTATTAGTGATATAGGATTGAAAGTCCCAGAAGAATATGCATATCTATGAGTCATCTGACTCAAGATGATTATCAAATTCATGGGAGCTAATAAGGTCACCAAGGTAGAAATGTAGTGAAAAGGGTTTGCACAGAGCTTTGGAAATATTCAAAATTTGGGGTGAAGAGTAGGGAAATGGGATTCTTCTGTGGATAGTAAGCCAACAGTGAAGACTTAAAAGTCAGAGACTTAAAGGATCAGAAAGGAAAAATCACAAGGGAAGTATGAGGAAAACCTAGAGAGAAGAAGATGGTCAGGTGTCAAATAAAGAGGATGAGAACTAAGAAGGCTTTTCAGATTTATCAATTAAGAAACACTGATAACTTTGCAGCTGGCAGTTTTGAATGATAAGATTAGAAATACAGAAACATTGAATAGTTTCCAGTTGGATGAAATTCATGCTCATAATATTGCAGTCATGCCTTTCTAGTATGATCTTTTAATCTGCCAGTAATTGTTCTTGTATTCTGTGCTTTAGCCCAGTGATTCTGGGTTTGGTTTTTTGTTTGTTTTTGCTTTTGCTTTTGTTTTTCCAGAACTCCTTTATGTTCTTAAAAATTATTAAATTTTCCACCCTCAAAAGAACTTAATGTTTATCTGTCAGTATTTTCTGTATTAAGAGATTAAAATGTCTGACCTTATGGATCCCCTGAAAGAATCAGAGGGAAATCTAAGGTCCCTAAACCATACTTTCAGCACTATTGAACTAAATGCTACTTCCTTTTTTATTATTAAATTGAGATATTTGTTGAAAATATGATTGAAATAGGCACACAGTTTTTACTTAATGACCTCTAGATGCAATGTGAGTACTGTAAAGAGGTGAAGATGCTGAAAAGTGATACAGTAAAGGATGAAGGACTTGACAAGTTAAGCACCTGCTTTAGAGAGCAAATTTAGTTTGTTTATATCTTACATAGATCTCTAGTACTGCTTTTAAATTAGTTTCTCCAATTTAAAACAGACAATGTGATATATAGTGGGAAAGGGTGCTGGTCTTGGATTCATTAGAAATATGGGCTCAAATCCAGACTCTTAACTAACCATACATAAGATGATCTTTTCTATATCAGTTTCTTCATATTTTCTTAAATGTAAATACTAATCTCTCTGAGGATTTTGAAGATTAAATGATGTATATAAGGAAATCTTTATAGGTTTTGGAAACCTTAGAGTTTATTTCATTAAAATGTAGTAAATAGTAATAATCTTCATTAAAGTCTTGCTTTAAGTTCAAATGTTGATATGGAGAGGACTCATTTTTTTTGATAGCTATGCAAGATTGCAAATGCTGTATAATTTTATGTATGTGTGTATGTATCTTTTCTTCTTTGGTCCCTTTTCTTTTCTCTCACATACACTATAGGCTACAGATCTCTGACTCAGTCTTCAAAGTTTAGCTAACACGTAGTTTTTTCCATAGTGCTTTCCTTGATTCCTCTTTCCATCCTCAGCAAAATTCTAATTTTAAAGTTGGAAACATCATTATAGATTGTCTTTTCTTATCACCTCATTTTACAGATGAGGAGCCAGGTTCAGAAAAGAAATATCTTCATCCTTAACCCCAAAGTACTTTGTCATACATCTCTTCCTCACATCACATTTTGCCTTACATTGTAATTATTTGTGTATCTTCTAAATTACAAATTTCATGAGGACAATGGTTGTCTGATTAAAGTCCTCATAGTGCTTTGCACATAGGCATTCAATGAGTGCTGAATAAATGAATGTGTTTCTGCAATGCTTGCACTAATAGCTGACTATGAGTATGACTAACATTCTAGAAATTCATTTGAGATAAAATAATGATATTACATTGTAAACACATAACTCAGGAATCATTCTTATGTTGAATCCAGTTCAAGTTCTGCTTGTAACCTACTCTCAACATTCATCTTTCATATTAAGGCAAAGCCTAAGAAAACTGTTTTCTCTGAATGTTCTGTTAAGTATGAGTATTTAAGAGCCCCCTATTAAGATGTAGATTGTATAAAGTTTAAAATTAGTAGCATAATTGGTAGAGTGGTAAATTCATATAATCCATTATGAAAAGCAACTTAGAATTATGCCAGTTATGATTACAGATACATCAAAGTAGCAGCACTTTTCAATTGCAAAGAACTAGAAGCTAAAGTATATACCTATCAATTGTAGAATGATTAAATAAATTATAGTATACATATGTCACAGACTATAAGAAATAGTGAATAACAAATAATAGTGAATAATGAATACAGAGAATCACAGAAAGACTGATACTAAGTAAAACTAGGAAAATCACATTCTTCCTGACTATAACAGTGAATATGGAAAGAACTGAACAGTTAGAAAGCATTTGAAACTGAATGCTGTGAAATTAAATGACCAGACTTAACTCTCAAGAGGAGATATTAAGAAATACCTTCTTTCTTGGCAGAGGTGAAAAAGTATGCATTCTATAGAATGTTCATGTCAAAATTGCACTGTTTGATTAATCTTGCTTAAATAGTTGTTTTGTCTTTTTTTTTTTTTTTTTTTTTTTTTCTTGGAAGGGGAGAGAAGAGAAATACAGTGGGGAAAAGTTTGGTTTTGGTTTGGGGTTTTTTGTTTTTTGTTTTGGTTTTGGTTTTTGTTTTTGTTTTTATAAAGATAAACTTATTTGGGGGGCACTTCAGTAGCACAGTGGATGGAGCACCAGCCCTGAAGTCAGGAGAACCTGAGTTCAAATTTGGCTTCAGACACTTAACACTTCCTGGGTGTGTGACCCTGGGCAAGTCACTTAACTCCATTGCCTGGGGGGGAGATAAACTTAATTTTTTGCAAGTTCATTTGAGATTAGAAAAGTAAGATAATCCCTTCTCTCAAGGAACTCTTAAGTTCAGACTTATATGGAGAGAGCATATATAAGAGGTTTCAGATACAATTCAAATGGAAAGTTTCATGGTCCTTAAAGCATAGCATATGTGGTAATTTATAATTCTTCAGTCATGCTAAATTTTTTTGTGACTCCATTTGAAATTTTCTTGGCAGAGATATCTCTAGCTCATTTTACAGATGAAGAAACTGAGGGAAACTGCTTTGCCCAGGATCACGTATGTCGGAAGTGTCTGAAGCTAGATTTGAACTCAGGAAAATAAGGTTTCCTGACTCCAGGCCTGACAGTCTATCACCTTTTACCTAAGTAGTAATATATGTTCTTTAATGTTATTTGCATTGATAAAGCCAAATCCATGTTTTATATTGAACCATTTAACAGTGCCAAGGAGTGAATGATATCTTTCTTCTGGTCTTTAAAAGTGCTGGCTGCTAAGGAGGTGGTGCCCGTACCACCAGCAGAAGTGTTTGCCAGGGCTTATCTCTACAAGAACTTCTTGGATGATGGCTTTGGAGGTTATATGAGGTGCTAAACTGGTAGTGTGGGAGGGCTCATCTATTCACTCTTGAGCCTAGACTGTTTTCATTTGGGTTGGAGGTATTAGTTTGAGTTAACTGGTGTATGCTGCCACCTTCTGTCTTTTTGTTAGGTTGTTTTGCTGGCTTACCTAGGCTGGCTTGTCCACCCTATGGCTAGCAGTTAATCAGCATTTAATTGGCCTCTTTTCCACAGGACTTTGATTCTGTGACCTGGAGAATTGCCGTAACAGAGCACAGACTTAGTTGACTATTGATAGCAGTTGGTATTGCTAGTGAGAATGATGGGTCCATTCTCTGTGAGGAGTGTTTTCCTTGATGATGCCTACAAGTATTAATTTGGATGCAGAGCTAGTGATCAAACAAGACATATCTATATTATGATCTCTAGACTCTCTCATTGTTGAAGTGATAGCAATTATTTGACTTATTATTTTGCTTAGGAGTACTCTATATGTCTGTTATAGGGTTACATTCCCAGTTGTTTTTTTTAGATATATTTGGATTATTTGAAATCTATACATGAGGGGTATTGGAGAGGAAAAAATGGCTGCTAATTTATAACTTAGCAAAAATATATCCTGACATGGATATTTTCCTTTAGCACATAGTTTTAGATCAATTGTATCTTAGAGATCATTTAATCCAATCCCTTTATTTTGTAGAAGAGAATTGATGCCCCAAATGACTGATGGCCATGCAGAGTCAGGACTGAAGCCCAGATGTCTTTTGTTTCTGTTCTAGTTTATTTTTAATTATGCCACACTATCAGTAGGCAACACACTAATGCTCTGTTGGTGGAGTTGTGAATTTAGTCTAGCTATTCTGGAAAGCAACTCTTTCTTAACTCTCCAGGTTCCTTAACTGGAGCTTTGTGGTCCCTAATAGAGTTAGCCCTAGGCTATATGTTTTTAGGGGTTGGTTGAGGTCATTCCTGCTGTGTCTCACCTTAGATTACTTAGTTTCAGAGTGGTGGATCTTCAGGTTGCACTATAATATATCAGGTTAATTTTAGGAAGCTCTGAAACCCTTCTATGGAAATTCACGCTATGGAGTATCTTCTATTTTCTCCTGTAAGATATCTTACTATACCAGTTTTTCCTCCACTTCCCTTCTAGTGTAATCCCTGGGCTCTTTGTCAATCCTTACTGAAGCTTGCTGTTGACTTCCCTACTGATTTTTTTTTTTTGAGGGGGGGTGTAATTTTGGAATGGAAATCATTTATAGTTTCTTATTAGAATTATTATCTAATCTGTACAAGTGTCAGGTTTATGTTGGATTTTTTTTTTCGTTCAGTCTGCCTACTGTTCAACCAGAAATCTCAATGATAATCTTTTTTTCAGTATATTGGGTTGTTTTGCTTGCTTCTTATCCCATTTTTATACAAGATAAAAGTATATTTTTTCCAATTTTCAAAAGTAATTTATCCAATTCACTGATTTTTGCCAACATGTTGATATGATTTTTTAATAGCAGTTATAATTTATGCTCATTTTTTAATATAAGTATTGTTCATGTGTTAACCAAGACGAAAACCAGCAGTTCAGCCAATTCATTCTCAGTTTAGGAATAATGTGGATGTTCTGATTTAGGCAATCTAGAGCTACCTGTCTGAAAACTATACGCATCAGTGAAGAGAATAAAATTTAGTCCAAAGAATACTAGATTGTCATCAAGGAATTGTTTGGAGACTTGACTCCAGCCTTCAGCAAATCACTTTACTTCTCCAGTCCTCAGTTTTTTCATCATCAGGATAATTGCATTTCCTGTCTTAAAGAAATACATACTAAAATATAAAGAAAAGAGCACCAGTCCCAGAATCAGAAGGACTTTAATTCAAATTTGTCCTCAGACACTAGTTGTGTGACCCTGAGCAAGTCACTGAGCTCCCAGTTGCCTCAAAAGTAAACAAGAGAAAAAACCTAAAGATATAGAGATGTGTATTTTTAGTTACTGAGGAAATAAGCATGCCTTGTTAAAGTTCTCGTTGGAGTCATAAGGAGGGCAAACTTTTTTCTTTTCTCTTATTAAAGCTTTTTATTTGCAAAACATATGTATGGGTAATTCTTCAACATTGACCCTTGCAAAGCTTTCCGCTACAAATTTTTCCTAGTCCCCGCCCCTCCCCTAGATGGCAGGAAGTCTACTACATGTTAATTATGTATACATATACAATAAATATTTAACATAATTAACATGTAGTAGACTTCCTGCCATCTTAGGGGAGGGGTGAGGATTGGGGGGAAAAATTTGTAGCGGAAAGCTTTGCAAGGGTCAATGTTGAAGAATTACCCATACATATGTTTTGCAAATAAAAAGCTTTAATAAAAAAAAATACTTGACAAATCAAATATATGTATACATATTTTTACAGTTATCTTGCTGTGCAAGAAAAATCGGATCTACAAGAAAAAAAAATCTGAGAAAGGAAACATAATGCAAGCAAACATCAGTAGAGAGCATAAAAATGTTATGTTGTGGTCCACATTTCACATCCCTCTCCCTGGGTGTATATGGCTTTCTTCACTGAACAATTGAAACTGGTTTGAAACATTTCATTGCTGAAGAAAGCCATGTTCATCAGAATTGATCATCAGAGTATTGTTGTTGCCATGATTAATGATCTCCTGGTTCTGCTCATTTCACTCAGCATCAGTTCATGCAAGTCTCTCCAGGCCTCTATGAAATCATCCTGCTGGTCATTTCTTATAGAACAATAATATTCCATGACATTCATATACCATAATTTATTCAGCCATTCTCCAATTGATGGGCATCCTTTCAGTTTCCAGTTTCTAACCATTACAAAAAGGGCTGCCACAAACATTTTTGCACATGTGGGTCCCTTTCCTTCCTTTAAGATCTCTTTGAGATATAAGCCCAATAGAAACACTGCTGAGTCAAAGGGTATGCACAGTTTGATAACTTTCTGAGCATAGCTCCAAATTGCTCTCCAGAATGGTTGGATCTGTTCACAGTTCCACTGACAATGTATCAGTGTCCCAGTTTTCCCCACATCCCCTCCAACATTCGTCATTATCTTTCCTGTCATTTTAGCCAATCTGACATATGTAGTGGTATCTCAGAGTTGTCCTGATTTGCATTTCTCTGATCACTAGTGATTTGGAGCACCTTTTCATATGACTAGAAATAGTTTTAATTTCATCATCTGAAAATTGTCTCTTCATATCCTTTGACCATTTATTGATTGGAGAGTGGTTTGAATTCTTATAAATATGAAACAATTCTCTATATATTTTAGAAATGAGGCCTTTATCAGAACTCTTAAATGTAAAGATGACTTCCAGTTTATTGCTTCCCAAGGAGGGCAAACTCTCCAAGCAGCTGTTGGCACTTCATATTGAACTGGAAATTTGAGGGCAAGGCCAGAAATGTCATGCTTCACAAAGGAGTAAGGAGAAGAGTAGTAGAGAGAAGAAAAACTTATAAACTAATAGGTTAAATTTAATATAATTAGACCTAGATTTAGATATCTCAAAAGAATAACCTATAAAAATGTTGTTTTTTAAAAGATTAGATGGTAGTAGACTTTGTGCCATCTAAGGGAGGGGTGGGAAGTAAGGGGGAAAAATTTGTAACAGAAAGCTTTGCAAAGGTCAATGTTGAAAAATTACCCATACGTATATTTGCAAATAAAAAGCTTTAATTAAAAAACAAAGAACTGATAAATAAAAATATGATTTTTACATAAAAAATGAGATGATAGATTTAGTATTATATAAAGTTTTTAAAATGCCAATTGCAAAAGTGTAATAATGTTTAAACTTTAAATATTGACTTGTTAATTATTAATCTCTTCAGTGATAATTTAATTAATCTTTTTTTTCTCCCATCCAGATAGTGTCAGCAGTGCAGTACTGCCACCAAAAGCATATTGTTCACAGGGATCTTAAAGTAAGTAAAAATAAATAGTATTTGACTTTTGAGAGGCTTTGAGTGAAATATATCGGTACATTGATTATCTTTCCCCTTTGAGCTAATAAAAAGTAAATTGCCACTTAAATTTTATTTTTATTTAAGAAATATAATTTATGTGTTGATAATTATAGTGCTGTTTTAGTCATTTTCAGTAGAGTGTTTCAAAAAAAAGAAATTATGTTAAACATTTTGTGTAGTGATCATATAGTTTATAATCATTATTTGATAACAGGCCAATAAACAACTACCTAACTTTATTTTGACTAGACTTGCCTGTTATTGAAACTGTTAATATCCTTCAGGTACCTGTTTTTCATCATAAGCAGAGCTATCAGGAATTAAGAGACTAATTCTTTCTCTGTTAATCCAGTTAATTCCCTAAGACCATGTTGGAGAGACAGTAAATCACCTTATACTCTTCAACTTTTGTCTTTTCTATAGATTGAAGACTAATGGAATAGAAATGTATTTGGTATGACTTCATGGGCAACAAGCCCATAACTTTTTTTAAAAAATATTTTTACTTTACTCTGAACTTAAGGCAAATAAATATTTTAAAGTTTGTCAGTGTATAAACAAAATTCAATTATATTTTGTCAGAGTTCTACAAAAAAACTTTTATAATAATCGTCTGAGGTTTAAACTGATAGGAATGAATTTAAATCAATGCTGATGTTTTATGACATAAAAGCATGAATTCTGGTGTACTTCTTATTTCTAGAAAGGCTTCTTCATTAAATCTTTACAATGCCTTCCTTCTGAAATTATTGCCAATTTTTCCTATCTGTATAGCTTGTTTTTGATTTGTTTATGGCTTTTTTATAAGGTGATTAAGTGGCACAGTGGATACTGGCACTTCAAATCTGGCATCAGATACTACTAACTGTGTGATCCTGGATAAATCACTTAATCCTATTTGCTTCAGTTTCTTCATCTGTAAAATGAGCTGGTGACAGGAGTGGCAAAACATTCCAGTGTCTTTACTTTAAAAAAAAAAACAAAAAAGGGGGGGGCGTCAGAAAAAGTTGGATGCAACTGAAACAACATAGGTAGTTTGTACTTAGTTGTTAGCATGTTGTCTTCCCTTTTGACTGTGAGCTTCTTGAGAGTAAAGACAATTTTTTGGTTTTTCTTTGTAACCTCAGTACTTGTTTATCATCTAGTTAATCTAGTTAATTTAATTGATTTACAGATCATCAGTAAAAGTCTTTATTCTAAATTAATACCTAATTCTAAATTACTTATATCAATAATTGTGCTATTTATTAAGACTCTTTTTTCTTTAATGTTTTTCTTCTAGGCTGAAAATCTATTACTTGATGCAGATATGAACATTAAAATAGCAGACTTTGGTTTTAGTAATGAATTTACTGTTGGAAATAAACTGGACACATTTTGTGGCAGTCCTCCATATGCAGCTCCGGAACTCTTCCAAGGCAAAAAATACGATGGACCTGAAGTGGATGTTTGGAGTCTGGGTGTTATTCTTTACACTCTTGTGAGTGGTTCTCTTCCTTTTGATGGACAAAACCTAAAGGTATGTAAAGTAATTTCATTCTTACTATTAAAATTGCACCAAAATTAGTGATATTGCCAAATATCACCAAAATAATAACAAATACGTATGTAAGCTAAATAGTTGTAAAATTGAATTACTATAATGGTGTATTATCCTTTTAACTAGTCATTTATTTACCACTCTTCCAATTTGATCTCCCTAAAGGAACTGAGAGAGAGAGTATTAAGAGGGAAATACAGAATTCCTTTCTACATGTCCACGGATTGTGAAAATCTCCTCAAACGTTTCCTGGTGCTAAATCCAACCAAAAGAGGCACACTAGAGGTAACTTGCCAAAATGAAAAACATAGGAAACTTTGAATGTTCTTTGAAATATTTTTAGAGCTTTGCTTAACTTGTCCAGAATAATTTATTTCTGAAGACTTTCAACTTGAGGTATTTAAAAGGACCAGAGAAAAGCAAGTGTATTCTGATTTTCAAAAAAAGGAAAGAGTTGAGTTAGCAAATGATAAGCTAGTGAGCTTGACTTCAGTTTTTTGCAGTATTCTAGAAATATTAAGGGAACAGGTAGTAAACATGTAAAGAAAGGAAGTGGAAATCACAAAGAACCACATAACTGCAGCAAAATCAGCTTATGCCAAACTAACTTCATTTCTTTTTTTTGATGGGATAACTCAAACTAATAGCACCAAGGAAATACTGTTGCTAAATTTACCTAGATTTTTTTTTTAAGTTAATAGAATCTTTCATACTATTCTTGTAGACAAGTTGGATAGACAGAGACTAGACACTAGTACAGTTTAGATGTGTTATAAACTGGTTAGACCTAAAGATTCTTTACTGGTTTAGTATCTGTTATATAAAAGCAGTCTTCAGGAGATTATCCCAGAGATTTTTTTTCTTGAATTTGTATTGCCTAATATTTTTATCAATAACTTGGATAAAGATGTAGATAATATGCTCATTGAAATTGACAGCCAGGTGAAATAGGCAACTCAGATAGAATTAGAAAAAAAAATCTCACTAGGCTTGAACATCAAATCAAATATAGTAAACTAAATTAATAAAAATAAATTTAGTCTTAAATTTGGATTGAAAAAAATATCTTCCCCCCCCCAAAAATAAAATTAAATTAAAAATAAAAAATAAGGAAAAAATAACAATTTTACAAAATAATCAGCAATGCAAGATAAAGGTAGTATTTATGGTTAATCAGTAACATTTGAAAACTCTCTGGAGCTTTTAGTGTATTACAAATTCAGGGGGAATCAGCCCTGTTATATGGAAACAACAACAACCACATTAAACCACCCCAGCCCAAACTAACTCATTCTTAAGGTTGCTTTAAGAAAAGCATAATGGGGGCAGCTAGGTAGTACAATGGATAGAACATCAGCCCTGAAGTCAGAAAGTTAGGTATCTGACCTCAGACACCTAACACTTCCTAACTGTGTGACCCTGGCCAAGTTACTTAACCCTAATTGCCTGGGGGAAGAGGGGAAGGGAGAAAAAAACACGATTGATAAGCTAAAGCATAGTCAAGATGGCAAAGATCATCCCTATAATAAGCAACAAAAGAAACCAAAGGTGTTTATTTTAGAGTGGAAGACATAAAGAGGGTACGATAACTTTCTTCTTCTAAAGACTGTCATTCTTACCTGTCATCTAGGGGTGGGGGGTGGGGGGAAGGAGGGGAAAAGCTTGGGAAAAAAAAAGTTTTTGCAAAGGTCAATGTTGAAAGGTCACTCATGTTTTGTAAATAAAAAGCTTTATATAAAAAAAAAAAATAAAGACTGTCATTCTACTTTGCTGCAAAGGTAGTAGAGAGCCAATTATTAAAGCCATTTGAAGATAGAATGGGCCGCCTTAGAAGATGGCATTTTTTACCTGCCTCAAACCTTAAGGCAGAGTCTGGAGCATATGTTATATATAAGATTCTTGGTTAAGCCAGATAGTTTTGGAGCTTCCTTTACAGAATCTAATACTTTTGAGAGAATGGCAGATTAAGAAAGTATAAGACATTTTTCTCTTGAGTTTATAAAATGAAAATATGAAAATAAACTTAGAATTCCAAAGACCTTATAAATAATGAAGTAGTTGAAATCTTACTGTGATTTTGTTTTTGGTTTTTACTCTTCTTTTGAATGCTAATTATTAGTTCACTTTTTTGTAGCAAATCATGAAGGACAGATGGATCAATGCAGGGCATGAAGAAGATGAACTTAAACCATTTGTAGAACCAGAACTAGACATCTCAGACCAGAAAAGAATAGGTAATTTTGTTTGGGTTGGTGTCTTAGTGTGAATGTAGGGATGGGGTGTAATGCCAGAATGATTATCTGAAGATATGGTTTGGGGTGTGGGTGGGGGGGGTGCATGTTTATTTATGTTATATGTTTATAGATATATTGTATGTCACTGATATTTAGGAACATATGTGAACTGCATTACCAACAGCTAACTAGAATAACTGGTTAAATATGCATTCATTTTAAGAGAATGTGTAGTCTTTTTAAGTTAAGGGAATTTTTTGTCATGAAACAAAATGTTTTACTATATAAATTATCTTGTACCCTTCTTTTAGATATTATGGTGGGAATGGGATATTCACAAGAAGAAATTCAAGAATCTCTTAGTAAAATGAAATATGATGAAATCACAGCCACATATTTGTTGTTAGGCAGAAAATCATCAGAGGTAAGAAAGGAAAACTAAAGATAAGTACTGTAATTTTTATTTTAGTTTGATAAAAAAAATTTTATATGCAAATAATAATCATTCCAAATCCCATGCCTATTACTCCTTTTTAGTTTGTCTTTTTCAAGGCAATAGCCTCGTCTTAATCTTTGCTTTCATGAAATATGTAAAACTAATATGTAAAAACAATTTCATTTATCAGCTGATTATGGGAATAATGTATATTTAACAAATGTATTTGTTTTCTGCTTTTGACAGCATATTCAGGAAAAGTATATTACAATCTTCTTTTTTTTACCTTTAAATTACCAATATAAATATGTCTATAACTTGAATTTTCAGTTATGATTTAAACATCTCATTAAAAGAGCTCTATTATGTGATGTTCAAGTTTATATTTTAATAAGTCATTTGTATTTGTATGTATGTTGTCTTTTTTCAATTTTTTCTTAGCTGGATGCTAGCGATTCAAGTTCCAGCAGCAATCTTTCACTTGCTAAGGTTAGGCCAAGCAGTGATCTTAATAATAGCACAGGACAATCTCCTCACCACAAAGTCCAAAGAAGCATTTCTTCAAGCCAGAAGCAAAGACGATATAGTGATCATGGTAAGTGATAATAGTGAGGAATATATTTTTTTAAATAGTATTTTATTTTTCTAAATATATGCAAAAATAGTTTTCAATATTTACCTCTACAAACACCTTGTGTTCCAAATTCTTCTCTCTTCCCTTCTCCCTCTCCAAGACAGCAAGCAATCTGATATAGGATGAAGAATATTCTTTGCTTTTCTTTTTAAACAGGAAGACTGAGCATGACCAGTGGGCATGTATAATGATACAAAGCGTTTACCTCACTATCTAGCCAGGTGTCTTTTTCTTTTTGTGTGTGAGTCCTTATGTATTCTACTAAAGTCCTGATGTGGGACATAAAGAGAAATTAATTCTAGATTCTCAAAAGCTGTCCCAATATAACTGAAGCTCTGATAGGTTCCATTACCTGAAGTGTCTTAAATTTTGTTGCAGCAGCAGATGGGCCTGCTATCTGAGACTCAATTTATGCAAGTTGTAAGGCATGTCACTATAAGGTTGGACACCCATCCTCATCTTTTTTTGGCCACACCAATCAGAAACACTTATCTTCTAATTTTTGGAGGAAACTGAAGTCTCTTATTAGTAGACAAAATAACTGCACTGATGAAATTAAAGATATTTGATATGTGAATAGAAGTTCTATATGATGCTTATAACCCATGTTATATGATTTAGATTTCTGAATTATCAGCTATTTATGTGTCTGGGTGACTTCTGCATAAGTAGACTTAATCATATAGGAAATCTCCCTATAGTATTTAAGAGGTCAAATGTATGGCTGTTCCTCCCTTTCTTTTTTAAAGCAGCTACTGTATACAAGGCACTGTGCTAGGAATTGGTGAAACAAAAACCTAAATGAGATACTCTTCTTACATCAAGGAAGAAAATTCCTTTGAGGAATTCCATTAAGGAAAATAGTATCTATATAATACATATATAGATATAAGGAAAATGAAAAGAGATTAGTTTTATGAAAAGCAAATGATCAGGAATTTGTCTCATAAAGAAAGTTCATTTTAGTTGGGCTTTGAAGGGAGTTAAGGATCCTAAGTTTAAGGAACAGAGAGGGAAGATAGAATATAAGTGTAAATGTGTATCACCCCTCAGGCTTATATACATATTCTTATATGTATACATACAGATGAGAAGTGATGAAGTCCTAAATTAAAATACTGTCATTGAAAAGAAGATGATAGGTGGCAGAGACACTGCAATTGCTTGGATATGTGTGATGAGGGAAAAGGAAGATTTGTTCATGCTTCACAGGTTGTAAAAGGATTTTTCAAAACAGGAAGTTGATTAGAGAAGTGGATTTTGGGACAAAGATGATTTCTGTTTTGACTTGCTGAGTCTGAAGTGCGTTCAGAATATTCAGTTTGAAATGTTTTATCAACACCTGATTATTCAGGATTGGAGTTCAGAAAAATATATTTGATAGAATCATTTTTTGTTTAATATTTTCTCATATATAGATTATTGTCTATATGTGCCTTTTTTTAAGTGTTTTCAGTCTTAGCTCCTGAGAGGAAGGGACCAAATATATTCAAATTGATTTTGTATGGTGTCTATCATTGCTCTACAAGCAAAGAAGCAGTTAATTTTACTATATATTTATAATTTTAATGATACTGAAAAAACCATTGTATGAGTATTTCAGGACTAATTAAAATATCACTTTTCTCCCCCCCCAAAAAAAAAGTCAAATAAACTATAATCTGTGTATAATTTCCTTGACTAAATGCAATATAAATATCACTCATCATCTTATAAGGATATGAAAATTTTTATAAGAATTTGGACATTTGGGGCAGCTAGGTGGCACAGTGGATAGAGCACCAGCCCTGCAATCAGGAGGACCTGAGTTCAGATCTTTGCCTCAGACACTTAACACTTCCTAGCTATATGACTCTGGGCAAATCACTTAACCTCAATTGCCTCAGCAAGAAAAAAAGAATTTGGACATTTTCTCCCAGTTCTTGGCCCTTGGTGGTAAAACCTTTGCCAGAACCACAAAGTCTGAATTTTGAATCTTTTTGCTTGCTTTACTTCTCCCTACCCCTCATCATGGAATATCATTGATTTCAAATTATTTACCAACTAAAATAAAACTTATGAGCTACATTCAAGACTCATCCACTTTCTTGCTCAAATTTAAGTTTTCAGCTTTATCTTCCACCAGTCCTCTTTCATATATTTTATATATTTATTTATATGTATATGTATATTAGCTAAACAGGGCAGCTCTTTATTTCATTCTTGTTTTGAATCTCTTCTTTTTGGTTTGACTGTTCTGTTACAAAAATGGTCTGCCCTTCCACCTCCTAGTATCTTATCACTTCTTGATTGACTCCCTAAAGTGCTACTTCTTTTATAAAGCTAATTGAACCTGACTCACGGGTGAATTTGATCTCTTCCCCCAAATTTTTATAGCATTTTTACTTATGCTGCACTCTTTGTGACGTCATAGTTACTCATGTATTCATATTTTCCTCCCATCAAATTGTAAGCATCTTGAGGGCATGGTATGTGTTGTATAGACATTTATATTTCTAGTATCTGGCCCAGTTCCTTGCATCTAAGAAGGCATTGAATAAAATATTTGTTAAATTGAATTAGAGCATAGATCTCTTGATATAACCTCTTTGCTTTTTAGAAGAAAAAATAGCAAAGTAGTGAAGTGATCTTCCAAGGTCAACATGAATTTGATGGCAAAACCTGAACCTGAACCATGGCCTTGTGATACGCCAATGTTCTTCCCACTATATCATTCTTTTGTATTTCTGGCTTATAGGATGGAAAGAATAAGCAGTCAATCAGAAAACATCTGTTAGTCACCAGCTATGTGCCAGGCACTGTGCTAAATGCTAGGGATATAGATATGAAAAAGAAAGTCCTTTGTCATAACTTACATTCAAAAAGAGAGAAGATAACACACAAGAAGAACTGAAAAGGGGATGGAATACCTATTAACCTTCCAATCAAAAGGGTATGGGGTAGTAAGAGTACTCATGTTTAAGTACCGGGCTGATGCAATCTCGCAGGATGGTGAGGTTTCTGAGGACTTGATGGAGTCCAGTCCAGAGGAGGTTAGCCGAATGAGTTTAAAAACAAATTTTAAAAAACCCAAACTCTTAACTATAAGCTTTTAGGTTAAATATCTTTTACAGTTTATCTAGCACAAAGTTATATTTTAAGATATGCACCTAACCTAATACCTGAGTGAGTACTCACAGGTGAATGTCAGACCAGGTCTTTTTCTTTTCTCTCGACCCCATCCTAAATTATCTGTTAGCTTATCTATATGTTTGTAAAAGCAAATATTTAGTTTGTATGAAATAAAAATTCTCATTTTTAAAAATATTAGTTTATATTGAACTTCAGTTAAATATTCCTGGTGAATATAATTCAGTGGTTAAAATTATCAAAGATACTGTTATAAAAGGTGATACGTATAAACTTTTACAGATTGATTCAACCTAAACTTTACAGTTTATTCTTAACTTCTAATTTTTGCATTAATTTGAGTGGTTTTATTCTTGCCATTCATAATCTTAAGGGAAGCAAGATCTGGCTAATCTTTTACTAAATGAAAAATATCTTAGTTTTGAAAAAAAAAATAATAATTACCTAAAAGTTAGATATTTAAAATTAGGTTAGGGGCAGTTCGTGTAGTGGATAGTGCACCAGCCATGAAGTCAGGAGGAACTGAGTTCAAATTTGGCCTCAGTCACATAACACTTACTGGCTATGTGACCCTGGGAAAGTCACTTAACCCCAATTGCCTCCCCTTCCCCCCCCCCAAAAAAAAGGGGGGGGGAGTTACATTAGGAATCTTCAGATATGGAAAAGGACATATAGCCAAGAACAGTGTCACCAGTAACCAGTCACAAGTTTTATAAGTATTTTACTGTTTGTTTTTGTTTTTGTTTTTTGGTTTTGGTTTTGGTTTTGTTTTGTTTTTACAAGGGCTGTTTCTGTTTCCGATCTAACAAATTTAATCATGTTTTCCCAACAAAACTTTTTATTCATTTAGTTCAACTCAGGTATTCTTAATTTAGAATATTATAGATTTGTGTAGTGCTCTAAGAGTTATTACAAAGTACTTTTCTTAAAACACATGTATAAAAAGGACATTATTATCTCTATCCTCAATTTTTTAAAATAAGGAATCTGAGCCTCAGAATTAGAATAACTGGCTATAGTTTCACCACTTTAAAGAAATAGACCAAGGATGTGAACCCAATTTATCCAAGTATACTATCATGCTGCCTTTTAAAGCATGGTCATGAATTATTTTTAACCTCCATAAAATTGGAATGGTTAATTTTCCAAATTATTTGAATTTTGAATTCTCTTCTACTGCGTAAGTGGGCACGGGCTTTTTTGATGCCTTTTCCTGCCTTAGTGAAACACAACTTGATTTCATTACATTGTTAAATTCAAGGTAAAATCTTTTATTTTATTTGCAAAACATATATATGGGTAATTCTTCAACATTAACCCTTACATAGCTTTCTGTTACAAATTTTTCCTCCCTATTCCCCACCCCTCCCCTAGATGGCAGGATATCCACTACATGTTAATTATGTTAAAATACTTGACAAATCGAATATATGAATACATATCTCCACACCTATCATTGTTGTGCAAGAAAAAACATCTACATAAAAGACATATCAGATAAAGGAAACACAATGTAAGCAAACATCAATGGAGAGCATGAGGACGTTATGATGTGGTCCACATTTCACATCCCTCTCTCTGGGTGTATATGGCTTTCTACAGTGAACAGTTGGAAGTGGTTTGAAACATTTCATTGTTGAAGAGAGCCATGTCCATCAGAACTGATCGTCACATAGTATTGTTGTTGCCGTATATAATGATCTCCTGGTTCTGCTGATTTCACTCAGCATCAGTTCATGCAAGTCTCTCCAGGCCTCTCTGAAATAGTCCTGCTGGTCGTTTCTTACAGAACAATAATATTCCATAATATTCATATACCACAGTTTATTCAGCCATTCTCCAATTGAAGGGCATCTATTCAGTTTCCAGTTTCTAGCCACTACAAAAAGGGCTGCCACAAACATTCTTGCACATGTGGGTCCCTTTCCTTCGTTTATGATTTCTTTGGGATATGAGCCCAATAGAAATGCTGCTGGGTATGCACAGTTTGATAACTTTTTGAGCATAGCTCTCAAGGTAAAATCTGAGACAACTTGAAGGAAATGTTTTGTAATTTTGTAATACTATTCTGTTCCAAAAGGTGAAGGCCTCTCTTGTACAAAAAAGGATGTAATTCAGGCAAATTTCCAAGGTGAACCCATTGCTTCTGCATGATTTTGCGTGCATTATTAGGATAGTTGATTTGTTTTGACTACAGTAACATCCTCCCAAGATGTTTTCCAAAGGACAGCTACCAAAAGCTTCTTAATTTTTAGATCTTTTAAAGAAAATTGAAAATTATGAAGAAGTAGATGCCACCTAATTTAGATTTTATTTATAGAAAAAAATTGTCTTTTATTAGGGGAACTTCATAGAGAATTTTACTGCATTATCTTTTTTTTTCCTTTGAAATAGTACTTTCTTGCCCTGCTTGTTAAGTACTCTTATTTTCAACAAGTCAGTAGTAGAAAAATCTATTCTAATTTGAACAAAAATTCTGCATTTTAGCTGGACCATCCATTCCTCCAGTTGTGGCATATCCCAAACGGAGTCAGACCAGCACTACAGATAATGACCTCAAGGAAGAAGGAATTCAGCCAAGGAAATCCAGCAGTAGTGCTGTTGGAGGAAAGGGATTAGCACCAGCTAGTCCCATGCTGGGTAATGCAAATAATCCAAATAAGGCAGATATTCCTGAACGGAAGAAAAGTGCCACTATTCCTAGTGTAAGTCATGCTTGTTCAGTAGCAGTGCTTTATTTCTTTAGTAAGGAGAGTTTAAATACCTGTTAAGAACATTCAGATTTTTGTCCAGGAATGAATTCTAATTTTTTTTTTTTTTCATCTAACATAACAGTTAACCTTTACCTTTTACAGAAACAGAGTAGTACTATAGTGGAAAAGAAGTTACGCATTTACATTTATAAGCCCTAAGTTCAAATCCTATTTTTACCACTTTATGTGTAACTTTTTGTAAATCAGTTTGCCTTTCTGGATTGATTTTTTTTTTTCTAAGCATATAAGTTTCTAGATTTAGAATTAGAATAGTCCTTTGGGGTTATCTAATTCTATGCATTATTTGAAAATGATACTCAGTGAGATTAAGAACCTATAAAAACTGTCAAACAGTTTTAATATATAATCCTGGAGGCAGCTTAGTGGCACAGTAAATAGAATGCCTGGGGCAACTAGGTGGCACAGTGGATAGAGCACCAGCCCTGAAGTCAGGAGGACCTGAGTTCAAATCTGGTCTCAGACACTTAACATTCCTTAGCTGTGTGACCCTGGGCAAGTCATTTAACCTCAATTGCCTCAGCAATTGTTTAGATTGTGTGCAAAAAAGCACGCGCGCACGCGCACACACACACACACACACACACACACACACAGTAAATAGAATGCCTAAGCCTGAAATCAGACTCATTTGTCTCCTTGAGTGCAAATCTGACCTAATTATACTTAGTAACTGTGTGAACCTGGACAAGTCATTTAATCCTGTTTGCCTCAGTTACTTCATCTGTAAAATGAATGGGGAAAGGAAAATGGCAATGTACCCCAGTACCTTGGCCAGGAAAATCCCCAAATGGAGTCACAAAAAAGTCAGACACGACAGGAATATTTGAACAGCACTAACAGAACAATAGAACCATGTACTGACATTTCTATAGAAGTACTAGTATGGCTTCAAAAAGCATAATAAGGTGATTATTAAGAAAAACAACACAGAATATCTCTTTATTTTTAGTTTTTAGACTTTTTTTCCCTGCTGGGAACAAAGACTAGCAAATTAGCCAGTTTCCTGAAGTCATACTCATATGTGTAAATACATGTGTATTCTCAACTTTTCCTGGTTTTTTAAACTTTTGCTTCCATCTCCTTAAAGCTTTATCTTTGTGTGCTAAATACTTTACTTTTATCAGTAATCACAAAAGTTAAAGAATTTTCATTGGCTATTATACTTAGTAGAAGGATTCCTTAGAGAATATTTAATCCAATTCCCTCATTTTATAGATAACAGAAAATGCATTATAAAAAGAAGCAGTGACTTAAAGAAACTGCTGTAGTTAACACTTATCAACTACCTTCTTTCACAATCCTCATTTCTCTTGAAAATGCTTCTGTGATAATTAACTCTCCGTGTTTAATTCTTTGGAGAGAAATAGAAGTGAGCATTGTTTTTGTTTCTTTTTATTTCTCCTGTTCATCTTTCAATTGTTAGAAAATTATATTCAGTGCCTTTGCATCAGAGGTGATAACTCAAAACTCACTTATTTACTATTTGATGAAAAGTGTTTTTATTTTAAAAAGTGTCCATTTGTTCTTATATTTACCTTTTTGTTGCCTCCTTTTCTTCAATAATTCATGAGTATTCATTGATGATTGTGGCTTTTACAAGTTGTATTTTATTATAACACCTGGGATGATTTGGGAGTTCTGTGTGTAAATTATTGAGAGCACTTTTCAAGAGGGTAATAATAATGAACAAATATTGTTCAATAAAGGAATAGTGATAATACTATTCTCAAGTATTGTGTGACCCCTCTGTGGTCCTCAGTTTCCTGATGTGTAAATTAAGGAAATTGGACTGTGCAATCTCAAATTTTCCCTCTAATCTGTGGTTCCCAATTACTTAGGAATATTTGATTTTACATTATCTTTGAATATATTTAATTTAAAATTTCTCCTTAGTGTTACAGAATTTTGGGGTTTTATTTTTTATATATTTTGCCTTTTTTTTTTTTTTTTTTTTTAGATTCAGGATCGTCCTAAATTTATAAACAGGTTTCCATTTATTCTTCTGTTGTACTTATCTAAGAAAGATAATTCTGAGTATTTGGAGTAGGCTATTGAGAGCACCATATTGTAGTGGTGCTCTCAAAAAGAATAATTTCTTTAGAAATAATTTTTTTTGTAAACACTGGCTTTCTTAGTAAGAAAATTAATGCTTTTCTTAACTTTCAGAATAATTCAACATCTGGTGGGATGACACGACGAAATACTTACGTTTGTAGTGAAAGGACTACTGCAGATAGACATTCAGTAATTCAGAATGGCAAAGAAAACAGGTATGAAGCTTAAACTATTAGCAAGGAAGTATAACTGTCTCATGGTTTTTCCCCTAAAATCATTGTGTATTTGTGTGTATTTTTCTTTCCTTGTGATTAGTATTTTAAAAAAAAAAAAAAGTAGCTCCTAGTCTATCACTTTACTTAATCACAAAAACTCCAAAATTGTACATTCCTTTCATAGTTAAAGGCCATCAGTTATAAAAAGTAGATTGTAGACAGTTCAACTAAATGGACTAATTAAGTAAGAGGAAATTGGGTTGTGGTGCAGGAAGAAAATTTTTTATTTCCAACTATATTAGGCAGTACAGTGGCAAAGGCCCACAGGCAGAAGAATAAGGAACTTGATGCAGGGCATGGCTTTTAGGTCATGTTGGAGAATTAAAATGTGAGTGGGAATTGTTGTAATGTGAAAATAGTGAGCCAGAAAACTTTGAAGTCAAAATTCAAAACTAGAGAGTAACTGGAGAGCATGGTCAGTACACATACATATATTTTGATGCTTATTTAAATTATTTACTGAAATGATTTCATCTTTGGAAGCGAAATAAGGCATCTTTTTTTTTTTTTTTTTAAATTCATATGGGATTTTTGAGGATTTAAAATGAGAATAAGCATCTCTTTTTTTTCTAACTTCTTTGGGAATATCTTTAAGAAAAAGATTCCTATCCTTAAAGTGTTAATCCTTTCTTAAAGTGACAAATATACACAATTAAAATAACTTCCAGATATTTTTAAAGCTAAATTTTATATGTTATGCAAACTGAGTGAATATGAATAATAAAGGAACACAAATTAAATAATTTTTTTTGCGAAGATAAAATTTGAGAAGAAAAATAAATTTTATTTTTGAGAAGGGTGAAAATAGGAACTAATGTAAAGAGCAATTTAGGAGAGAGTCACCAAGAGATGAACAAAAATTTCCACCATACCAAGTATTCTATTTTAGAGCCCTTTTTGGAAAAGCAGTTTTAAAACCAAAATTGAATTCATAAAAAGTCTAATTAAAATGAAATGTTTATTTGTGAGGTGCCAAGTAAATGATCCAGATGATGTAAATGCCCATCTCTAGCTAATTGTTATCAGTGTACTATAACTTTGTCCTTTTTATTATATGAATTCCCTTCAGTCATATTTAATTCTTAGGTTTAACTACATACAAAGTTGTTACTTGTTCTTCTTTAATTAATCATACTTGTCTGTTGTATTTATTTCATTTATTTCTGTGTATCCCTGACTCTTTGCTGCATCTCTAATCACGAAAAACTCATCAGTATTTCAAAAGTTGACATTTCATTTGTGTACCATGTATATACTATTTCCCAACACAGATAATAATCCCTCCAAATTTTAGTAAGCAGTTTTCTTGAGTTTCTGTAATTGAAAAATTCATCACCTGGTGGCCAATATTGTAGTAATTTGTAGGCTGTCCCTCAAACCACAGTCAAAGCTTATACTTCCCCTGTAATGTCTTTTAGGAATTAGGGATACTTTTAAGCCACAATGAGATGAACAGAATAGCATGCTAGAGTACCGTTAGTAAGGCAGCCCAAAATTATTTGTTCTTTATTGGCATTATTATCGTGACAAAAAAGTATTATATTTAGCACTGTCTAAGCATGTGCCTAAATATCATGAACATCATTATTGCACTTGATTCTAATTGTCTATTCGTTTGACATACATGTTTTTAATAAATCCATTTCCTTGCTAATTTATTTTTTTTTTGTTACTAAAATTTCATTCTGTAAGTCCTTCATATTTCTTATCTGAAAAAAGTCACCTTATAGAAAATACTGATAAACAGCATGCTGAATGGAAGTTTCTAGTTTGTTTCTAATTTCAAGTAGCTATTGTAGAAGTATCGTCTTAGGAGTTCTCTGACTGCTTTAGAATTCATAATTTTCTGAAGCTGGAACTTTGGTAAGTTCTGATTTTTCTGAAAGATTCTTTAGTTTGAGATAATACTTTTTCAAACTACCCTTTTGATGGTGTCATTTCCTAAATAGGATTAATTTCTCTTATCAGAAAGTTTCTGAAATATAATTTGATTCCCTGTTCTTCACTCAATTGACTTAATTAGATACCTGGATTCCAAAGTACTGTTTCCAAATTCTCTGCCACCTCTTCCCTCCCTCACCCAGCAAGAAGGAAAGAAACACAAAACCTATTAAAAATAAGTGTAATCAGGGAGGGAAAAAAAATTGATATTAGCCATGTGAAAAAAAGAGAGAGAAATCATATACTTCAGTCTGTACTCTTGAATCTATCAATTTTATATCTGGAGGTGGGTAGTATGTTTCATCATGAGTCGTTTGAAATTGTAGTGGGTCTTTAATTAGTCATTTGGAGTTAGCAGTACCAAAAAAAAACAAAACAAAACCCAGTATCATAAAGGCAATAATGCCTTTTTTGAACAGATTGTTTTCCTGGTTCTGCTTATTTCACATTGTATCAGATAATATTAGATCTCCCAGGTTTTTCTGAAACTATCTACCATCATCATTTCTTTCAACATAATAATATTCCATCCCTTTCATATGCCATGGCTTGTTTCCCCAATTGATGGGCATCCCCTAAGTTTCCAATTCTTTGCCAACACAAGAAAGAGCTGCTACAAAATACATATATTTTTGCATATAGGGTCCTTTCTTATTAGACCTGGGTTAAACAGCTTATAGTTTGGACATAGTTCTAATTTGCTGCCTTTCTTTTTTTTCCCCCAGTTGCATGTACAATATTTAACATTCTTTAAAAAATTTTGATTTCCAAATTTACTCCTACCTTTCAATTCTTCCTCCTCCTCTGAGCAGGCTTAGAAGTTATACATGTGTTGTCATGCAAAACACATTTCTGTATTAGTCATGTTATAAAAGAAAACACACAGCTACCCCTCTCTTCCTGCACCATCATCACACCACCATCTCCTCTCATACTCCATTGGTAGGAAAAGCACTAAGAAAAATAAAGAAAATAGAAAAAAATATTCTTTAATCTGTACTCAGATTCCATCAGTTTTTTCTCTGGAAGGGAATAGTATTTTTCATTGTAAGGCCTTTGGAATTTTCTTAGACCATTGTATTGCTGAATATAACTAAGACATTTATAGTTGATCATTGAACAATATTGCTACTATTGTGTATCTTGTTTTCTTGGTTATTCTCATTTCACTTTGCATCAGTTCAAGTAAGTCTTTCCAGGTTTTTCTGAAAGCATATCCTGCTTATCATTTGTTATAGCATAATAATATTCCATCACAGTCATATGCCATTTGGGGTATATATTTGGCCATTCCCCAGTTGATGGGCATGCCCTTAATTTCAATTATTTGTCACCACAAAAGAAGCTGCTATATTTTTTTGTACTGAGGTTCTTTTCCTTTTCTTTTTTTTTTTTTTTTTTTCCAATGTCTTTGGAATATAAACCCAATAGTGGCAATGTTAGATCAAAGGGTATACACAGTTTTATAACCTTTTTGGCTGGATCATTTCACAACTCCACCAACAGTGCATTAGTGTCCCAGTTTTCCCATATCCCCTCCAACATTTTATCATTATCTTTTTCTGTTATTTTAGCTAACCTGTTACTTGTAAGGTGGTACTTCAGAGTTGTTTTAATTTGTATTTTTCTAGTCAATAGTGATTTAGAGCATTTTTTTGTATGACTATAGATGGCTTTAATTTTTTCATCTGCAAATTGTTCATGTCCTTTGACCATTTATCAACATGGCAATGTGTCTTATTTTTATAAATTTGACTCAGTTCTCATATATTTGAGAAATGAAGTATGTTAGAAAATTTTGCTTTAAAATTTTTTCCCTAGTTTTCTGCTTTCCTTCTAATCTTCACCATATTGGTTTTGTTTGTCAAAACCTTTTTAATCTAATGTAATTAAAATCCCAAATTGCTTTCTAGAATGGTTGAGCTAGTTCACAACTTTGCCAACAGTTCATTAGTATGCCTTTTTCTCCCACTTCTCTACCATTTGTCATTTTCCCTTTTGCCATTTTAGCCATTCAGATGGAAATGAAGTAATACCTCAGAGTTATTTTAATTTACATCTCCTTTATCAGAGCAATCTTCTTCACAGATTCCTCCCTTTCTCATCCTCCCCCCACAATTTCCTACTTTTCTCAATTTTAGCTGCATTGATTTTGTTTATAGAAGAACTTTTTTAATGTATATAATTTAAATCATTCATGCTATCTCCTATTTCTTGGTTGGTCATGATCTTCTTTCCTGTTTGGAATAAATCAATGTCAATTATCCTTTATATTGAAATCATGCTCCCATTTTGAGCTTATGGTGTAGATGGTGAGGTATTGGTCTGTGACTAGTTTTTACCAGATTAATTTCCAGTTTTCCTAGCAGTTTATGTTAAATAGTGGCTCTTGACACAATAGCTGAGATCTTTGGATTTATCAAACACTGGGTTACTATGCTCTTTTGCTGCTTTTTTTTTTTCCTGAGGCAATTAGGGTTAAGTGACTTGTCCAGGGTCACAGAGCTAGGAAGTGTCTGAGATCAAATTTGACCTCAGGTCCTCCTGACTTCAGCGCTGGTACTCTATCCACTGCACCACCTAGCTGCTCCTGCTCATTTGCTTCTATAGATTTATTGGTAGCATAGTTTGAGATCTGGTGCTACTGCTGAAACTAATTTTTTTTTCCATTAATTCCTTTGATATTCTTGACCTTTTGTTCTTCCAGAGGAAATCAGTAATTTTTTCTAGCTCTAAGTAATTCTAAGTAAATTAAATAGTATTGTCATGTTTATTATTATTGACTTTGTTTTATCCATTAAAAACAATGATTCTCCAATTATTTAGATCAGTGTTTGTGTGAAGAATTTTGTAATTATGTTTATATAATTCCTGTATGTGTCTGGGAAGGTGGACATGTATTTTATGCTATCTATAGTTATCTTAATTGGAATTTCTCTTCCTCTCTCTTCCTGATAGTCTTTGTTGGTAATTTGTGTGGACTTATTTTATATCCTGCAACTTTGCTGAAGTTGTTAATTGTTTAAATTTTTTTTGTTAACTCTAGGTAAATCATCATATCATTTGCAAAAAATAATATTATTTCCTCTTTCCTAATTCTTCTTTTATTGATATAGCTAACATTTCTAGTGCAATATTGAATAATATTAGTGGTAATTGACATCCTTACTTTACTCCTGATCTTACTGGAAAAACTTATAGTATATCCACATTACAGATCATAACTGCTCTTAGTTTTAGATAAATATTACTTAGCATTTTAAGGAAACTTTCATTTATTCCTGTATTTTTAGTATTTTTTAATAGAAGCAGTTGTTTTTTGTCATTGATATGGTCAGATATATTGTTTTCTTAATACTCAACCAGTCCTGCATTCCTCATATGAATCGAGCTTGATCATAGTGCGATATTTGTAGTTTATTACTCTGATTATCTTGTTAGTAGTATTTTAAGTCTTTTGCATTTATATTCATAAGGGAAATTTATCTATAATTTTCTTTTTCTGTTTTGACTTTTTCTGACTTAGGTATTAAGATTATATTTGTGTCATAGAAAAATTTGGTTGGCTTTTTTTTTTCCAAGCAGTTTATGTAGTATTATGTAATAGTGAAGTTGGTTGTTCTTTAAATAGTAGAATTCACATGTAAATCCATTTGGTCCTGGAGTTTTATTGTTTTCAGGGTTCTGAAACACCTGAGGTGGAGATCTGTGTGGGAACTCGGTTAACAGTGGGTAAAAACAAACAGATACAACTACCCAACCAAAAGTATAGCAGGAAGTAAAAAAAAGCCCCAGTTCAGAAACTAAATTTTGATGGAACCATTATTAAAAATTATTAGATCTAGAAATTTTCCAGAAGAAGTAGTAAAATTCCATAAGAACTACAGACTCAGAATTTTCTATAAGGACTATGTGAATACCTAGAAAAAAATGTAGCAAGAAATAAAAAAATGAAATAAAAGTTCATGGGTGGTTTTTTTTTGTTGTTGTTTGTTTGTTTTTGTTCTTTTTTGTTTGGTTGGTTTTTTTGGCAAAACATATGCATTGGGTAATTTTTCAATATTGACCCTTCTGTTCCAAATTTTTCTCTCCTTCCCCCACCCCCTCCCCTAGATGGCAGGAAGTCTAATACATATTGAGTATGTTAAAATATATGACAAATCAAATAAATATATACATATTTATACAATTGTTTTGCTGTACAAGAAAAATCAGAACTACAAAGGAAAAAAAAAAAAACCTGAGAAGGAAAACAAAATGAAAGCAAATATCAACAGAAAGCATGAAAATGCTATGTTGTGGTCCATACTCAGTTCCCACAGGCCCCTCCCTGGGTGTATATGGCTTTCTTCTTCACTGAACAATTGGAACTGGTTTGAAACATTCATTGTTGAAGAGAACCATGCCCATCAAAACTGATCATCATATAGTCTTGTTGTTGCCATGTATGATGATCTCCTGGTTCTGCTCAAGAAATAAAAATTCTTGAGAAAGAATTAGGAGGAGAATAAATTGCTTAGGTAGTCAAAGAAATGGACTCCCTAAAATCTAGAATATGTCAGAGAAATGAATGACTCCATGGATGTAAGATATTAAAACAAAATCAATAGAATTAAAAAATAGAAAAAAATTTTTTAAATGAAGTCTGATACACGCAAAAAAACCCTCCCAGCCACTTCCTGAAAAGAACTCCAAAAGGAAAAAAGCCCCAGAAATGCCACAAACAGAATCCCAAGTTTCTGTATCAAGAAATATGAATAGTGTAAGCATCCAGAAAAGAGTTCAAAAAGCTGTATCAGGATTATTCAAGACCCAAGTCTCTAATATAAATGAAAGTTGTTTTTGAAAAAAAAAGATTTTCCAAAAGACTAAAGGTACAAGAGTAACTAACTTGCAAAATAGTATATAATCCTTGGGGATTTGAGGGGGGAAAGGGAGGACTGGGAGGATAAGATGGACCTTTAATGGGAATAAAGAATTTTCCAGCATTTCTAATGAAAAGACCAGACCCAAGTATGGTCTTTGAATTGCAAACCAAAATAAATATATATATATATATATAATGAGAAACCAAAACAAAATTTTATTTAAGTAATTCAAAGGGTCTGTATAATGGTGTAGTTATAATATTCTAATGGAAAGAAAGAACAGGTACTTCACAAGGAATTGAGGAAGTTAAAAAAGGAAAATATATCTTGGGGATGGATTGGTCCTGTTGTGAGATTAGAAAGGAGAAAAAAAAGAAAGGAATGTAAAAGCAACATACAAATATAAACAAAAGAAAGTGTGAGGTGAGACTTAACTATTTCTCATAGTTGAGAGTTCAAACTCCGCAGGGCAACAAGCAGGGACCTAATAGGTGTACTAGTTTAAGAGGGATGAAAATATAGGGAGAAAATAACAACTAACAAAAATAAACTTTGAGAACTAGAATCTAATGCATGCTTTAGATTACCTCTAAGATAATTAGAGAATGGATATTTTTTTTTAAAGTGTGGTATATAAATGCAATGGAACATTATTGTGCTGTAATAAAAATAAAGTGTGAAGATTGCAAATTGATGCAGAGTGAAGTAAGCAATGCCAGGAGAACAGTTTACACAAAAACAACAATCTTGTAAAGAAAAATAGTAACCTGTACTCAAAGCATTCATCATGTCTCCAGAGTACTTGCTGATAAACTGACCTTTTCCTCATTATGTGAAAGCATCAGAGGATGACTTTATTGTAGGAATAGTGTCATGGCAGGGGTAAAAATAGAGTATATTACTTACTGATTATGCTGGAAAATCACATTGGTAATTGTTTTCTTTGTGGTTTTCATTTTTGTCCATGGAGGCTTGGCAATCTTATAGTTGTATGTGAATCTTACTGGGGGTCCCTAGCTTGCTTGCTCTGCTTCCTTACTCTTTACTTATATTGAGTATGTTTCTTATATTAAGCCTCTTAGGAAATTTGGGGTATATTTCCAAAGCTTTGCACATAGTAAGCATTTAATTTTTCTTTTATTCATTCTTTTCTTCCTCAGCCTTCACACAATGTTCTTATCCCTAGAATGCCTATCTTTATCATTTGTGCCCCTCAAAAAGCCTTATCTTTCTTCAAAGCTCAATTCAGATGCCATCTTCTCCTCCAATTATCCTTCCCTTATCCATTTGATTTTCAGTGCTCTCTGTCTTCTCAGTTTTCTTTGTGCTATACTTAGTACCACATTCGTCAGTAAAGTATGTTTATTTAGAAAAGGTTTTTTTTGGGGGGGGTTGGGTTTTTTTGGTTGGTTGGTTGGTTGGGTTTTTTTGTTTTGTTTTTTGGTCTTTGTTTCTTTAGTACCCTAGCATAGTATCTGGCACATAATGAGTATTTAATAAATATTTGTGGATTTTTGTTCAGTTGAAAAGAAATTTCTCTTCTTTCAGAATCAGTTATTATTATTTGCATATACAGGATGTTTTAATACAAGTAGAATGAAAGTTTAAGTGGGGATCTATTGTACCCATAATTGGCTAATCCATTTTTCAGTGGCATTTTTTTTTGATGCTTTCATATATTTAAAGTCTAATTTGGAGAAGCAGGGTTGTGACTTCTTATTAAAATGGACTTGATAACAAAATTTCAGATCTCTAGTGTTTTTTTGTTGTTGTTTTTTAATACATTTGCATGAAATGTGGAAGTGGTAACTATCTTTTTAAGCTAATCTTTGAAAAATCCTGTTTTTTAGAATATTTCAGCTATGGATTAGCAAAATGCACTAATTTCCCTATGGCAATTAATGATAAAAGTTTTGGTTCTTTTGAGAGAAATGAAATGGTTTGGGAAAGAAGGTGTTTGCTTTAAGCTGTAGCTGCTTTTTTTTGTCCTTGGTCCATCATACTGTTGTTTCTGCCTCTGCCTAAACCCAAACTTCCTCCCCTCCCCCCCCCAGCCTGACAGAAATGTTCGCTTATTCAGCTAGTCCTGCCTCAGTTTGTACCACATCTTCTACCTGTATTTGGCTGAGACATCAGAAGTCGATGTCCTTGTCAGCCTCTGGGCAGCCCAAGATGATGTTACATCCAATAGACAGTGAAGGAGATAACTTCAAGGATATGTAAGAAAAACCCCCACAAAATCCTTGTGATACTAATGTGTACCCAATGCTTTAGTTGAGTGCTGTGGATTTTCAAGTCCTAAAGTCTGTTATGGCTGTCTATAAAATGTCCTTTTTCACTATATTTTTCTTTACACTTTTTCTAGTAGTATCTATCATATATTTCAGTCTCTCTGTTCCAGTGCTTTCTGTATAGTTGTCCTGGTACAAGAAATTCTTTCACTCCTTTCCCAGTTTTTTTGGCATGTGGAATGGTACTTTTTATGGGCTTAAAAACTTTTCATTTGCCTATTTTTAAATTCCACCTTTGTGTTCTTATGTTAGATCATTTTTGTGGGAAGATTATCTGCATGTAGGCACACTGTGAGAGAGGAAGCAGCAGAAAGTTTTAGTTTAGCCATTCTTTGTCCCAGAAATTCCCTATGTATTAATTAGTCTTGTCCCTGAAAATCTGTGTGCACGATTTTCCCACATTCCCCTGAAGGTTGTTTCTTTATAATATTTCCTTTACTTCCTTTTCACTTTTGGGCTATGTTTCCCCTCTTAATTCTTTTGTAAAATATCCCTCAGTTCTGGACTTTTTTATAACTGGTTCTTTCCTTTGTACAAAAAGTTATGATTGTGAATGTAATTTTATATCTGTGAACTGTTTGCCACAAAGTTATGCTATGTATAGGATGTCAAAATTAATACGATTTTCTACTTTTGCAGCACTGTTCCTGATCAGAGAACTCCAGTTGCTTCAACACATAGTATCAGTAGTGCAACTACTCCTGATCGAATTCGCTTCCCAAGAGGAACTGTCAATCGTAGCACTTTCCATGGCCAGCCCCGGGAGCGGCGAACAGCAACTTACAATGGCCCACCAGCATCACCCAGCTTGTCACATGAAGCAACTCCACTTTCCCAGACCAGAAGTAGGGGTTCCTCTAATCTTTTTAGCAAATTAACATCAAAACTCACAAGAAGGTAAGTAATGTAGAGTTTGGGGAGATTTTTAATTGCCTTTTCCTCTGTTATATGAAGCCACTATTCAGATATTTCTCGCTTCAACTTATTTTTCTAGTCAGTATATCTTGAATAGTCATTAGCTAACTTAGCCTTTGTTAATTTTCAGAAACTTGATGGTTTAAAGTTTTTTGGAATCTGTAGTGAAAGATTTTTTTTAATCTATTCACGGTGTTAGGAGTTAGCTTTTAGAGACATGTTTGTATTAAATGTACTTTATGATCAACATATTCATATATCATTTTCTAAAGTTGAATGGAATAGCTGATCTAGTATGTATTCAGATGATGCTCAATAAATAATCAACAATGAAGAAAATAAGGACAACATCCTCTTAAAAGTGAAGCCTAATTTTCTTTTAATTTACTTTGATTGCCCATAAAGTCCAGTATCATTATAGAAGGATCAAAGCGTTGGAGATACATAGTAGCAGACTTCAGCTTGATATCAAGAAAAATTTAGTTGCAGTTAAAAGTATCTAAAAGTATCTGTTATTTGTTAAATTGAATTACCCATCTCTGGAGATGGCTCAAGCAGAAAATATTCAAACTGTCAGGGATATTTTATAGGGAATTCTTAATCAGGTATGGGTTGAATTAGATGTCCTCTTCAGTCCTTGCCAAGCTCTTAAAATTTCATAATTCTATGACTGTGTTTCCTAAGGTTTGAATGTTGAAACTTTTTGAAGAATATTATCCCTAAGACTTTGCTTAAAAAAGAAACACCAAAAAAAAAAAACTGGTTTATAAAAACCCTTTATTTTTGTATTATTAATTTTTAAAATACCTTTTCTTTCCTCCCTTATCTTCCCATCCCCCACCACCATAAGATTCTTTGTAATTTAATTTTAGTTATGGGAGGTAGAGTTTGTTACAGTGATTTAGCCTGGAGAATACTTAGCCTGGAGGAACACTGTAGGGGAAAATAAAACATTATGTTGATGAGGTCTTGACCCTTGGCACAAACAGATAGTAAATTAACATTTTAACCATATCTGCATTTAGGAAATGTGAAAACCATTGTAAATCCAAAATCACAACTGTCTGAAATTAGATGTGCCTAGTGATGAATATATACTTTCATTTAAAGCTTCTCTGCAAGTTGAACTGTCCACATAGATTTTCCTGTTTGTCTTCTCTTCTTCATCTCCTGGTCTTGTGTATTACCATTTTATTTTTATGTGATCTGTGTTGTTTAAGTTGTGTGCTGAATCTTTCAATCTACTAAGTCTAATGACTTGTCTAGATCATCAATCCAAATTAGGTCATAGACTTAATACTTGGAGGGGACTTCAGATAACATCTAGTCTTTTAGACCTCTTTCTTTTATAAATTAAGAAATTGAAATTTCCTCAACTAATAAATGTTACAAATTGTAACTCTTGATTCCAGTGCAACATTCCTTCTATTTTATCCTGTGATGATCACATTAATCTCTCTTTTTAAAGTGTTAGTTGGGGAATTTTTTTTTACATGAGTCATCATTGACTTATATTTAGGATATAGTACTTAGCCTCTACCTCTTTTTCTTTAATCATAGATCCAATTCTGAACCAAATCATATTTAAATTGTGAGCCAATAGAAACTACACAATTTTGTGTACACACAGCCATCATTGGTACTATCCTGCAGCCTGTTAACACCCCATTACGTCTTTACATTGCCCTGTAGATCAATAATTGTGATTCTTCTAAAGTTTGAGTGTTACACAAGATATAGTCATGTTGTATCACTGAGAGAATATTAGTGTTAAAAAGGATGGCTTTTGCAACCTAGAATAGGGTGAGGTCGTTTCAACACTGCCCAATTTCTCAAATTCAAATGCTACAAGCCACTTAAAAATCATGCTTCTCTTAGATAATTTTTTAATGAGCATTTTTTAGTGATTTAGTATTCATGTTTACAGCATACAGTAATTATTCATTCACAAATATTTATTTTTTTTATCAACTAATACATGTTCAGCTTTGTGCACTATATGAACATGAGTAAGCTATCATCTGAGCCTTTGTAGATTGATAGCCTAATAGATACAATGAATATAAGGCAAAATGTGTTAAGTAAAACAAAGGGCTCTGAAAGAATGTTTTCTAATATTTTTAGTTAGTATTGCTAAATTGTTAATTGTTCATTTCTGAAATTAGTCAGACTAATTTCAGACTGATTAGAAAGCAAAGGTAACCCAACAAGGAAATTACAAGTGTAATAAAACTCCTGACCCTTCAACATACTTTTCAGTTCTGTAATTAAAATAAAATGGAGCATAGCTACTATTGGTGTAATAAATACACACTATAAAAACATAAATAATTCATTTAAAATATCTAATGGCTTATTTTGTGACAATTCACTATTTTATTATTACTGAATATATAAATTTCAGAAATAAAAATTGGATTATTGATTTTGAAAATGCTTCATTCCCTGATATTACCTCAGAGTAGTATTAAGATTTGACATAATAAAAATATATCATTTGGCTATTATTTTTTAGCATTTATTTCTATATTTCTATTTAATAGTAATAATTTTCAGATTATTAGTAGTTTCAAAGTTTAGCATGAGATGCTTGTCACAGATACTCTAAAGAAATCTTACTGCTCAGTAAGATTTGTAAATGAGTAAACCACAATTAATTTGATCTACTTTAAAAAAAAAACTTTCTCTTTTAAAGCAATTTGAATTTTAAAGAGCAATATTTACTGTGTCTTTGAAGATTTTAAATAATTTAATTCAATAAGCAATTACACAAAAATTCATTATTTGCTTCTGGCATTTTCTCCCCTAAAAAATTCATATTTTTCTGCTTCAAGGTGAACTTGGTCTCTTCACTTTAAAATCCCATATTAAGAACTCAAATATTCAATTAAACCTGTTACTGACTCATTTTTCAGCAAACATCTTGAAACAGTTTCATAAATGTTAGTAAAATGAACTTTGTTTTATTTATTGTTTTTTGTTGTCTCTAATTGACTGGATTTTTTTCATTTTAGTTTGTACAAATCATCTTGGTTAATTTTGCTTTTGGCTTAATTTCTTTTAGAAACATGTCATTCAGGTTTATCAAAAGGTAGGACTTTCTATTTCCATCCCCATCCCCAAATGGCTTCTGCAATTAACCTCAGGTTTGGCTTTATAAGCCCTGGTTTCTCCTAAAACTAAAATTTCTGCTGAGAACTAAATACTTGTTTCCTTTTAAAATAAAAATATGTTTTATATATATGTATATGTGGAAAGAAGTATGAACTCTTTCTAAAATATAAGGGCCTGTGGCACCCATATAACAAGAAGCTAAGCATGCTCTGTGCATTTTCTTTCTTTTGTAGAATGATTAGCAACTGAATACTTTGGTCTTTATACTAATACACTTAGCATGCTTCTTTTTTGGAGAATGAAATGTTCAGTAACATTAACGAACAATTGCTATATAGCCATTAGCATGCCAAAGGTGAGTGGTATTAATGTTAATCACAATTTCTGTTTCTCTGTTTAGAGGGTTTTATTAACAGAAAAACTTGAAAATCAGAATGATGGTGAAATTGGCCACATTCCTATACTGGAAACAATGTAGTCAACCTAGAAGATCTAAAGATACAAACAACTGTATACATTTAATATATTTTAAAGATTAACATTTTGATTACTTGATTTTATCAACAAAAATAATAGAGATAATCTAGCCGATGGGGGATCAAGAAGTTTAAGTTACTTCTACCTCAGTTTCCTTATTTGTTAAATGAGGCTAATTTTTTACCTTTTTTCCAATTCTAGGACCTGTGTTAGCTATAGATTCCTTAAACTGCTGTGAGAGGATCATTATGTGTTTTTATTGTTAAGTAACTTAAAAGTCAGTTTGATTTAACTAAAATCATTTTTTAATCAATTGACTTAAATATGTTTTGGTGACAACCACTGAAATGTGAAAGAAAAACTGGGCACCAGAAGTAACACTCAAAGGGGAGAGAACCATTGAGGGTAACAATATTACTTCTCTGACTGTTTTGTTAAGGGTTAGAATGATGGTTTGGGGTATATATAAAACCAAAGGTTCCCTGAATGAACCTAGTATGAGGTTTATTTTTATAGGACTGTGGGATGTCTGTTTTATTAATACTAGAAATTCATCACTATTATTGATTGCTAATTGCCCATCATGAAAAATTAATGTAAAAGCAACCAAATTTCCCTTTATTAGATGAGTTTACATAAAGTCTGAACCTTAAATTATAACCTCTTTTGCTGTCAGTTCACTCATTATTTTGGAAGAGAGTTATAAAAAGAATCAAGTCAAAATCAACATTCACTTGAAAATATTCCTAATTATCATATAATCAAAATAGGAAAGGGGGTAAGAATTTGGAAAAATATTACTCATAATCATAAATCTCTGGTGTGTCTACTTTTAAAAAAAATAATCTAATGTATAGGTAGTTGTGCACTAGTATAAGATTTCTCTTCTTTTTCCCACTTCCCTATGCTTCTTCATTCTCTTTCCTTGAGGCTCCCAACTGAATATGAGAGGAACGGGAGATATGAGGGTTCCAGGTGAGGGGAATCATTTTTATTTTAAATTTTACTTAATTACTGCATTTTTGTAGTAAAGATAATATATTACTTAAATTTTATGTGTCATATTTTTAAATTATTAATACATGTTTAATATAGTCACTATTTTGAATCTGTTTTAGCTTTAGTCAAAATATATGCTTACTGTTCTACCTTGGAATACAAAGTGTACTTATTTCTAGTGAGATTTTAATTACTTTAGCCAACCACATGGGAGTGCTGATTTGATATGACACCCATTTGATATGACACCATCATCTTAACATAGCTAATGAAGCTCCAGAAACCCACCCTGATAAGTTCGTATAACAGTATGACTCATGTTAATATGTTTGTGTGTATTGCCATCTTCCCAAATAGGTCTGTTATAAAAATATAAAAGTATATAAGAAGTATACTAAATTTACCACTGCTTTCATGTCCCCAAATTGCTTTCCTACATGATGAGAAAAGGCTAATAGAATTTTAATATTTTATTGTTTTCTTTTTTTAAAAATCTCAGTGGGCATATATATATATATATATATATATATATATATATATATACATACACACAACCAGCCAGCATTATACAGATTCCTCTTTGATTCATTTATTTCTACATTTCTAAAATTGAGCAACAATTTAGTTATATTAGTAGTAGGAAGTATAATGAGGTATCTCATTGATTTTGTGTGTGTGTGTAATTTAATATCCATTCAACAAAAATTTAAACATTTATTCTGTACATAGAATAGCATTGTTCTAAGATGTAGAGAGTCAGAGGTCAAAGGCTTAGTTGAAGCAAGACACACCAGTATAAGAATTTGCAAATTAGTATACCATCACCTTTCAGTATGTGATATATACCACTAGAAAGAACATAAAATTTGGACTTGAATTCAAATCCCAGAAATTCAGAATATTCCTTTGTGACCTTGATAAAGTTACTTAACTTTATTGGGTCTCTGGGTTTTCCTCATTTGTCCTATATCTCTGACAAAAAGTCAAATTTTAGATTTTGTAAGAGGAAAAGTAGGAAAGTCATCATGGATTTTCTTCCTGTAAAACATTGCCTTGCTTAACATTTTTAATGTGCTAGACATTGCTAGAAACTTGAGTGTTTACATTTTTATTATATTTACATGACTTCAAGTTTGTGTTTTGATGACTGCTTTAATTAATAACTATAGATAAAATAATTTGAGAGTACCAAAATTGCATGAAAGTTAAAAAAATGTGTGTTCTCATGTTATGAAATGGAGGCAAAATAACCAGTTGTTTATTGAATATTACAAGAAAATTAATCTTAGACTCCTCATAATGAAATAAGATCTAGATTTTATCTCAAAAAGATTTTTTAAGCATAAGAAATGAACAAATTTTTCCTAGAATAATGATCAGATTGTGCATCATTATGGGGGGATGATGTGTAAAGGGGGAAAAAATGTCATATAAAAAAAAATTCTCCCCAAACTATTCTTAAAATCATTTTGTAGATTTCCTGGATTCAGGAATATATGAGAGACATTTATGAAGGATTTCTTACTGTGGGGTGTCAAAAACAAAAAATAGCTGCTTTAGTGTCCCTAGTCATCCATGAAAACAGTTCTAGGTAGTGATATATGGAGCACAATATACCCTTTTTGTTTCCTTTTTTATAATTATTTTTTTCTTGGCTTTTCAGATTTTTTAATGGAAGAATTAAAGCTAATAAAATTGAAAGGAATAATCTCAAAACAGCAAAAAGTGAAAAATAAATGAGTAAGAAATCGATACAAATTTATTGGCCAGATAGGGTTTTAGTGACAGTGAATTTTTTTATAAAGGTGTTTGTGACTACTTGTAGTAGGAGTTTCTTCTTGAAAGAGCAAATGACCAAGTCACAATATTATCTTTTTACTCTGTAGAAAACTGTTAGGAAAAATGGTATGTATGCCTTGTTAAACACAGCATGTTTAATGTGCCATTTGCTTCACTAACCAAAATAGTTGATGTTGGTTTTCCTATGGAGTTAAAAATAAACCTGCCTCCTGTGCATTTCAGTCGCAACGTGTCAGCTGAGCATAAGGATGAAAACAAGGAGGCAAAGCCCCGTTCCCTGCGGTTTACCTGGAGTATGAAAACCACCAGTTCCATGGATCCCAATGACATGATGAGGGAAATTCGAAAAGTCTTGGATGCCAATAACTGTGACTATGAACAGAGAGAGCGGTTCTTGCTCTTTTGTGTCCATGGAGATGGACATGCAGAAAACCTTGTACAGTGGGAAATGGAGGTGTGCAAACTGCCAAGACTGTCGCTGAATGGCGTCCGCTTCAAGCGGATATCAGGAACATCCATAGCTTTTAAAAACATTGCTTCCAAAATTGCCAATGAGTTAAAGCTGTAACAAAGTAATTATGTTGTAAATTAAATACCAATTTCAAGTGTTTTCCTGAACACTTGTGGAAATGTATAGAATAATATTTAGGCAATAACTTCTGCATCTTCAGAATCATGGTATTAAAAATATATATATGAAAATGAGCTGCTCAGCCAGGAGAAAGAGTTGGACTTTTTTTTTTTCTAAGTGCACTGCAGCATTAAAGTTGCCTATTCTGTAAAATATTTATCCCATCATTTTATTTACATTGTTCTAAGGTCTCTTTACAGTCTACAGAATATATCCATTTAAATATGCCTCCCATTTGTGTGGCTGTGAGAGTGTATAGTATGTGTTTATAGAATATAAGTTTAAAGTATTATATATGTAAACAAGTCCTTACACCAACATCCCAAGCTGTACCAATACCTCTTTGGAAGATCATTTTGGTGCTAAAAATGGATATAGCCAAGGAGGAAACTTTCGCTTAAAATAAAAATCAGCATAGGAATAGTTACAGTTAGTGCGGGTTTACAGTTTGCTACTGTGGGGTTTTCTTTTTTCTTTTTAAAAAAAAAAAAGTACAAAGGATTTGAATTTACAGTTGTGAACATTGCTTATGTGTTGGTTTTTTTCTTCCCAAGTAGATCTCATGAGATCATTAAAAAATCACTTTTCTTCAATAGTTTTGCATTATGTCTCCTAGTACTATATTTTAAACTTCGTAACAATAATAGTAATTAAAGTATGTAAATATTTCCCACATAATATCATTAATAGGGTCCTTGTAATCACATTAGGTAAAACAGTGTCAGTCATGGAGAAAAGACTAACATAAAAATTGTGTTAATAGTGAGCATTTAGTGGAGCATTGTGTTATTGTGGAATACTCTTGGATATTTTCACATCATTAATCAGCTAAAGTGCCTCAAACTACCCCTCTGTGTTTAAAATACTAAGTTTTTGCAGGACTGGGCTTTCTTTGGTGCATCCTTAGAATAAGTATGATTCATTGTAATTTGAAAAAGGATGTACAGAGCAGCTTGACTCTTGATTTCTAGCTCAGACCTATATGTTAAGAGCTGTTGAATCTGAGACTAGTTTTTAATGAAGTATGAAATGTTCTTATTCTTTGTGGTTTCCTGAGTGTGTCAGGCTTACTATCTCTTCCCACTGGGTATAATTAATTTGTGATTAGAGCTTTTTAATAGGGCAATTGTTGGGGGCAGCTAGTTGGTGCAGTGGATAGAGCACCAGTCCTGAAGTCAGGAGGACCTGGGTTCAAATCTGGTCTCAGACACTTAACACTTCCTAGCTATGTGACCCTGGGCAAGTCACTTAACCCCAGTTGCCTCAGCAAAAAAAAAAAAAAAAATAGGGAAATTGTTGACTCATTCAGAAGTTTTGTGGGGGTTTTTTGGGGGAGGTGTTTTTTCCTGGAAACATTTTTTTTTCTATTTACAGAAACATCAAAGGGTCACAGTTATTTCTTCTCTTGGGCTTCAATTTCTTAATCTGCAAAATAATGAAGAGAGGAAAACTGGAATGAAACAATGATCCCTAAGCACCCTTTCAGATGGCTTTAAATAGCAATAACTTGCAAACCTACCATAGGGAGAAAATCTTGCTAAAGGCATTTAATATCTGATGTCAATTGCCTTTTATTTCTGAACTGTAGTTGGACTTATATTTTCTTCCTTTCACTCAAGAATATACAGTGAAACCCAGTTTGCACACAGTGCTTTTCAGGTCTTATTTCCCTGCTCCTCTTATTTTTTGTCACTGTCAGAAAATGTTAGATGGCCACACAAATAGGAGATGATCTTTCCATTTATACAGAAAATGGGAAGTACTGAGAATAAGCCATTCCATGACACAATTTCCAGATAGATTTCTTTTTGCTATTTATTCTTATGAGATTTCTCTGTCTTCTAAATAATTCCTGTTTCCATTTATAAATATTATAGCCCCTTTGTTTCAGAGATTTTGAGAGCACTTTAGAGTATTTAATTCCTTGTGGTTTCAGGAGACAGGTACACTTTTGCCATAAGCTTCATGATTGAACAGAACAAATCGCAAATTAGCTATACAGGAGCAGCAGCTTGGACTTCATTTTTCTTCTAACTCTCTTTTAAGATCCTTTATGTAATCTTCCAAGAAAGCCTTGTGAAATGGGGACTAAGTCATATCTCCCTTAAGGTTTCATCTGCAGTTGATTTGCGTTAGTAATTTCAGGATTTGAGATCTGTTCTCTCTCTCTCCATAAAAGCTGTCTATAGTAAGAGTTCTTTTGGGGATTTTTGCTCATTTTTTAAGGTTTGAGGTCTGCTCAGTGCAAAGGAGTGACAGCTCCTTTAGTTTGCCCTGAGACAATTTTTTGTGGGAGGTGGGGGTGGGTATTTATTTTTATTAAAGCTTTTTATTTGCATAACATATATATGATATATACTGATCATTACAAAGCTTTCCATTACAAATTTTCTCCCTAGTCCCCTCCCCTCCCTTAGATGGCAGGAAGTCCACTACATATTAATTATATTAAAATACTCGACAAGTCGAATATATGTATACATATTTCCATACTTATCTTGCTGTGCAAGAAAAATCATATCTACATGAGCAAAAAATATCTGAGAAAGGAAACCCAATGCAAGCAAACATCGATGTAGAGCATGAAAATGCTATGTTGTGATCCACACTCAGATCTTACAGGCCTCTCCTTGGGTGTAAATGGCTTTCTTCACTGAATAACTGGAACTGGTTTGAAACATTTCATTGTTGAAGAGAGCCGTGTCCATCAGAATTGATCGTCATATAGTATTATTGTTGCCGTGTATAATGATCTCCTGGTTGTGCTCATTTCACTCAGTATCAGTTCATGCAAGTCTCTCCAGGCCTCTCTGAAATCATCCTGCTGGTCATTTCTTATAGACCAATAATATTCCATAACATTCATAATTTATTCAGCCATTCTCCAGTTGATGGGCATCCATTCAGCTTCCAGTTTCTAGCCACTACAAAGAGGGCTGCCACAAACATTCTTGCACATGTGGGGCCCTTTCCCTCCTCTAAGATCTCTTTGGGATATAGGCCCAATAGACACTGCTGGGTCAATGGGTATGCACAGTTTGATAACTTTTTGAGCATAGCTCCAAATTACTCTCCAGAATGGTTGGATCCGTTCACAGTTCCACCAGCAATGTATTAGTGTTCCAGCTTTCCCACATCCCCTCCAACATTCATCATTATCTTTTCCTGTCATCTTAGCCAATCTGACAGGTGTGTAGTGGTACCTCAGAGTTGTCTTAATTTGCATTTCTCTGACCAGTAGTGATTTGGAGCACCTTTTCATATGACTAGAAATGGTTTATGGTTTCATATGACTAGAAATTTCATCATCTGAAAATTGTCTGTTCATATCCCTTGACCATTTATCTATTGAAGAGTGGCTCTTATAAATATGAGACAATTGAGACAATTCTTTTGATTGACTTCTGGTGCTGGGTAATCGTGGCCAGGTCCGTTGTTGTTCTGGAGCTCAGTGGTTTACAATTTATCTTTTGTAGAAATAAACCAGGAATACAGTAAAATTTAGGATTATTATCCTCAAAATTACCTCAACATTTTAATTTCATGTCCTTAGTTATTCTTCAGAAGTTTTCCATGGTTGAATGAAACAATGTATAAAGCATTTAGCTGACAGGTTTAGATATATATCCTAGTCTCCATTATATATTATTTTTTCCAACAAATTTTTTTTTGAGAAGTCCACTTTATCATAAGGCACAGTAATATTGCTTTCATGCTTGCCTGTTTAAAGTGGCAAAATATAGAAAAAGCTGGAAGATTTAAGAAACAAATGAGGAATTCTTTCTGACCCTAATGAAAGTAGTAGTCATCATCTTAATCAAGAAATTTTAGCTATTTAGTTTTAATTTACCTGTCTACCAAAATTTTTCCTAATTTTAGAAATAAGCATCTTTTATACCTGAACAGAAATCCTATTTATAACCTCCATAAAAGAAAGTCATCCAATCTGTAAAATTCAGGACTTTTAAATTAAAGGGAAAGGAAACCACTACATCTTGAGGCAATCCTTTTCACAATTATACAACTTTACGTCAATCCTTATTATGCCTGCTGGTGCAAGGCAGAACAAATCAACCCTTTTTTCCATGACAGTTTTTCATGTTCTTAAATGTAGCTATCATATAACTCCTTAAAGTTTTCTCTAGGTCAGATCACAGGTTCCTTCTTTGTTCGCTTTTTGGTGTGATCTTCCGTCTTTTCACCATTCTGGTTTACCTTCCAATTTGTCTTTTCTTAAAAACAAAACACTTCTGAGAAATGATTAAACCTCGATGATTTCTGAAAGTAAACACCAACACAGAAACCTGGTAAGACAGTAGACATTTTTGGAAGCAAAATTACTGTGATGGTTGTCACAGCATACAATTCTCCTTAAGCTTGGGTTGAATGGTATTGATTTGTTTTGTTTTTTAAATATTTTTAATGAGATTGATGTAATCTAAGCAAGTTCCTGTTCCAGAAACTCTTTAACTTTGAGGACCCTAACATTAGATAATTATCCGTTCTGAAAAATCTTTTACGGGTCCACAAGCCCAGCAAAAAAAAAAAAAAAAAAAATCAAGTCACAGAAAAGAAAGAATTGCTATTTGGAAGCAAAAAGAAAATCCTTAGCACTAGCACTTAGTCTCTTCTTGACTTATAAGGTTCATGAATATGGTAGCATTATCCATTTGAGGAAGGGCTGACAATATTCTCAGAATTAATAAAATATTACAAATTTTACAATTTCTTTGTGCAATGAAAATATTGTCATCTTTAAGGGAAAAACAATGGAGCTTTCTGCCAACATTATTTCAGCAAACCAATACATGCAACAGTAGAGGTGGGGGGTTGGAAATTTGTCTGCATGTGCCTTGGGAAAGTTATTAAAATTCACATATTCATATTTTCAATGAGCAGTGTCACCATAACTAAATCTATACATCATTAAATAGGAATATCTCTTAATCAATATTTTAAAGTTTGGAGACTCGAGTCTTCTAGTGGACTTCTTCATAGTGGACTAAATAAATTCCAGATAAACAAGATTGGTAAAACTTCAAAAGAAAAACTAAACCCAACATGGAATGTCAAGTTTGATCCTTTGATATCCTCTAATCTCCCTTTATTTTATAACTGGGGAAACTGAGTCTTAGACATAGGAAATTACTTGCCCGTATCATCTGACTCCCAATCAAGTGTTCTTTTCATATGTGAAATTAGTGAGTGTTGGTGAAGGGTTTAAAACAATGATTGGGGTTGGAGATGGATAAAAATTATTGATCTTTAGGTTTGGCATTAAGGCCCAAATAGATTGTTACCTGGAAAATTTCAGTAAATTCAGAGTGCCACATTTTAAAAGGGAACTTGATAGAATGGATTATGTTCAGATGAAGATGAACAGGATAAGGGTGGAAAAACTACTACATGACTGAAGGTGAATATTTTGTTGAAGAGAAAGGTTAATATTTTCAAGCCTTTGAATTTTGTCATTCTTATTAACTCTAGTTCTAAAGAATTAGGGCTAGGTCTATTGGAAAACAGTTTAAACTAAGAAATAAAACCACCTTACTAGTAAGATTACTAGTAATCTTTTGAGTAAGATTTCTCTAGTACTCCAGAGTAGGGTAAATTGTTCTTATAAAGGAAGAAGAATCTTTGATGCAAGTGTTTAAACTGAAACTAAATGGCTAATGGGACAGCTAAGTGGTTCAAAGCTGGAGTACCTGAGTTCAAATGTGGCCTCAGACACTTAACATTTACTAGCTGTGCGACCCTGGACAAGTCATTTACCTTATTTCCTTATTCCTGCCCCCCCAAAAAAGAAAAAGAAGTGGTTATCAAAGAGACCTTTAAAAGGATATTTTTTACAAAATAAGTTAATTGGTGAAACTTAAAAGATGAAATCTATGAAGCTTAAATTGCCTCTCCATTTGCAACTTATTTCTAGTTCTGTTACATTCTTTACTAGCTAGCTATTCACTTTCCAGAACTTCCGTTTTGTTCTGAAACCCTTACCTTCAATTAGTAGCTATAGTGAAAATGACAATGAAAGTACCTCAAGTTTTTATTCAGTTTCTTGGCCACGATTACATTCCTGAACAAATAATTGTAACAATGAACCTGTTTTAAAGGATTCTTAAATCCTTTAAAAAAAAAAAAAAAAAACATCTTTTCCTTGGTGCTGTCCATTTCATTCAAGGGATCTTGGATTTAAAACTGACAGGAATTATAGAGGTCATCAAGCCTCTCATCTATTATTAAGTAAACCTTATTTACTACCTTCAGTAATAACAAGTAGTGCTGTTGTTGAAGGAAGTGGATTAGAGAATCTTGCTGAATATTCCTTCCTTTTTTTAATTGCTCATAAACTTTAAAACAATATTCTAAGATCTCTTCCAATTCTAACACTCTAAAAAAAAAAAAAAATAGTATGCAGAGACTGCTTACTGCTCACAGATCAGAAGGCCGAAGTGTCGGTGGAAAGAAGACTGGATTTGAAGTGAAAGGACCTGATTTCAAATTGTGGTTTTATGTGTGACCTTGGACAAATCACTTCGCTTTCTGGACCTCTATCTATTTAGTCATCTGGACTAATCCAATGCTAAACCTTATGATCCTATCATTCTTTAAAGATACTGTCACCTGTGAGATGAACTAACTTAATGGCCACTTGATGGTGCTGCAACTCCGAATCGTAAAAGCAGAAGGCATTTTTATGTGTTAAGGACAAAACCCAGTGTTAGGCTTTGTTTCCAGTTCAATATGACAAGTATTTATTTTAGTGCCTACTATTTAAAAGGCACAGTTGTAGGTAACTTGTTCATGTGGTTGTTACTTAAGTAGAATAGTCATGCCTGAACTTCCATGAAAAAATACAATTATCATTATAATCGTCTTGGAACAGAGATTAGAAATAGACCAGTGTCCAAATATTATGCAAAAAAAATGAAGTGGGAAAAGGGATCTGAAGTGATAGAATGGAATTGATTTCTGTGAAGAGACTGAAGAGTTGGGTAAAGTTTATAAAAGAAAGAAAAGAATAAGAACTACTGAACACTTTAGGGTAAATAATAAAAATAAACTTTCTAGACCCTCTTAAGAAAAAAGCAATTGCTTGTGTTTCAAGGAATGAAGGTGTAGATTAGCAGAGTCAGAGGCTGAAGAGGCACATGGTTTGTTACTCCCTATTGAGAGGTAGGTAGGCAGCTAACTAATGCATATGTGACATTAACAACAGAAATATACATTGACTTCTTGAGGTAGGTATACAAAACCTGAAAAAGAAGCTTCCAAATTTTTAAGTGCCAGCCATGTCCCTAACTAGCCAGAAAACCATCCTTTCTCTAAACCTGATTTTTAAAGGAATAGCTGCTTTGCTTCTTTTCCAGGATTGTCTGGATCAAATAACTCATGTGAACATGCTTCAAATTCAATATAAGCAATAATGTAAGGGAGTTCAGACTGGATCTTCTCACTACTCTCAATCACAAGAGCTCTGACATTTCAGTCATGGTAATCAGTCTGTGGGCATGATTAGGTTTTATTATATAAGCAAAACTTTTTAAGCCTTGACCCCCTTTATCAGAGAAGAAATAACCATCATGACCTGTGTTTTAAGGAATTTGCCTGCATTCCCACATCATATGCATAAATCCTTAATTCCAGAGGATTACTGGGCTTTGGTCATGAGATGAAAAGCAGCTGATATACACAAGATTCATCTCATGATTGGCTGAGAGTCTCGGGACACACCTCTAAATGTATAAAAGTAGTACTTAGTCAAATTGGTAATTGGCCAGTCCATTAAAGGAAGGATTCCCAGTTGAGTTTTTCAGTTCCAAAGTTGGTACCCAAAAAGAAATCACTCTTCATAGAAGAGATTCTCCCCTTCTTCCTCTCTCTTTTGACCATATCTTGAACCACCAGGAGACAGTGAATACTTGGGCCAGGAATGAAAAGCTACACCCTGACAGATGCAGAAAGTGGAAGATGTCACCAGAAGGCAGAAGCAGCTTCAAAGAGCATGACTCCTTTCAGCTGAGAATACTGTGACCTGAAATTTTGTCCTTGTTCTCGAAGAGGACCATGATGTCAGGGAGGTGATGCCATGGCTTGAAACTGAATGGAATTTAAGTGAGAGAGAGCTTTGCAAAGTCACCTGCCTCACTTTTCCCTCAAGAGTCATCTGGGCCCAGAGCCAGATCCAGATCATAACTGAAGATGGCTCTGGATGCAGTGGGAGACCTTGGTCTTTTTAAGCTAAGGTCTTCAGCAGGTCTCAGTTTGACTGAGGCGGCACAGATTCAGTGATTAACAACTAAAGACTTCTAAGCCATTAGAAGTGGGTTGTTAATGGAAGTGTATCTATGGGACCTTGTGAACTAAAGTATTAGAAGCCACCTCCCACAAAGTTATTCTTAGACCCTGGAGTAGTAGACATTCCTTTGTATCCAACCTATGAATATAAGTCAGGGGATAGGCCCCAGAAGGGTGCTACATGAAATACCTACCATATTCTATGTTTGGGTATACAACATTAAACCGTAAAAAGGATGTTGGTAAACATTTTTCTTATCTGGTAAAGGGTAGTCAGCATAGGAAAAAGCTGAGAAATCATGAGGATCAACCGGATTAGTAAGGTGTTACCTAGAGCAAAGCTTCTTAAACTGTGGGTCCTGACCCCCCCCTGTGGGGTCATGTTAACAATGTGGGGGTAGTAAAATGACTTATCAGTAAATATTTGGTTTGTATACTTGTTTTGCATATCTGGGTTCAGGTAAAAATTTCTCTGGTGGAAAGGGATCACAGATGCAAAAAGTTAAGAAGCCCTGACCTAGAGAAGAGAATATTAAGTGGATATAGGATTACTTCACACATTTAAAGGGCCTTCAAAGAATGGCCATTGTTGGGAATTTTGATATAATGTTTTATTATATTCAGTTCATCCTATTAAAAATGACTGTGGTGCCCTACTAGTCCAGTTTTGTACTGGAAGAGACAGATACAAATATGAAGATAGTCCTGCCCTACTACTATGAGAGTCTGTATTGGGTGATCCCCTAAGCCCCTTCAAACTCTTGGTTTTCTGATACTGCACCATAACTGAAGTGAATGAATAAAGCATCTATGAAGCACTTCCCACCTACAAAGCTCGAGATAAAAATAGAAAGGACAATTTCTGTTCTCAAAGAGCCCTAATGGGGATAACACATGAGGTTTCAGTTGCATTCAGACAAGTCTCATGGTCCTTTGGGGAAAGCAACCAGGCAGATAATGCCTCACCTTTAATGTCATTTTCACTGTTTCAATACCAGTTTTTGATATTGAGCTACTTGTTAGTGCTAAGGATTGATAGCAAAAGCTTTCTTTTCTGAGTCTTCCATAGCTCTTGATTTTAGCAGTTATGAGGCTACATCTTCACAGTGCTTTCAAAGATGGTGGCTGTGGGCAGGAATTGCAATTCTTGGGTTTGGAGTCATGGGCTGTCTCCATCAGGATGTGAGGGAAGATGATAGTCAAGGTAGCGAGTGTTTGAACTTGCCTGAACATGCTGCTACCGGTCCCTCCCTCAGAGTATTTTGTTGAGTGAGCTTGACTAGCTTGTGGAGAAGTGCTATTATCCTGTATAGGAATGAGAAACCTTTGACCTGAAGGTTTGATCCTCCAGGAGACCTTTCTGTATACTTATATAAAATAGAAACTGGAATGTGATTTTAATAACACAGTAGGTTTTATTAGTCAATATGGGAACACTCCTTTGAAAGGACTTGTAATCATCTACTGAAAACAAGGCTTCCTACTTAATTGTTCATCTTTCTATCTCCAGGCAAAATTTCATTCTGATAACTTTACAGAGGTGATATTCTATATACATCTTTAAAACTCCAAGGAGAAAAATGTGTAACAAAGACAACCCAGATCTATCTTAGTGCCCCTTCCCTTTTTTTCCTCCCCTCCCTGGTCCCACTTCGCATTTCCATCAGCATCAGGCCTACAAGTAGCTTCCATGTTTTTAATTCTGCAGTACATCATGAATACATGATATTTAGAAATTCTATTTTCTATTTATTGTTCTATTTATGAAATTTTAAGATTATGTGTTTCACATGTACCACTCTGTCACTTGTTAAAATACCTACATACATTTGATAAAGGTATCTTGAAAAGCTCTCATTTCCCCAATTCTGTCCGTCCTTTTGTTGTCACTTTAAGAACCACATCTAAATTATTGTACTGAGAAGGCAAGAACAGGCTAAGATTTATGAGAAAGGGAGCCACATAATCATATCACTTTAGGAAGATGATTAAGAGCATATTTAAAGTGGATTGGAGGGAAAGAGATTAAAGGAAGGCAAATAAGAGTTAATTATTTAAGTACAAGTGAGGTTTCAAAGGTCTGAATTCAGATGGCTGTTGAATTATAGTGGAAGGACATCTTAGAAGATGGGAAATGGGAAGATGACAAGTTTAACTCCCCGATGACCAAGAAAATGGTGGTGCTTTTTGTAAACAGTAGATTTGTCATTACAACTGGAGACAAAATAGATGTTGGTATTAACATTTAGAAATGTATTCTTTGCTGGGTGGTAACAAAGTAAAAGGAGAGAGACAGGTACTGTGCCAGAATTACAGATTATTGTATGGAATACATATGCTTTCCCGCATGCTTTTACTTTCCAAGAAGTTGATAATTATGTATGCTCTACCCACTTAAAACCACCACCTGTTCAGGGCCTCACCTGATCCAAAATGGCCTTCTAAATGGTCTCTGCCTCAAATCCTCTCCATTATATTCAGGCATACAGCTCTCAAAGCCATTTTTCTAAAGCAATGATTTCTTTGTGTCACTTCCCTATTCAAAAAGTTCCAGTGGTTCCCAGTTGCTTGGAACTGGCATTTTAAAAGCCTTTCACAGTTTAGTTCTAGTACTCTTCCATGGTACTTACACATTTTCTTTCACAAAATTCAACCTAAACTGATCTGCCACATTTAATCTGTCTCTGTGCCTTTGCACAAACTTTTCTTCATGCTAAAGTTCATTTCCTGCTCTCCTTTGCCTCCTATCTCAGTTCAGGTGCTTCTACCTACCAGGCACTTTATAATCTTCCTTCTTAACTGCTGGTGGCTTTTTCTCCCTAAAAAATACTTTGTGTCTGAAATATTTTGTATCCACTTTTTTGTGTATATGTGTATTATTCTGATAAAATGTAAACGTCTTCAGACTTTTTTGTCTTTTACCATTTGACATATAATATACTATTTGATAATGTAGAATTCCTCATCCACCATTTGATAAGAAACCCTGGATCTCAGTATATGGAGAGAGGAAGAGAAAACACAGAAAGGAAAAATCCCCAAAAATGAGACTATCCTCTGTTGTTTTTGGACACTCCAAATGTTTTTACTTCAATTTTTGGCTTACATGATTTTCTAAGTGTTTTCCATGTTGACTAAGGAACAGAACGTTTTGCTGACATGTTTGAGAGTAGAAAAGAAACTGCAATTAAGACCCTCCCATTAACTAGTACAACTTTGCAGCAATATGCTCTCTCCTTATCCAGGTCTAAGATATATTTAAAACCAGGAATACTTGGAATTCTCTTAGAGAGAGAGTTTAAAAAAAGAAGAAGAAGAAGAAGGTCCTTGTCTGATGGGAGCTGCCTTTGAATCCCTAGCCCTTAGACTTCAGAGATGAGAGAATATAGGAGGGTGGGCAAAGGGGACCTGGGTTACGATGACCATATTTCCTTGGAGACCAAAAAAGCTTTCTTTTTTTATTCTTCCACCCTCAGGAGTTTTCAAAGACTTTAATAAGGGACCAGAGGAGCAGATTTATATGAATGCATTTATTAAAGCAGTGTTCTTATAGAAATGAGCCAAAAAGAGGAAGAATGAATTCATACTTTTTATTAATAAAAAGCACGATGATAAAAAGACATCCATCTTAAACCCCAATGTTATTTTTTTACCTCCAATATTTAGCAATCATATACTAAGCACCTATTACAACCAAGGGACTGACACAGCTGGCTATAGCAGTACTATCAAAGAATTTATGGTCAAATGTAGTAAAAAATTTAATTGTTTTAGAAGTGAAGAGTTAATAGTACAGAGCCAAGCAAGGTACTATTTAAAAATTGATCAGTGAGATCACTTTACCTGAAGAAAATGTAGAGGGAAGCTTTATGGAAAATGATATCTGTGCCAGGTCTTAAAGGGAAGAGGGTATGGCTGGGAGGAGACCTGGGAATGGAACAAGGTGGCTTTAACAAAAGCACAGAGATAGAAGAGAATATATAAAGGGGATTAGCATAATAAGAAAGACTGGAGCCACACTATCAATGACTGAATGCCAACATGAAGAGTTTATTCATTAGGGAGAAGGGAACCACTGAAGGGTTTTATGTGGAAGAATTAAGAGTAGTCAATGCTTCAGGATAGACCAGCACATTTTGCACTTCAGCTGGAGTATTCATTGACTCCTTGACATGGCCACTACATGCTCCACGCTGTTGAATAGGAGCTTTCAGAAAAGACAGTGGCCCTTCACTTGAAAAGCAGACATTCTTTGGACAATAACGTGCAGACACTTTGAAGCAGTTGTGTAACAGTTAAAAGTGATTCTTGATTGAAATAACAAAGTGAATGGGGGAGGTTAAGTTTCTGAAGTACAATAAAGTGAAAAATCCGTGTGCGATAGTGTTAAGAGAAGATCCCATGGAGATGAGGCTTAACCTGGACCTTAAAAAATGGGTAGTGTTTAAAAAGGAAGAGGGAGGACATTGCTTAAGGGAGTTGTAGAGTAAACAAAAATAAATGCAAAGACAGTGTTATAGCAAAAAAAGGACTGGTTCTGATATCAAAGGATCCAAGGTTCTATCTTATTGTGTTTAACCTCTCAGGGATTTCTCTGCAAAGTATAGATGACTTCTGAGGTCCTTTTCCCATGTGAACTAATAAAGATGTGAGCATGCATGAATATGATTTTAATATTAATATCCAATGATCAATGCATTGCTTTGGGACTTTATCCACAAACATAAATCCTACCCATACTACACTTTAATTGATGGTTTAATAAGTTGCTTTGGTCAGCCCTATTGATCAACCTTTCTAATCCTGATACTCTATATTTCTATGGTCCTCAAAAAACAGAAATAACCATGTACCTGAACACTTTCAGTCTTGATAGGTCCTACTTTGCAAAAGTGGTACTTCACTGGCATACTCTTTGAGAAGCAATACTCCTTTATATGCCATGGTGAGGAATCAGAAAAATAATATAATAATAATAAAAATAGCTCACATGTATATCTTGCTTTTAAATTGTACAACATTTTTCAACACATTTAATCTCCTTTGAGCCCTTAGAGAAACCAAGCAGGGAAGGTAGAGTAATGTTATCTCTGTTTTATAGGCAAGGAAACTAAGACAAAAGGGATTAATAAGTGATTTGTCTCAAATAACACAACTAGCAAGTGATAGGGCTGTAACTTGTACGTAAGTAATTAAAATGGAAGTAAGTAAAAACAAATAAAGATGTCAAATTTGTGATCATCTTGGAGGAAGGCAGTGGGTTCCCGTCAAAAGTGTTTTAAGCATTGGAAGCCAGATGATTACTTGTCAGAGATGTTGACGGGGTTTTGATTCAAATACCAATTGGATTAGATATCATCTGGGCTCACTAAATTCATAGGATTTATACCTCATGACGCAAGGCAATTCCAATGAACTTGTGATGGAAAGAGCCATCCACATCCAAAGAGAACAACAGAGACTGAATGTAGATCATAGGTTAGTGTTTCCCCATTTGTTTTTGTTGTTGTTTGCTTGTTTGCTTTTTTTTCCTTATTTGATCTGATTTTTCTTGCACAGCATGACAAATATGGAAGTAGGTTTAGAAAAATTGGACATGTTTAATTTATATCAGATTGCTTGCTGTTTATATCAGATTGCTCTCTTGAGAAGGGAGGGAGAAAAATTTGGAACACAGGGTTTTGCAAAGGTGAATGTTGAAAGCTAAAATAAAAAGCTAGCATACAAATAATAATAATAATTTAGACTTCAGTGGGCATCTAGTCTAAAAGAAATAACCATTATGGAATATTATTGCTCTGTAAGAAACGACCAGCAGGACGATTTCAGAGAGGCCTGGAGAGACTTGCATGAACTGATGCTGAGTGAAATGAGCAGAACCAGGAGATCATTATACACGGCAACAACAATACTATATGAGGATCAGTTCTAATGGACATCACTCTCTTCAACAATGAAATGCTTCAAACCAGTTCCAATTGTTCGGTGAAGAGAGCCATATACACCCAGAGAGAGAGATGTGAGGTGTGGACCACAACATGACATTTTCATGTTCTCTATTGAGGTTTGCTTGCATTGTATTTCCTTTATCAGATTATTCTTTCTTGTAGATATGATTTCTCCTGCACAAAAAAATGATGCAATAACTATACATATATTCGATTTCTTAAGTATTCTAACATAATTATCATGTAGTGGATATCTTGCCATCTGGGGGAGAGGTGGGGAGTACGGAAGAAAAATTTGTAACAGAAAGCTTTGTAAGGGTTAATGTTTAGGAATTACCCATACATATGTTTTGCAAATAAAAAGTATTAATAAAAAAAATCAAAAATCAAAAAAAAATCGAAAAGAAATAAAGAAATAAATAAAAATAAAAGAAATAACCAAAAGAAATCTTTCATTATGATGGCTAACAAGTAGTATTCCAGCCTCCCTTTGAAGACATCCATTAACAGGATGATATCCCTAGGCAGCCTATTTCATTTTTCAACAGATCTAATTATTCTGAAGTTTTTCCTGACTTAAAGCCTAAATTTATCTTTTTATCACTTCCATCTTTTCTTCTTCCTTCTACCCTCTGAAGCCAAACAAATCAAGGCTTACCCTGCTTTTAAATAACACTTCAGATACTTGAAGGTAGCTGTCATTCCCCAACTTTATTATCCTGATTGCCTTCCTCTAGAGTCTTTTTGCCTTATTAATATCCTAAAACTGGTGTTCAGAACTAAACACTAATCCATTTGTGAGCTGACAGTAGAATATAGAGAGGCAATCACTTCCTTATTCCTGAAAATTATGCCTATCTTAATCTAACCCAGGACTTATTTGTTTGGGTTGCTACATCATACTACTAACAAACCTTTTTCAGACAAACTATTGTATAACAATGCAAGTGATTTAGATCGGTTCTCAGATTCTTTGCATCACTATTAGTATTTACTGTGAGGTGGTCTTGACAGGTACTGTGCCACAGCATGACTTGTTTGAAAAAGCATCATGCAAGACTGATTTCAGAAAAGCCTGAAAAGATGAACATAAACTGATAAAGAGTGAAGTGAGCAGAACCAGAATATTGTACACAGTAATTTGACTCTTCTCAACAATGCAGTGATTCAAAACAATTCCAATAGACTTGGGATGGAAAATCCCATCCGCATCCAGAGAGAAAGCTATGAGAACTGAATATGGATCAAAGCATAGTACTATCATCTTTTTTTTTTTTGTTTCTTTCTCTTTTTTTTCCCTTTTGGTCTGATTTTTTCTTGCATAATATGACAAATAGGGAAATATGTTTAAAAGGATTGCATATATGTAGCCTAAAAAAATTAAAGATCTAAACTTTTGGAACCCATTTTCTTCTTGCCAAATTAATAAAAACAGATGTGTATAAAATATTGATACTAAAAATATGATCTAGATGAACCATATTATTAAATGTTTTCTGAAATTAACTTTCAAAAAAATCATACAAGTCTGATTCCTAAATTTCTGTTAACAACACTTAGCTGCATTGGGTTGTATCAAAAAATGGTTTTCCTTCCTTTACTTCCCCATTCAAGGACCTATTCAACTCAATAGTTGCTTATTGCATTTTTTTTTTAATAAGAAACTTCTCTGCCAAGTATTAAAGAACTTCATTCAGTTGTCCCCCTCCTCCTCCCAGTTCTATTTTTTTTCTAATCAAATCTGTCTCCTAATAAATGCTACTCATTGCTCTTAGGTCCATCTTCTAGGGCCAAACAGAACATGTAAATTCCCTCTTCTGAAATGGGTCTTTGCATCAGCCATGTTGTTCTCCTTATTGTTCCCTATCCCTATATTTTGCTCATTTTTTTCCCCAGTGCCATCAAGCCCAAATAAACAGAAGCCACTGTTTTTTATAAGGATCTCTGTAGGCTGCATAAAGTGACTTAGAAAATGATACATGATTATATGTTTATTATTATTAATTTTGTTGTTCAGTTGTTTTTCAATTATATCCAACTACTCATGACTCCATTTTTTTTTCTTAGCAAAGACATTGGAATGGTTACTGTTTTCTTTTCCAGTTCATTTTGCAGATGAAGAAACTGAGGCAAACAGGGTTAAGTGACTTGTCTACGGTCACACAACTAATAAATGTCTGAGACCAGGTTGAACTCTGGAAGAGGAATCTTCCTGATTCCTGACTTGGTATCCACTGTGCCACCTAACTTCCCTTTTTATTAATCTATCAGTGCATTAAAATCTTAGACTACATATTTGTTCTACCTCTATCAATTGTATCTCTGGTTTACTTTAGTAGTCAGGAAACTGACTTATAATCCTGGTTCTTCCACTAATATGTTAGAGTATCAAATACAAATAGAAAGGGATCCCTGTGACATATATTGACCTAGAAAATCACAAATTAACATTATCCATGTTGTATTTTCAGTTATTTTATTAAACATTTCCTAATTACATTTTAATCTGCTTTGTACTAGAACGTCTAGTTTGACATCTCTGGTTTTAGACTAAAGACTCTTCCATTTCAGATTCTCTACAACAGTCTAAGTTTTCAGATCCCAATTCTATTCCTCTCTTTGCTTCTCCTCTCTGAGATTCTTTTCAACTCTCTGACATTTGCAGAATCACAGGATTTAGGGATAGAAGGGACTTGACACTATATAGTCCACCTCATTCAGAGTTACAAATGAGAAAGGAAACTAAGGGAAGGCCAGAGAGATTAAATGTCTTCCCCAAGTTTACACAGATTATTTAGATGACAGATGATAGTTAAAACTGATTCAGAGCGGGAAGGGACCTCAGAAGTCTAACTCCTATGTTTCACAAAGGAAAAAGCTACTAAGAAGGAAAGCAGGGTTTGAACTCTCATGTTCTGATATCAAAGCTAATATTCCTTCCCCTTCTTTCTTTCCGTGATTATAATTTCTTGGACTGACAGTGTATTCTAAGATTTCTTCCATCACTGACATTCTATCTCTTATCCTTCCTTTATGCCATTCTGTGAACTTAAGACCTCCTCCATCTCTGGCAGGGTCTATGATTTTGATATTTGTTAATTGAATTAAAAGTTGAATTTCAAAGCCTTCCAAGGTTACTACTTTGAAGAATATTGATTGTATGCATTCTGAGCCATTCAAAGAAACCATTCCTTTAGAGTCATTTCTATAACTTTTTGACATTCATTCATTCATATCTAACTATTCATGATCCCTTTTAAGTGGATTGATTTGTTTTGGGCAGAAATACTAGAATGTTTTGCCATTTCCTTCTCCAGCTTATTTTTCAGATGAAGAAACTGAGGCAAGCATGTTTAAGTAATTTGCCAGAGTTCACACAGCTAATACAAGTGTCTGAGGCCACATTTGAACTCAGGAAGATTCATTTTTCTGACTCCAGCTCTGGTGCTGTTCTCCACTGTTCCCCCTAACTGCCCCTCTACTTATGGTAGGAATGAGTAATTGATTTGAAAAAATAATAAAGTGGGTTATAATTGTATATAATTTAAGTTTCTAAGGCTAATGAATCTGAGTTAAGCCTTGTCTTGATTAGCCTGTTGATGCCAAAAGGTATTAAGAGAACCTATTTCCTCTTCTGAAGAACAGGACATAAAAATTCAAAAAAAAAAATAATTTTTAGAAATTCCTATGCTCTTATTTACTTTAATGAAAATTTAGTTTTAATCAAAATAGAAATTGCCAGAGAGATTAAATTGGGTAATGGAGGCATAAATAGAAATACTCTAAATGAATATATTGTTCATCCCTCCTCAATCTTTGCAAAAAAGAGATAATTGACCTTCATGTCAGTAAATGACATAGATGACCCCAATGATATTTTTTCAATGCTTTAAGTTCCAAATTACTCCAGAAGGTAAAACTGGCAAATACTGAGATCATGAATATATGTGTATATATACATGTGTATATGTATTTTTTTCAAGGAATATTCTTACCCATTCATAGAATCATAGAGCCTTAAGTTTGGAGAATAACTAGGCCAGCCAGTTAGTACCTGAGCAATTCAGACAGATAGACCTCTGATTGAGCACCTTTAGTAATAGGGAATGTAAAGAAATCCCAAGATACTACATCAGCTTAGAAGCACTGTATTCCAGAGCTGAAAAGAATCTCAGATTGTGTATTCCAACTTTTAAACCAGGTCAACAGTTCCTTCCATGCTTTCCCTAAGAGAGTTAATCAGCCTGTGCTGAACACCTTCAGGGTGACTTGCCAAAGTAGGCCATTGTACTGTTGGAAAACTTTAATTTGTTGTGAAGGTTTTTTTTATTTATTAAAATATAGAATCACAGAGCTAGAAGGAGCATCAAACTTCACATGGACTAATTATTATCTGAAGTAGGGGCAGCTAGGTGGCGCAGTGGATAGAGCACCAGCCCTGAAGTCAGGAGGACCTGGGTTCAAATTTGGTCTCAGACACTTAACATTCCCTAGCTGTGTGACCCTGGGCAAGTCACTTAACTCCAATTGCCTCAGCAAAAAAAAAAGCAAAAAAAAAAAAATTACTATCTGAGGCAAGCAATCCTAGCAGCCTCCCTGAATAATGGGAGAAAAATCACTGACTGAAAATAAAAAGACTGGAATCAGCTTCCCCTTCACTTAAAAACTGTTAGTGAAAAGCGATTCATTCCCATCCCATTGTTGGGATTTTTTTTTTTTTTTTAGTTGTAATAGTAGTTTATTTTGTCTAATTAAATGTAAAGACAAATTTTGGACAGTCTATTTTTTTTTTCTTTTTAAGTTTTCTTTTACCCAAATCAATGTGGCCTTGGCAACTTAAACTATTCTCCCCCTCTGGGACCCAACAGATGTGATCCCTCTTCTACATCACAGCCTTTTAAAGACAGTGATCATGAAATAATGCAACCCATCCCCAAAACTCAGTTTTTCCCAGTCTTCTCCCAGGATATAGTCTCTTACTTAAATAATAATTATAGCTAATATTTGCATAGTGTTTAAAGTTCACAAAACACATTATTTCATTTAGTTCTCAGAACAACCCTATGAGGTAGCAAAATAATGAGGAAAATAAGGCTGAGAAATCAAACTAGTAAGTGTTTGAAAAAAGGATTTGAACCTAGTTATACTTGACTGAAAGTTTATCGGGTCTACTTGCCTCAGTGCCTCTAGACTAGGTTATAACTCCCTCAGAATTCTGCAGCAAATTGCCATCCATTTACTGAACTGACTTTATCTCCCTGTCATTTTACCCAGGATATTGTTATGAATCAGTGAATGATATGTCAATGTGTTCTTGGACCACAATGACTTTTTTTCATAATATGAAGAAGTTCTCTATAAATTAGCATATTCTCAGTCCTGATTTCAGAAATGTTATATTTAGTTTCACATTTAATTAAAAGTGTTTAAAAACAGTGTTGGCTAGAGCTTAAGAGAATGCAGTCACCCAACTGGAGGTTCTAAGGGAACATTATATACAGTAACAAGATTTTGTGATTGGACTTGATTCTTTTCAAAAATGTGGTCACTCCAACTCTGAGGTACCACTACACACCTGTCAGATTGGCTAAAATGACAGGAAAAGATAATGAAGAATGTTGGAGGGGATGTGGGAAAACTAGGACACTGATGCATTGTTGGTGGAACTGTGAATGGATCCAACCATTCTGGAGAGCAATTTGGAGCTATGCTCAAAAAGTTATCAAACTGTGCATACCCTTTGACCCAGCAGTGTCTATTGGGCCTATATCCCAAAGAGATCTTAGATGAGGGAAAGGGCCCCACATGTGCAAGAATGTTTGTGGCAGCCCTTTTTGTAATGGCTAGAAACTGGAAACTGAATGGATGCCCATCAGTTGGAGAGTGGCTGAATAAATTATGGTATACGAATGTTATGGAATATTATTGTTCTGTAAGAAACGACCAGCAGGATGATTTCAGAGAGGCCTGGAGAGACTTGCATGGACTGATACTAAGTGAAATGAGCAAAACCAGGAGAACATTGTACACGGCAACAAGACTATATGATGATCAATTCTGATGGACATGGTTCTCTTCAACAATGATGTGATTCAAACCAGTTCCTATTGTTCAGCAATGAAGAAGTCATATACATCCAGAGAGAGACCTGTAGGAACTGAGTGTGGGCCATAACACAGCATTTTAACTAACGCTTTTCTGTGAATATTTCCTTGCATTTTGTTTTCCTTCTTAGGTTGTTTTTTTCCTTCTCTTTCTAGATTTGATGTTTCTTGTGCAGTAGGATAACTGTATAGATATGTATAAGATATATTGGCCATATTTAGCATGTATTAGACTACCTGTCATATGGGGGCGGGGGGAAGGAGGGGAAAAGCTTGGAACAAAAAAAAAAGTTTTGCAGAGGTCAATGTAGAAAAATCACTCATATGTTCTGTAAATAAAAAGCTTTAATAAAAAAAAAAATGTGGTCACTCAAGACAGTTCCAATAGACTTGGGATGAAAAATGCCATCTATATTCAGCAAGAACTATGGAGACTGAATGTGATCAAAGCATAGTCTTTTCAACTTTTGTTTCTTTCTCATGTATTTGTTTTTGTTTTTTTCTTTGGGTCTGATATTTTTTGCATAATATGACAAATATGGAAATATATTTAAAAGAATTGCACATATTTAAACCATATTAGATTACTTCCTATCTTGGGGAAAGGAAAGGTGAGGGAAGGAGAAAAATCTACAATACAAAGTTTTACAAAAATAAACACTGAAAATTATCTTTACATATATTTGGAAAATAAAATACTATTGAAAATGAAAAAAAAAAGAAACTAGACACTTTGGAACTGTTTATAAGCTGACAAGAAAATGGCTATTTAGTCATTTGTTCCTTTGCTTAAAGTTAGTGATGACATTCCTTACATGAATAAAGGTGAGAAGGGACCATATCTGTGACATCAGCTTATCTAGATCCCTAAAATGTATTAAATTTCTCCCTCCCCTAGAAAATAATCCAGAAGAAATGACTTCATGTCCCATGGGTGAAACTTTTGTTATTGAAGGGTGCCACTCTGAATCAACTGTCAGTTGGTTGGGAAGATAAATTGTTCTGAATTGTGCTTTCAGATATAATAAAGAAGTTCATCCAGAGAATGATAGCTCACATTTGCATACAGCCTTATACAAAGTACATTTCTATCCATCAATCAAGCAGCAGCTATCTATCCAGGGCTTGCTGTACCATGCAAGGTTCTAGGGAGGATACAGAGATAAATAAGACACAATCCTTTTACTCACATTGCTTACAATGAAAATGGAATATAAAGAGGCGCTAGCTCAATGAAAGAGACAAAGTGCTGAACTTGGAGCTGAAAGCATACATTCAGTGCTAGCTTTTTCACTCTACTAACTATGCAAGCATAAGATAGATAAAAAGACTAGACTAAGGGTTAAACATCATATAAATGGTTAACAGTTTGTAAAATATAGTTTTAGCTCATGCGTTATATAAAAACAGGTGGTCAGAGTTTTGTCCCTATTCCCCTCAGATCTTCAAACTGTCCTCATCTGCAGTATAAGATTTCAATCCTCACTTCAGGAAATACAGTCCTTAAAAAAAAAATGCTGGAAAAATATAAGCTCTTGGTTAATTGTCTTGAGTTGTTGGGTAATAGCTACCTGACACTTTAATGGGTACATAGTCTCATCAGGATGGGTGTTTCCTCCACTGTTGCAGGAGTTGTACTGATCTTGTGCCAAACTTCTCCATAATTTCCTGTACATCTTCCATGGAAAATCTCCCCAATATGGTCCTATATAATATGTCATTCAAGAGCTGTCCTCAGGGGGGTGGTGTGTGTGTATGTGTGTGTGTGTGTGTGTGTGTGTGTGTGTGTGTGTGTGTGTGTGTGT
>JAJPUD010002130.1:331298-350945 GCA_023553655.1 Myrmecobius fasciatus
TGTTTAATGAAGGTTTGATGAGTGGTAGAAAATCATAATAGCAGAGAAGGAGGAAGGAAATCATTGATTTGGAGTAATGAAGGAAAGTTTCAGGGGTCATAGGGAAACTTTATGGAAACCTTAAAGAATGGAAAGGATTTCAAAGAGAAGGAGAAGGAGCTAACACAGATGAAGAAGAATGAAATAAGTTTCTGAACCCAGAGGGTAGCTGTGAACTTGAAAGGAAGCAGAATGACAACAAACACTAGATTTGTAATCAGAAGACAAAACTGAGCCTCTGATCAGCTGTGACCTTAAGAAAAACCACTTCCTTGTTTGGGTCAGAGAGCTTAGTTTGCTCATCTCATATTAAATTCGACTAGCTAATTTTCAAGGTCCTTTCCTATTCAGGGAAGGGACCACATTATATTTGTATCTAAATTCCGTGAACTTCCCCAGCCAGTCCTTTCAGCTGAAACATGAAGTAGAGAATAAAACTGAAGAAGTTATGTTGTGATCAAATCACAAAGGGCCTTGAAATCCAAGCTGTTATCTTGTAGGCAGTGAGGAACCATGGAAGATATTTGAGTAGAGAAAGATTTCTGATTCCTCAGAATAGACAATTAAGAGAACCTAGAACTGAGGTGACCACTTAGGAGGCTATTAAAGTCCATATAGACATAAAAGTCTAAGGTAAGATAGAAGTCATGGGAACAAAAAAAAGGGGAGATAAAGATATGAGAGATTTGAGGAAGGAATGAACAGATCCAGAAACTATCTGTGCTTACTGTTCCCCTTTCCCATCCCTCCATGTCCCTGGCCCCTAAGCCCCAATCCATTTTGTCTTTCCTTACTATGTGTGGATAACACTTCCCAACTTAGCATCTCTCACTGAATCTAATTCACATCCTTGATCATTTTTGGACTATGAGGCCAGATTTCTTTCTTTCTTTTTTTTTTTAATTTTAAATTTTTTTTTTTATTAAAGCTTTTTATTTGCAAAATATGTATGGGTAATTTTTCAACATTGACTCTTGCAAAACATTCTGTTCCAAATTTTTTCCTTCTTCCCCCCCACCCCCTCTGCTAGAAGGCAGGTGGTCTAATACATGTTAAATATGTTTAAATATATGACAAATCCAATATATGTATACATATTTATACAGTTATCTTGCTGTACAAGAAAAATCAAATCTACAAGAAAAAAGAAAACCTGAGAAGGAAAACAAAATGCAACAAACATCAACAGAAAGTGTGAAAATGCTATGTTGTGATCCAGACTCAGATCCCACAGGCCTCTCTCTGGGTGTAGATGGCTTTCTTCACTGAACAATAGGCACTGGTTTGAAGCATTTAATTGTTGCAGAGAGCCATGGACATCAGAATTGATCATCATATAGTATTGTTGTTGCTGTGTATAATGTTCTCCTAGTTCTGTTCATTTCATTCAGCATCAGTTCATGCAAGTCTCTCCAGGCCTCTCTGAAGTCATCCTGCTGGTCGTTTCTTACAGAGCAATAATATTCCATAACATTCATATACCATAATTTATTCAGCCACTCTCCAATTGATGGGCATCCATTCAGTTTCCAGTTTCTAGCCACTACAAAAAAGGGCTGCCACTAACATTCTTGCACATGTGGGGCCCTTTCCCTCCTTTAAGATCTCTTTGGGATATAAGCCCAATAGAAACACTGCTGGGTCAAAGGGTATGCACAGTTTGATAACTTTTTGAGCATAGTTCCAAATTGCTATGAGGCCAGATTTCTCATCATTTGCCAAATCCTATTCCTTCTTCACCCTGCCTGGGTAGTGCCTTACAGGGCCAACTTCACTAGACTATAACAAGGTCAGACCACTGGGCAGATTGTCCAGGTGTTCAGGCCCCTTCCACTGCCATTTACTTTGCACGAAGGACTGAGCTATGTGGCCCTATGACATTTAGCATCCCTTCAAGCGCAATATCTCAGCTACAAGAGACTTCAGATATCACCTCTTTTAATGCTCCTTTTATAGGTTGGGAAACAAAGGCACAAAAGGGATGTGATTTATTCAAGTTCACATAGCTACACACTGTTGACCAGCATATTTTTCTTTACATTAAGAAATATGATTTTTTTGAGCTGACAGCTACTGCCTTTGGCAGGTACATGATAAAGAATAAAAGGGAGCGTCAGTTTCTGTTACCATTATTGGCCATGTATATAGAGGGTAGAAATAGCCAGGAAGAAAACTAAAGACAACTGGTGGGGTGAGGAATAATAATGTCTCATATTCATATAGTCATTTTATTTTCAAATATAATTATCTCCTTTGATCCATGTAGTATTATAAGATAGGACACACAAAAGTAGCATTTTCTACTACCCATCCCCCAGCTCCACTTTTCTTATTTTTGGAGTCAGAGTTAAGTAACTTGCCTAGGATCACACAACTAATAAGTGTCTGAGGCTGAGTTTGAATTCAGGTCCTCCTGATGTCAGCCCCAGTGTGTCATCCACTGAGTCCCAGCAACCCCATTTCTCAAAACTCTTGACAAGACTTTCTTGGTTCTCATCTATCTGCACTAGCTCCCCTTATGCTTTCCACCCCCAATATAGGCATTTCCTAAAACTGTCCATGACCATCTTCTCTGTCTACAATAATTTGTCCCTTTAGCCAAGTCATTTATTCCCAAGGCTTCAGCAATTAGTCCTAATTCCAAATCTCTCTTCAGCACTAAGGCTTCCAACTATCTTCCAAGTTACACCTGTTATCCCTATCTGGATGCCCCACCAGCATCTCAAATTCAGCATTTCCAAAAATACCTCATCAATTCCCATAAAAACTTGCTCCTTGTTCCTCTGTTTATTTTTTTTTAATTTTCCTCAATAGTACTTTATTTTTTCAAATACATGTAAAGATGGTTTTCAACATTCATTTTTGTGATCCAGATTTTTTCTCTTTACTTCCCTTACCTCTTCCCTCCCCAGGACAGCAAGCAGTCTGATATAGGTTAAAGGTATGCAATCTTTTTCAATATATTTCCATCCTCTCACTGTTTATAGCCTCATCACATTACCTGGGGCTCACAGGTTAAGCTTTTCCTTGACTCTTCCCCCTTTCTCAGTTCCCACGACACATACACACATAACTAATTATTGCCATATCTACCAAAGGAGGATTCTACCTCCACAATATTGCAGAATGTCAGAACTGAAAAAGACCCCCAAAGAGCCTTTCTACAATACCCTAACCAAGTTCTGCTAGAGCATTTTTAGTGATGTGAAATTCACTTCCTCCTAAGGGAAGCTTATTCTATATTTGAACAGCTCTAATTGTTAGGAAGCTTTTCCTTATTCTGAGCTGAAATCTGTCTCCATTTAACTTCCAGGAGTTACTCCTTCAAGGACACTGAAGTCAGAGCCCAGGAAGCTTATCCTTTAAGAGGCTATTAGAAAAGTACAGTTATTTTTTTCTCTTTACAGAAGCACCTGCCTTACATGGGCACTGGAGGTAGAGAGGCAGGTGGGTGGACAGAACATTCAGTCAATCAGCAATCATTTTTTAAGTGCCTACAATATTCCAGGTACTGGAGATATAAATACAAAAGTAAGAATTTTTTGTTTTGTTTTATTTTTTAACTTTCTGTTTTCAAAATATATGCAGTTTTCAATATTCACCCTTGCAAAACCTTGTGTTCAAAATTTTTTCTCCCTCCCTTCCTCCCCTTCCCTTTAGCAAGCAATCTAATCTATGCTAACCATGTGTGATTCTTCTATACATATTTCCACTATTATCAGAACAAGAAAAATCAGATCAATAAGGAAAAAAATGAGAAAGAAAACAAAAAGCAAGCAAACAAAAAAGGTGAAAATACTGTGTTGTGATCCATACTCAGTGCCTATCATCTCTCTGGAAGCAGATGATTCTCTCCATTGTAAGTCTATTGGAATTGGTCTGAACCTCCTCATTGTTAAAAAGAGACACATCCATCAGAAGTGATCATCATATAATCTTTGTCACTGTTCTCTTGATTCTAGTCAAAAAGTAAGACATTTTACTGGAAGGCCATATCATGCACACAAATAAAACAAATACAAAATATAGAGAACAGTCAGTTTTAAAAGTGTATCACATGTATGTTTCAGGGACTTTGCTAAGTACTGGGGATACAAAAATATGTAAAAAAAAACAATCCCCTCAAGAAACTTATAATCCAATGGGGGGGGAACAAATATGTACAAACATACTTTGTACATTTTAAATAGGAAATAATTAACAGAGGGAATGACCTAGAATTAAGAAAGAATGGGAAGTTGGATTTTATTTAGAACTTAAAGGAATACAGGGAAGTCAGGAGGCAGAGATAAAGAGGAAGGGTATTCTGTGTATGGGGATGAAGCTAAAGAAAAAGCCCAGAGTTGTGACAGAGGTTTTAGTTTGCAGAAGAGCCAGCAGGTCAGAATCAGTCATTCATAGAGTACATGGCTGAGAGTAAGGTATAAGAAGCCTGGACAGTGGGAGGGGGCTAGTTAGGAAGGGCTTTGAATGCCAAGCAGAACATTTTGTATTTGATCCTCAGGATAATAGGGAGCCATTGGAATTTACTGAGCAAAACATCAATATGATTGGACCTGCCCTTTTAGAACAAATCACTTTATGGAGAATGATTAGAGTAGGGAGAGACTGAGGCAAACCCACCAGCAAAGATTGCAGTAGTCCAGACATAAGGATCTGCCCTGCAGTGGGCAGTATCAGAGATAGAGGGGAACATAGTGAAAAGATGTTACAAAGGTGAAATCGACAGGCCTTGACCACTGATTGGTCAAAAGCCAGATTGGACAAAGGAGGGGAGAGAGAAAAAAAGGTGGGGGGGGGAGAGAAAGGGGAGGAGGGAGAATGAGAGAGATAAAGACACAGAAACAGAGAGAAAGAGATACAGAGGGAGACAGGTTGGGACAGAGAGAGAGAGACAGAAAAACAGACACAGAGACAGAGAGAGAGAGAAAGGGAAAGAGGGAGGGGGAGAGAGAGAAGTGGAGGTACCTTTTGTAGCCTTTTAGAGGAATTTAGTTATGAAGGGTAGAAGAAATGTGGGACAATGGTTGGTAGGGATGGAAGGATGAAATGATTTTTTTTTTCCAGAATGGGGGAGACATGGACACAACTTTATTAACCAGGTCCTCTATATGAATCATGGTCCCCCTATCTCAAATGCAGGATACAAACAAGTCTGGATTATTCCAACCAGTTTCAGCCATCTAGTATCTTGATTCAGTTCTGTCACCATATTTGACCTGAGGTTAAAAATCCAAAGAAATTATGTTAACAATATTTCATTCTTTTGTCAAAAAATTATCCCAGCCCTCATTCCATTCAAATTTTTATCTCCTTCCCAACTTTTTATGGCCCAAAAAAGACATTCACATTATATCCTGGACTAAATTTATTGAGTTAGAATCAGAAATAAAAACTACAGCATTGAAGTATCTATCTGGCTGTCTACTAAAGATCTAAAATCCCATTTACTTCCCTTCAGTCTTGAACCAAGTATTGCCTGGCACAACTAAATATCCATTTAGATTATTTAAGATCTCTCACTCTCAGTACTAAAGTGACCAGTTCATTAGAAGAACCAGGGTGATCTTCTCCTAGAAAGAACCATGCTCATTGTTCCTCCTCTTCAAGAGACCCTCCTCAGTACAGAGCCACACATATTCATAAATATATACATGTATGTATATACATACATATACATAGAGAAAGAATTATCTCTTACTGGCCCTCTTCTAGAACATTTGCCATCTATCTGGGACCTCAAAACAAAAGATTGGACTTCAGGGATGAATCTAGTCTCTGCTTGAGTACCTCCAATCATGGGAACTACTTTGAGAGAAAACCTACTTGACTTTTGGGCAGCTCTGGTTCTTAATCTCAAATCTGCTTCTATGACTTCCATTATGCTCTTAGAGACTGCTTTCTGAGTCAGTGTGCAGGCTTGTGTTGTTCAGTAGTCTCATGAGCCTGACATTCTGGCCTTGTGAGGGGGGTTTATTGTTACAGCCTCTTTGAGAAGTCTGAAATGGTGATCCCTCCCCTCTCCCAATCCCTACCTCTGATAGTTCCCAAAGAAAGGGATTAACCTTTCTGAAAAAAATTGGTGAGCTTGATGTCAGGTTGAATTATTCTGCTATTGAAATGATGAGAACCCTGTCCAGTTTTTGTTGATTTCCTTTCCTTCTCCTTTTTTGGGGAAAAAGGGACTTAAGATACTAGGGATTGGGGGAGCCAAGATGGTGGAGATCAGACAGGAGTCTCTGTAACCTCCTCTAACCTTCCCTCAAACCAACAACATATGAAGCCTCTAGACTGATTTTGAAACAAAAAAATCCACAATATCTGGAGGACAACACGATTCTAGAAGAAGATACTCTGGAAGAACTTCAAAACAGGTCTGTCTTAATTGGGCAGGGGGGTGGTCTGCTGAACCCAGACTGCAGCACAGGGAGACCAGGGCAGGGAGCTGGAGCAGGGAGCTGGAGCAGGAGTCAGAACAGGAATGGGAGCGTTGTGCTTTTCACACACCTGGGAGTCTTCTGCGGGCCTCTTGGGCCAATCTGTCCTGATTGTGGGCAGGTGGTTTGGAGGGTCTGCCTTTTGTGGGGGGTAGATTGTGAACCACTGAACCCCTGATGAGCATCTGACCTAGCTGCCATTACACAGCACCCTAAGGTGATCAATCAATCAGCAGGACTGATCAGCACCTGAAATAATTCAATCAGCAGAACTGCCCAGCACCTGAAATAACTCAATCAGCAGAACTGCCCCAGGGTGAACTAAAGCAGAACTGCCCAGCACCTGACATAATTCAATCAGCAGAACTGCCCAGTTCCTGAAATAACTCAATCAGCAGAACTGCCCCAGGGCAAATTAAAGCAGCTGTCCCACCTTTGCCTTAAACAGATCTCATACCTTTAAAAAAAAATGAATAAAAAACAAAAAAGAGCTCTCACCATAGACAACTTTTATGAAGAGAGGGAAGAACAGACCTCAAATCCTGAGGCCCCTAAAGGTAAAGCAACTCCAGAAAAAGCCCCAAAGAGAGACATAAATTGGTCTCCATGTCACAAGGCTTTCTTTGAAGATTGCATAAAAAATCTTAAAAGAGAGTTAGAAGAAACATGGGGAAACGAAATGAGATCACTGCAAAATAAAATAGAAAAAAATGGAAAAAGAACGCAATGAACAAAAAATGTAAATGGTCAATTGCAAAAGGAACTAAAAACAGTAACTGAAGAAAATAAGACATTAAAAATTAGAATCGAACAATTGGAAATGAATGACTCATCAAGACTTCAAGAATCAGTCAAACAAAAACAAAAAAAATGAAAAGATAGAGAAAAACATGAAATATCTCCTAGGAAAAACAACTGACCTGGAGAATAGATCTAGGAGAGACAATCTAAGGATTATAGGGCTTCCTGAAAGCCATGATGAAAAAAAGAACCTAGACACTATCTTCCAGGAAATCATAAAAGAAAACTGCCCTGATATTTTAGACCCAGAAGGCAAAATACTTATTGAAACAATCCACTGATCACCTCCTGAAAGAAACCCAAAAATTAAGTCCCCCAGAAATATCGTGGCTAAATTCCAGAACTATCATACCAAGGAAAAGATATTATGAGAAGCCAGAAAGAAACAATTTAAATATCGGGGAGCCACAATTAGGATCACACAGGACCTAGCAGCTTCTACTTTGAAGGATCGAAGGGCCTGGAATCAGATATTCCGAAGGGCAAAAGAACTTGGATTACAGCCAAGAATAAGTTACCCAGCTAGAATGAGCATTATCTTCCAGGGAAGAAGATGGTCATTCAATGACATAGGAGAATTTCACCTATTTCTACTGAAAAGACCAGAACTGAACAAAAAATTTGATCTACAAACACAGAACACAAGAGAAACATAAAAAGATAACAAGGAAAAAAAAAAACTCTTGAGAACTATATTTATGTTATAGATACTTATAGAATGAGGGTTGATTTTATTAATCTATTATTACATTATGATTATGATATGATATTAGGGATTGGGTCTTCTGTTTTCCTGTGTCAACCCTGAAGGAAATCAAAGTGTAGAAAAACTAAGGTTTTTCAAAGGTGAGAGAAATCTTGTGAGTAGAGGGGACTATCATTCCCAGAAGTCTGGAATGGAAGCAATTCTTTGATCTATGAATGAAACAAGTATCATAGCTTACTAATATATAGGGTGGCCATGGACTGCACAAGCTGACCAACTGCCTGAGCCACAGGTTCCAGCTGCTTTCCATGGGCTCTGGGTATAATAAACCCAATAAAGTATGCAGCATGCCATCTTCCTAGTTGTGAGGAATAAGCAGTACATTGATATTATCCCCATTTTATAAGCATTTATGTTATAGTCAGAATCATATTTTGTTTCAATATACTCTCCAAAAAACATTGCCACATTACCTTTCCATGAAAGACAGTCAAGTAGGATCATTTAAGCAGTATGTTCCCTTTTAGAGGAATGATATATAAGATGATTTATCCATTAGAGACAGTTTTCCTCTTGTCCACCCTTATAATCACAGATCTAAACCTGGATGGAGTCCCAGCTTTGGGGAGAGGAGGGAGAAAAGCACATTCCAAAGATGGCACTAGCTTTGTGTGGGGTAGGATGTTCTCTTCACTCGCTGGGACACTGTTGAACTCTCTGACCACAGGCCTGAATATAAAATACAAGGGGGTTCATAAGTTGAAGGAAACAGGCAATGTGGGGGACAGACAGGCTCCAGCAACAGGGAAAGGAATAGAAATTCCCAAAGAAACTCAACAGGTTGAATATTATGAGAAAAGCCCAGAGGTAAGAGAGATGGGGAAATCCCCTTCTCTCCTTCCCCTGCTCATTTCCTCTGGGAGGAACCCCTAAGGGTTAGGGAAGGGTGAGGTGGTGAGTCACCCTCTTCCCCTCCCCTTTTCCTCATCTCTTTTCATCTTCCACCCATAAGGCTGAAGCCCATCAATCATTCTAGGATGCCAGTGGGTAGACCAGAATGTCACAATGTAGGAAGCACTGGGTGTAGCCCTGAATTGTGCTACTAAACTAGCTGTGTGACATTGTCCTATCTACCACACGGAGACTTTTAGAGTGTGAAAATGTTATGTTGTGGTCCAGACTCAGATCCCACATCCCTCTCTCTGGGTGTATATGGCTTTCTTCACTGAACAATTAAAACTGGTTTGAGACAATTCTTTGTTGCAGAGAGCCATGTCCATCAGAATTGATCGTCATATATTATTGTTGTTGCCGTGAATAATGATCTCCTGGTTCTGCTCATTTCACTCAGCATCAGTTCATGCAAGTCTCTCCAGGCCTCTCTGAAATCGTCCTGCTGATCGTTTCTGACAGAATAATAATATTCCATAACATTCATATACCATAATTTATTCAGCCATTCTCTGATGGGCTTCCATTCAGCTTCCAGTTTCTCGCTACTACAAAAAGGGCTGCCACAAACATTCTTGCACATGTGGGGCCCTTTCCCTCCTTTAAGATCTCTTTGGGATATAATCCCACTGCTGGACCAAAAGCTATGGACAGTTTATTAACTTTTTGAGCATAATTTCAAATTGCTCTCCAAAATTGTTGGGTCTGTTCACAGTTCCACTAGCAATGTATTAGTGTCCCAGTTTTTCCCCTCCAACATTCATCATTTTCTTTTCCTGTCTTCTTAGCCAATCTGACAGGTGTGTAGTGGTACCTCAGAGTTGTCTTAATTTGCATTTCTCTGATCAATAGTGATTTGGAGCACCTTTTCATATGACTGGAAATAGTTTTAATTTCATCATCTGAAAATTGTCTGTTCATATCCTTTGACCATTTATCGATTGGAGAGTGCCTTGAATTCTTATAAATTTGAGTTAATTCTCTACATATTTTAGAAATGAGGCCTTTGTCAGAACCCTTACATGTAAAGATGATTTCCCAATTTGATGCTTCCCTCCTAATCTTGTCTGCATTAGTTTTGTTTGTACAAAAACTTTTTAACTTAATATAGTCAAAATTATCTATCTGGTGTTCAGTTAAGAGTTCCAAATCTTCTTTGGACATAAATTTATTCCATCTCCACAACTCTGAGAGGTAAACTATCCTATGTTCCTCTAATTTGCTTATAATATCACTCTTTATGTCGAAATCATGAACCCATTTAGATCTTATCTTGGTATGTGGTGTTAGGTGTGGGTCAAGCCCTAATTTCTTCAGTATGGGTTTTTTCATAGAGAGTCAGGAAAAACCAAATTCAAAACCAGTTGGTGTCAGACTAGCTCTGTGGCCTGAGGCAAATCACCTCAACTCTCCATAACCCAGTTAACTCTCTAAGACCCTGAATTGCAGACAGATACTGATTAACATTGCCATGGTTTAATAGGGAGTGAGGAAGGCTCCTCACTAGCAGTTACTTATATCAATAAAATCATGGGTACAAACTAGGGGCATGTTTAACAACTGACTGGGGAGGGAGGGCAGTGTTTGATGTACTCCTGGCACAATTTTAAGGTTAGTCTTTATTATGAACACTTTCTCCATCATTTTCTTAACTTTGGAGAAAACAATAAATCGAGCCCTGACTTATAGCTTTTGCCAATTTTCAAAGTGTAAATGCTTACTTTAAACATTTAACAATCTGCCCTCAGGAGCTAATGGGAGTTGGTTCTAAGACACCATTGGTGCAAATGCATGTTTCCTTTCTCTTCCCCACCAAAAAAAAAAAAAAAAAAAAGCATTACGAAAAAAGTACTATTTAGGATTATAAATTTGGAGGGAGGAGGGAACTTAGTCCAATACCTGTATTTTGCAGATGTTGAAACAGAGGTTTGGAAAGATGAAAATGACTTTCTCCTAGAATCACACAAAGCTGCAACTTGACTCTGGATTATCTGATTTCAAATCCAATATTCTTCTTCATTTTGTCATATCACCTCTCTACTTTAGAGAGTTAATTGTGAGGATGATGAATAATACATCTCCTAAACTTTTTTAGGGTTCTTGACTCAAATTATCACTTTCTCTATCATGTTCTATATCATGTTATTACCATATATTTCCTGTTCCTCACCATCCCCATTAGTCTAGAAACTTAATAAAGGTATGATGATTATATCAGATTGTGTAGAAAGTGTAGGTAAGGGACAGAGGGAGGGAAGGAGAAAAATTTGGAACACAAAGTTTTACAAAAATGATGTTGTTCTGATTAATTTGGCTCTTTTCAATAATTAAATTTGACTCAGGCCAATTCTAATGGACTTGTGATGAGAGAGTCATCAGCATCCTAAGAGAATGGGGATTGGATGTAGATCACAACATAGTATTTGCATCTTTTTTGATGTTGTTTGCTTGCTTTTTTTTCTTTCTCATTTTTTCTTTTTTTGATCTGATTTTTCTTGTACAACATGATAAATGTGGAAATATGAATAGAAGAATTGTTTAACATATTGGCTTGCTTGCTATCTAGGGGTAGGAAGTGAGGGAAAGGAGAGAGAAAAACTTGGAACATAGGATTTTTCAAGGGTGAATGTTGAAAACTATCTTTGCATATATCTTGAAAATAAAAAGTTATTTTCAAAAAATTAATGTTGAAAAGATCTTTATATATATTTGGAAAAATAAAATATAATTGAGAAAAAGTAAATAAATAAAATAAAGGCATGTTGAGTTGAACTGAATGTAGGCAAAATACTTCATAACCTTCTCTCCTTGAAATAGTCCTCCAAATCCAGGAATGGGTAAATGTGACCTCCTCCCTCCCTTTACTTGTGCAGGTGATCTTATGGCCATATCACAAGTGCTATCATCACCTTAGCGATGAAGTGGAATTTCTATCAGAATGTAGGATAGGAAATTGGACTTCTTTTATTTTGTATCTCCAATGCTTCACCCAGTATTTTGCCCATTGTAAGAGCTTGATAAACACTTGTTCTGTGATCAAGGAAATTATTTCCTGGGATGACATCACAAGCCCAAGAGAGACTGGTCAGTCACTTGTGCTTTTCCAAGAACATGAAAAATAATAAATACTGCTTTCATAGTGCTGTGATAAATTCCCCAAGAAGAGAAATTTACTGGTCCCCTGTAAAAAATTGCTAAGGCTTACCACATGGGCAACTAGGTGATGTCATAGTGCATAGAGTAATGGGCCCAGAGCCAGAATGACTCACCTTCCTGAGTTCAGATCCAACCTCTGAAATTTATTAGTTGAGTGACTCTGGGCAAGTCACTTAAACCTGTTTGCCTCAGCTTTCTCATCTGTAAAATGAGCTGGAGAAGGAAATGGCAAACCACCCTAGTATTTTTGCCAAGAAAACCCAAATAGGGTCATAAAGAGTCAGACATGAAGGAAAAACCACTGAATAACAAGATATCTGTTGTATTCAGAGCCCACTGGAGGAGGGGAAGAGAGGTGATTAAATAAACATGGCTCAACAAATAGGAATAACCATAACATATTATTCATCCAATCAAAATTAAAGGGTCTCAACTCTGAGATACCACTACACACCTGTCAGATTGGCTAAAATGACAGGAAAAGATAATGACGAATGTTGGAGGGGATGTGGGAAAATTGGGACACTGATGCATAGTTGGTGGAACTGTGAACGGATCCAACCATTCTGGAGAGCAATTTGGAGCTATGCTCAAAAAGTTATCAAATTGTGCATACCCTTTGACCCAGCAGTGTTTCTATTGGGCTTATATCCCAAAGAGATCTTAGAAGAGGGAAAGGGCCCCACATGTGCAAGAATGTTTGTGGCAGCCCTTTCTGTGGTGGCTAGAAACTGGAAACTGAAGGGATGCCCATCAATTGGAGAGTGGCTGAATAAATTATGGTATATGAATATTATGGAATATTATTGTCCTATAAGAAATGACCAGCAGGATGATTTCAGAGCGGCCTGGAGAGACTTGCATGGACTAATGCTGAATGAAATGAACAGAACCAGGAGAACATTATACACAGCAACAACAATACTATATGATGATCAATTCTGATGGACATGGCTCTCTTCAACAATGAAATGTTTCAACCCAGTTCCAGTTGTTCGGTGATGAAGAAAGCCATCTACACCCAGGGAGAGGCCTGTGGGATCTGAATCTGGACCACAATATAGCATTTTCACGCTCTCTGTTGATGTTTGTTTGCATTATGTTTTCCTTCTCAGGTTTTTTTGTTTTGTTTTGTTTTTTTCTTATAGATCCAATTTTTCTTGTGCAGCAAGATAACTGTATAAATATGTATACACATAAAAAAAAATGTTCCTAGAAGGAACCTGCAAAACAACCCTCCATTTCAAAACAAAACAATAATAAAAAAGAAAAAGAACACCTGCAAAAAAAAAAAAATTGAAGGTTTCCCTGTGAAATATTCTGTCCTGCTCCCCTCCTTGGGAAGATATGAAGTCTAGATAAAACAATCTTTTCCCTCACAAGTTACCAACTCTAGTAAGAGGATAAGATACAAATCAGCATGTTGATACATGATAAATTCACTAAAAAGGTACAACCACAAAGTTATGTGAGATCAGAGGGAAGTCATTTGATAGGAAATCCCATTTCCTTCATTGCACAAAAAAAAGTAACTAAGACCTCTATACAAGGTAAGGGAATTTACCAAGGTCACACAAACTGAGTGCCCAAGCCAGGACTATAACCCTGATCTCCTGGCTCTGAATCCAGGAATCTTTTGGTATAGGAAAGATATTCTCACTAAGTTCTTGGGATAGGTAAATTGCTGCCAAATAACATTATCAACAAGTAGAGATTACAGTGGTTAAAACCTAGCTTTCATTATGCTTAAGCATAGATTTGAAGATCAGAAAAATAACTCTGAAACCTGATTAGGGTTCTGACAAAGCTTATGTGGTTTGCAATTACGTCAGAGAGACAGAGAAATAATTTTTGTTTGCAGAAGAGGAGGCAGTCATTCACACACATCCTCCAAGGCTATACAAGTTAAAAACAGACTTAGACATCTATAGATAAACTAAGGCAAATTACATATTAAAAATAGGTTTACAAGATTTAGAATTTACAATTGAGAGAGGAAGATTTAAATGCCAAGATGACAGGAAGCCTTTGAGATCCTTCCACAAATAAAGCAAATCAAATTATTTTGGAAACCTAGTCTCCCTTTTGTCTGTCTGAATGTCTGAAGTTCTTCACTAAATTTTAACAGGTTTCAGGTAGCCAAATAACCTCCTAAACAAGAAAGTCAGCTCTGAACTTCAAATAATAAAATCTTAATAAAAAGGAAATAAAAATATCCTTATGACACTTTCTATTTTTTCCCATTACTTCAGACTTACTCATACCTACATAAAATAATTATGGGTGCCACATCTCTCCCTCCTCCCATAGCCAAATAGTCACTGCTTAATGATTGTCTCTAATCCCTTAAGCCCCCAAATTGCATGTCTAATGAAGTACTTTTAGGAATAGTGAAAGGGAGTGCTGGGGGTAAGAGAACCCTTCCTTTACCCTCCTTTATATAATATCATTCTTCATTTTTCCATTCCTTCTCCCTATCTTGCCCAACTGCACCTGCCACCTGGGGTAGACAGACAGGACGGAACATGCTAAGTTAGTAAAGGGGAGGAGGTGGTGCTGAAGGTAGCAAGTTATGGGTCATTAATTCCTTTATTTCCTGTACTACTAAACAATAACTACTTCCTACCCCCATATGCCCATATACACACAGAGGGCTGAGCCAAGTAGCAGGAGGTCTTGGCCAAGCCCTTGACAAAGGCACCATGGGGGACAGTAGCCCTGGTTTTCTTGGGTGCCTACCTCCCAGGTGGGACCTGTGTGCCCAAGTCATTATTTGTTCTAGGGCATTGGGCCAACCAGCTCTCACTCATCCCAGTGAAAGGGAAAGAAGGTCCTAAGGCTAAAGGATGTTGGCACATTCTCAAAGACACACAGCAATTCTAGCAGAGTTATGTTAATCCCCATGTGCTGGGAGTAACAGAGAGGAGGCAACTAGCCCTTGGAATTTGGTTGGGTCATCCCCTGCCCTTCCAGAGCTCACTCTGGAAGAAACTGAAGAAAAAATAACCCAGCCCTGTCCTTGGGGAGTATGGGGACAGATATACCTTAAAATTGCAAATCGGTTAAAGGTTTGGCTGAGGTTCAGACTCTGTACAGCACAGGATTCTGAGGACTGGAGACAGGGAAAGTTCCCTGGAGGAGGCTCGCCTTGAGTTGAACTTTGAAGGCTGGGAAAATTTGAAGAGGCAGAGGGAAGAAAAAAGGTCATTCCGTGTGAGGGAACAGCAAAAAGGTGCAAGGAAGGAGAAATCCAGAGACTGGGTCTTTCCTTGGGGTAGATGAACTGACAGGAGAGGGGAGAGAGAGAGTTGTTTGATTCTTACTTCTGTTTCCTCTGTCAATCATATTACCTTTATGGTCTGGAAGTGACAACAAAAATGCCTAATAAAAGATTGAAGCCCAAGATGGGTAAGAAAATAGTACTAAGAGAGCACTTAATACTCCCCTTGATGATTACAAGTCACCTGGCCCAGAGAAGCTACATCCTGGGGTTCTGGAAGAATTAGGAGATGTAATTGTTGAGCTATTATCAGTGATACTGGAAAGACTGGTGCTTGACTGCAGATCTTGGGGAAAGACTAGAATGAACTAGAGAGATGACAGGCTGACAAAAAGGGAAGCAGTCAAGAAAAAACAGGTCTTGCCTAGCTAACGTCCCTTCTTTTTGACAGAATTACTATCCTAGTAGATGAGGAAAACATTATCCATATCATTTACCTTGATTTTAGTACATATATGTTTAGCAAAATGTTATTCTTGTGAAGAAGATTAAGAAATTTGGATTCAATTATTGCTCTATGATAATGATGAGCAGGCTGATTTCAGAAAAGCCTGGAGAGACTTACATGAACTGATGCTAATTGAAGTGAGTGGAACAAAGGGAACATTGTATACAGAAAAAGCAAGATTATGTGATGATCAACTGTGATGGACTTGGCTCTTCTCAACAATGACATGACTTAAGGCAATTCTAGTAGACTTGTGGTGAAAAGTGCCATTCACATCCAGAGAAAGAACTATGGAGACTGAATATAGATCAAAGCAGAGTATTTTTATCCTTTTTTGTTTTTTGCTTGATTTCTTTTTTCCTTTCTCCTGTTGGTTTTTTTTTTTTTTTCCTTTTTGATCTGATTTTTCTTGCGCAGCAGGATGAATGTGCACATGTTTAACCTATATTGGATTGCTTGCTGTTTTGGGTGGGGGTAAAGGGAGATAAATTTGAAATACAAGGTGAATGTTGAAAACTGTGCATGTATTTGGAAAAATAAAATATTTTTTAAAAAAATCTGGATTCAGTGATAATGCAATCAAATTGACCATAGAGCTATTTGCATGGCGCTTCAGAGTATTTGTTAATGGTTCAGTGTATGCAAGGTCTCCAGGACAATATCCCAGGGGTCCTGTTTGGCCTTTTGTCTTTGTTATTGTTTGGATAAAGGCAAACTTGGCATGCTCATCAGATTTACAGATCACTCCACATTCATCATAGGGAACTGGAATGTTAAAGCAGGCAATTAAAAGGTAATTGGAATAACAGGCAAGTTTGGTTTTGGAGTATAAAAAGAAGCAGGGTAGAGACTATTAGAGTTTTTGTCAAGAAAACCTGGTGGATATAACAATCTTTTTCAACAAACCAAAAAGTGACTCTACACATATGATGAAGTTTAAGAAATCTAGAATGCAAAAGGTTTTATTATGATGCTTAATAAGCAGGAAAGTTCCTAAAGAACTCATCATTTACAAGGTGAAAGATGCCATAACTAGGGGGAAGAGGCAAATAAGGTTGGCTAAATTCCTAACAAACCCATAATTTACAAGGGGAAAGATGCAAAACTAGAAAAACTTGTAATTAACAAGGGGGAAGGGAGGATTTTGTATAGTAAAGAAATAATCTCAAGGATTGTAATCTATAGCTTAGCTTCCTGATTATATACAGTAAATTTTAAAAAGGGCCACTTCAACAAAGGCCAATTTAAGGGCAAGATAATCTTGTGAATCCTCCTCCCTCTGGCCCATCTGGACATCTAGCTTAGCAGGGACATAGCCTTTTGCTGAAGTATGGATATCACATGGATATCACCAAAGAATCAATACTGATTTCAATTTGATTATATACTTTACAGCCAAAGGTGGAGAAACTCTAAAACAGTTAGTTAAAACAAGACCTAGTCTGCATGAAAGGGGACTGCCTTTGATTTTGTCAATGTTATCAAAGGGGTTTGCCCCCTTTAATTTTTCTCAAGCCATTTTGTCATCCATTTTTCTGTTTTTTTTCTTTCAAATTGTCTCCCCTCCTAAGTCCCAAGAAACATTGGATAAAGTGTTTGTCTTTGGTCTAAAAGAGATGGCTAAATTATCATTCATTTTAATAACCTCTTGGCCTTATTAATAAAATAAATTTAAAAAAAACAGATCTGGGGCTGTCTGTGGCTCACAACATGAGTTTGTTATTGCAAAATTCAGACTTAAACTGAAGTAGGGAGGACCATCAGACCATAGAGGTAGATCTAAATAACTACTAAATAACTAAAATAATTATGGGTGCCAGTTCTCTCCCTCCTCCCATAGCCAAATAGTTGCTGCTTAATGATTGTCTCTAATCCCTTAAGCCCCCAAATTGCATGTCTAATGAAGTACTTTTAGGCATAGTGAAAGGGAGTGCTGGGGGTAAGATAACCCTTCCTTTACCCTCCTTTATATAATTTCATAGAAGTAGATCTAAATAACATCCCTGAAGTAGAAGTGACAATACATTTAAAGGATTAGATCTTGAATTTAGAATAATAGAAGAAACCATGAACCAGAAAGGTTCATGATATTGTACAGGAGAAAGACCAAAAAAAAAAAAAAAAAAAAAAAAAAAAAAAAAAAAAAAAAAAAAAAAAACAAAAAACCCACATTCCAAAGAAAAAGAGCAAGAAAGCAAAATGGTTGTCCAATGAGACTTTGCAAATAGCTTTGGAAAGAAGGAAAGACAAAGATATATTCAATTGAATGCAAAATTCCAGAGAATAGCAAGGAGAGATAAAGTTTTCTTAAATAAGCAATGCAAAGAAAACAATGGAATGAAAAATACAGGAAATCTCTTCCAGAAAAGTAATGCTATCAAAAGAATGTCTCATGCAAAAATGGGCATGATACAACAAGATTTATATGATGATCAAGTCTTTTCAACAGTGAGAAGATTGAGGCCAGTTCCAATGATCTTGTGATGGAGAGAAACATCTACTCCCAGAGAGAGGACTGTGGAAACTGAGTATGGATCACAACATAGCATTCTCACTCTTTTTCTTGTTGTTTGTTTGCATTTTGGATTTTTCTCATTTTTTTAATCTGATTTTTCTTGTGCAGCAAGATAATTGTATGAATATGTATACATATATTGGATTTAATAATATATATTACCATGTTTAACATATATTGGATTACTTGTCATCTAGGGGAGGGGATCAAGGGAAGGGGGAAGAAATTTGGAACACAAAGTTTTGCAAGGATCAATGTTGAAAAATTATCCATGCATATGTTTTGAAAACAAAAAGCAGTAATAAATTTTTTAAAAAGGAAAGGAAAAAAATGGACATGATAAAAGACAAAAATGCTAGAAGTAGAAGAGATTAAAAGGTGGAAAAAATACACAAAAAACTATACAAGAAATATCTTAACATAACTGATAACTGCATTACTGATCCAGAGCCAGACATCTTTGACCATGAAGTCAAGTGGGCCTTAGGATGCACTACTAATAGTAAAGCTAGTGCTATTTAAAATCTTAAAAGATGATGCTGTTAAAGTGCTACACTCAATATGCCAGCAAATTTGGAAAATTCCACAGTGGTCACTGGTTTGGAAAAGATCAATTTATGTCTCAATCCTAAAGAAGAAAAATGGTAGTAAATTGAGTCAGTCAGTTGCCTTATTACTTAAAGTGCCTTATTACTTAAAACTAGAACACCCAGGGGCAGCTAGGTGGTGCAGTGGTTAGAGCACCAGCCCTGAAGTCAGGAAGACCTGAGTTCAAATCTGGTCTCAGACACTTCCTAGCTGTGTGACCCTGGGCAAGTCACTTAACCCCGATTGCCTCAGCAAAAAGCAAAAAAAAAAAAAAAAACAAACTAGAACACCCACAGCTGATATTTGTCAAATAAGACCATAGGTCATTCAATCAGAAGTAGGAACTAAGTTTGGACAAGACTCAAACAGCTCCATTGAATAAATTAATCAACTCTGGTCTTCAGGATAAATCCCAAAAGCCTTAATCAGTTTAAAACTTCTTGAAGACCATTGAAGGAAATGAAATGAAACCACATAGGAAGCATTTTTGGATTGGTGGAGGTATTTGCTTAAACCTTTTGGAGCTCATATCAAACTGGAGCACTAGTTTGCAAATGACAAGATTCAAGTCTGGTGGTTTGGATGGTGGAAGGTTTCCAGGCAAACTTTTGGGAGGGATTTAATCTGACTATAGGAAAAGGTCTCTGCTTTGATCTTGGTCTCTTTCCCTCCACCACAAGTGGTGGTGATATAATTATTATAGAGTGGTATAATACATATATATAT
>JAJPUD010002131.1:0-18684 GCA_023553655.1 Myrmecobius fasciatus
CTGAAACGCACACATTGATCCACTGTGTACAAAGTTGCAAAACAAGTTGGCAGGAGCATTAGAGTGTATCCAGTCTATCAGGGAATAAATACATTTATGTTTTGGGTTTAAACGAATTTAGTACCCTGAGTGGCTTGACAGTCATAGGGAGCCAGCTGCCTTTTCCCAACCCCAGAAGACCCTTCTCTCTTTGGAGGCTGCCAGTCAATTCTGGTGGCATGGGTGGGTGCTTGCCTGCCCTTCAGGAAGAGCTCCCCCCTCTGCTGCTTTGTCTGATGACAACCGTGTGAATGAGGAAAAGGAGTGAATGCTGGTATGGCTGTGTGTGGTGTTTTTGGGGGGTAGACACATTGTACCAGCTCAGGCTTCTTTTTCAATCATCCAGTGCAATAACTTTTCAAAGGGTAAAGAGAGAAGGGGAAAGAGTGCAAGCATGTAAGTGCCCACTATGTTCTAAGCACTGGGCTAAGCATTTTACAGATTTGATGCTTAAACAATCCTGAGAAAATTTAAGTTCCTCTGCATGGAGATGGTAGTCTTCCATCTCTGATCCAAGAATGTAGCCTTAGTTTTTCTGAAACATTATCTTCCAAAAATGACACTTTGTATTCTAATCGTAAAAGCATAGGTAGAATCATTTAATTCAGGGCTGGGAGATAGACCATGAAGGTCCTCTAGTTCAACCCCCTCATTTTTTCAGGACAAGAAACTGAGACCCACAGAAGTTTTCATTTGCACAAGGTCACACAGGAGAGGTCTTTCAGCACATTGGAAAGGGAGAAGGTTCTAGTCAGAGACACAAGGTTTACATCCAAGCCACCACCTGGACATATTGATTATTATCCTTTATCCTCTGTAAAATGATGGGATTGAACCAGGGGACCTCAAAGGTCTCTTCCATCACCTATGCTCCTGAGTAGATTAGGGATCTAAACTCAGGTCCCTTGACTTTAAAATCTCACATTTTTTCTGCTCTACCATATTGCAGAACTGGTTAATTCCTTACCGTGTGTGTGTATGTGTGTGTGTGTGTGTGTGTATGTGCGTGTGTGCACACGTGTGTGCCCATGCACAAGCCTGCTTTTCTTTCTTGGCCTTTGAAAATCACTTCCTCCATAAGAATGACTTTGATTGAAGTTTGTAGTTTTAAGGTTCAGCTATTTCTAGTTACTTGATATTAGAAAATGCAGCAATTTCTTCCCCTTCGTCCCCACTGTCCCTCACCTTAAAATGGAAAAGGTCCTGCCTCCAGTCCTCCTCCCCCACTCTTTCCCCATGTACTGTCATGCCTCAAAAGTGGCCATGCAGTTGCATCTATTTATTCTTTTCTATTCTTTCTCAAACTCCCATTTGGGTGGAGGCCAGAAATTGGGGGTGGGGTGGAAGAAGGCAGTCAGCTGGAGAAGGCTCCTTCAAAGTTATGAGCATCTGAAGACAGGGGAGGCAGCTAACTGGAGTGTTTGCTCCTGTGGCTGCTGCTGGCTCGTTATACATTATATCTATCTATGTCCATGGGGGTGGGAGACAACTGGGGCTGTACGCAGCCATTTGTAACCCATCATCCAACCCCGCTCGCTTATGAAAGAGCCTCTTGTTTTGGGATGAAGTGAGCTGAGGAATCAGCCCGGGGGGGGGCCTCCTGAGAAGGTAATTGCCAACTCCCAAGGCCAGCCTCTATGAAATTTATAGCTCTGCTCAACAAAGGGATTGAGCTTCTCCTGGGGGAAACTGAGGGGGGAGGTGGGGGGAAGTGGTTATTCCTAGGGAAACAGGAGATATGGAGAATAAGATGTGGAGTCAGCTGGAGAAGGTAAATCTGGTCCTGGAAATGAGGCGAGCAAGCTCTTCCCCAGCAGTTAGTGTCTGCCCTTGTTGCTCAGAGCTTGGGCACCTTAGTGCACCCACAGACTTCTAAGAAGTTTAAGGTCCTGGACTCCTTTTGATCCAAACTGAATTTAGGGTGGGGGCCTAATTTAAAGTATGGAGTGAGTCCACAGCTGCTCTCTCACGCCAGGAACAGGAATTCTTCCCCAGACTAATTACATTTCATAAATGATTCAAGCCAGACACTCATCCCAGTCCACTTCAGAAGGACTTTTTCATGATTTTTTTTTGGTATTATTGCTATTCTGAGAGGAAAGAGGGAACAACAGCAACTCAAAGATGTAATGAAAAAAAGATTGGTTTCAGAGAGCTGAGGAGGTCAGAGCTTTGGCCCTTTCACCTAACCTAGAATTTCCCTGTGGGGTAGATGAAAAGCTACTATGCTAAGGGCAGAGACCACCCTGCTTTGGGAGCTCACCTGATGGATGCCAACCCTGGCCTCTCCAACCCCACTTTGGTTTTCTTTGGAGAGGAGAGTGGAGGTCATGGGGCTAGTGTCTGCAGCAAAATCAGTTGCCTGGATTGCACAGCAGTGGAAGAAGCAGGGAGGCAGCAGGAGCAAATATGGGGGGAGGGAGCAAAGAAGGCAGGTATATGGAGCTGAGCAGCTCATAGGATTAAGACTAAACCATATGGAAGAAGAGGCTTGGGCTTGCCAGAACCCAGAATGCTCCAGAACAGAATCAGTGGGAATAACAGAATTGAATCTAATCTAGGAATGAGAGCCTTAGTGTAAAGAATCTTGGGAGATAATTGACCCTTAGCTTAGGTCATTTTTTAAAAAAGAGGCCATTGGAAGTCAAAGATGACATAGGTGATAATGGAGGTAAGGCAGGGGAAAAGTAGCAACAGCACTAGGCTGCCGAAAACATGATCCCTTTTGTGACTTAGCATCGGTAGCATGTGGCTGTCCCCTGTCTCAATAAGGCCCAAATTAATCACTCCTACCTCAAAATTAAAGAAGAAAAACAGGAAACAGGTTCCATTGATTCATGAGTTCTACTTGGAGCTGTTCCAGGAGTCTGGAGCCACTCTGGGGAAAGTCACTGGGTAGTGTTTGCTTGGAGTAAAGGCAGAAGGGGCCTCTGTGCCTTTGAGGGCTGTGGCCCAAAGCAGATTTGGGTGTGTTAAGGGGTATATTTGTTAAATTCCAGTCAATATCCAAGGGGCTCGGTGTTTACTCCATTAGGAAACCAGATAGAACTAATCAATGTTAAAAGAGCTCTAGTTAACTCCTAAGGGAAAGAGAATAGAAACAGCAGCATTTAAATCAATAGAAAAATTGCCCCCCCCACACTCTGTCAGGGTGGCTGCCAGCAGCCCTCACCTTGTGAAACTCAAGGCTGTTCCAGGTAACCTACCTCTGCTTTGGAAGGAGAATCCAGCCTCATTTTCAGAGATTTGGTAAGGACAGAGTCCACCATTTTTTGAAGCTGTCATTTACAGAGGATCTCACCTAAACTTTCTTCTACTAGGAGACAGACTTAATCCCGAGACTATATGGGGAGAAGCACAGTTAACAAATACAGTAGATCACTTCCTGGGGACTGTTGACAGGTGAAACATTGGAGTTGGACTGTGAGATTCCACATCTGTCTCCTCTCAGGCACACGTACAGCTATTGACTCAACTGTAATATTCTGCCCTCCTAGTTTGAATGTATTCCACACTGGGACACTGAACAATGGGAGGTATGATTCTTCTAGACTTCCTACAGAATTATATATGTCAGTTGTGATATTACAGAATTACAGAGTTGGAAAGAATCTCACAGGCCATTAAACTCAACCTGTAAATGATCATGAATTTCCTCCACCAGGGTGATCTTACTCAGTTAACAAGCATTTATAAGGGCTTGGGTGGCATAGTGGATAGAGTGTTGGGTTTGAAGTCAGGAAGACTCTTCTTCAAATCTGGTCTCAGATAGCCGTGTGAATTCTGGGCAAGTCACTTAATACTGTGTGCCTCAGTTTTCTCTTCTGTCAATTGAGCTGGAGAAGGATGTGGCAAACCACTCCAATATATTTGCTAAGAAAATCCCAAATGGGGTCACAAAGAATCAGACTCAACTGAATGACTGAAGAACATGCCTAGCCTGGAAAACAAAGATAAGCAAATAAAGACAAAGAGAATTCTTATCCACAAGAAACTTATATGGAGAAGACAATACACAAAAAGAAGCTAAAAAGAGTGCAGAGGAAGAAGGTATCTCCATGGGGTCCTGATAGAAGAAGTCCAAAGGAGTAAAACATAATGAGCAATACACAGATGGCTGATCTAAGTCTCTTCCTTCAATGGAGAAACATTCTATTCTCCAATTAGAGGCAAGGTACATAGGGACAGAGGGTACTTCTGAGATGTGTGGTGTAACACTGAAGAATTTAATGAGTTTCCCCATTTCTAGCCATTTAGGCCCTTGAAGAAGCTCAGCTCATGGGCATCCTCCTATTCTTCCTGGACAGAGACCTTGTGTTTATTAACTTGATTTGTATACTGGTCTGATGCTCAAGGATAGAGGCTGAAGCTAAGCTTGGGGCTGGGACTGATCGTTTCTCCTATATATAAAGAGAACACACACTCAGGTTTTAGAGATAGATCTTATAGCTAATTTTTTCTTCCTTCCTCCCTCCCTCCCTCCCTCCCTTTCTTTCTCCCTCCCTCCCTTCCTCCCTCCCTCTTTCTCTCCCTCCCTCCCTTCCTCCCTCCCTCTTTCTCTCCTTCCCTCCCTTCTTCCCTCCCTCCTTTCCTCCTTCCCTCCTTTTCTCCCTCCCTTCCTCCTTCCCTCACTCCCTTCCTCCCTCTTTCTCTCCCTCCCTCCCTCCCTTCTTTCCTTCCTTCCTCTCTTCCTCTCTTCCTTCCTTTCTCTCTTCCTCCTTCTCTCTCTTCCTCCCTCCCTCCATCATTCCTCCCTCCCCTCCTCCATTCTTTTCTTTCTCCCTTCCTGCTCCCTGCCCACTTTCCTCCCTCTGACTTCCTCTCTCCATCCATCCATCCATACATACATACATACATACATACATCCATCCATCCTTCCTTCCTTCCTTCCTCTCTCCCTCCCTCCCTTCTTTCCTTCCATCCCTAACCACCCCTCTCTTTTGCATATGAAACACAGTATAGTATATTGGGTAGATAAAGAACAGGTCTCATAATTAGGAAGATGAGTTTAAAAACTCTCTGAGATGTATGGGAGTTGGGAGTGGAGTGGGTGGGAGGGTTCTTCAAGACTCTAAGTTGCAGTGCTGGTATTGGTTTGTATTGGCAAAAGGCATTGCTTCACTGGGAATTTCAATACCATTGAAATCACAGATTGTGTAAAAATTATCATAATTATCATTGATATCTGTGGATGGGAACTTGGGGTGATATCACACTAGGGAAGCCCTCTAAGGATTTATGTGGAATATCATTTTTTCCTTTTCCTCTCTCTCCTGATTCATTCCTAACCTGCCTCCAAAGAAGAAGCTAAGTGCAAATTTCTTTTTAAACAGAAAATGAAGCCCATTTTTGCACCATGACTTGTTGAACAAGGAGAACCAGTCTGAATGTACTATTAATATTGCAAGAATAGAATCACAGAGTTGGGAGGAACCTTGGAGATGATCTAATCTAATCCTCTTGTTTTTCAGATCAACAAATTGGGGTGGAGGATGGTGCTATAGATAGGGGCAGAGTTGGAACCAGTTCCCAGTCTCCTCATTCCTAGTCCAGGGTTCTCTCCCTCTAATTTATCACTATGAAGTATCCCTCTGAAAATCTAAAATACAGTAAAATTTTTAAAAATGCCACCAGTTGTTTTGCATCAAATTTTGCTATGATAAATCTAAGAGTAACATCTGGGGTGGAGTGGGAAGTCAAAAGAGGAGGCAGAAAGGGAGAGAGGCAGAAAGAGAGATGCACATTTGCCATGTGAAGAAACTGGGGGAAGGTTTTATATTTCACTGAGGTTCAGAGGCACCCAAGTTACAAAGTTGTCCTTGACCCTTCCTACATCTGCTGATTTGTGAAAGAGGAGGGATACTCTCCTACCTTGGCCCAGGAGGACCAAAACTGTCCTCTTGTAGCAGGCGCATCTGACATGTAGCTCTGTTCCTTGGCTTCCAGCCCAAGCCTCTGCATCGTGGACAAGGAGAAAAACCAAGGAGGGTAAGTGGCTCTTGTGAGTTCCCTTCTGCATCTTGTTTTTGACAGAACACTCTTCATAAACCTTGGAACTGCCCATCCTCACCCTGGGTTGAGAGAAATAATGTTGCTGAGAGGGAAAACAATTAGAAATACAATTAGTGTTATAAAAGCTGGTCATAAATATTTGAATTCTCTCTCTGGAGAGGAGGGACAAGATGACAACTCACAATTCCTTGTATTGACAAAAGAGGAAACAGTCCATGAAACTGGTCATTTGCCTGGGTGTTTTTATCTATCAGATCCAAGAGTGGGAACAAGGGAAGCATGAATGATTGGATTAGCTGCCCAGCCTCTGTGGGCTTTTGCTGCATCAGCGATATGCAATTACTGCAACCTCCAGGCACGCGCAAGCACACACACAAATGGACATGTATGCACAAATACTCAGACACATTTAGGGATACACATGCATGCACACACTCACATGTTCCAACATATGTACATGAATTAGAATCACCAAATGTCAGATTTCCAAAGGACCTTAGAATTTATTTAATCCAATTCCTACAGAGGAAAAAATGGAAGGTTAGAGGTTACATGATTTACCCAATGTCCCAAAGCCAGTAAATGATAAGGTTACCATTCAAATCCTCATCTCCAGGCAAATTAGTCTCCTTTTTTGTTCTCCATACATGGCAATTCATTACCCTCTTAATATTTCTTTGTATTGTCTGGGTCCCCCCACCCCCTCAATTCCTTTGGGGAGGAGTTTTTCTTTTTGCAGATGCTTCTCTGAAGCCCTGGTTCCCTTCAGGTGCTACCTCCTTCAGAGGGTTTTTCTTAATATTGCTAACTATCAGCATCCACTCCCCATGATCATGTATTTATTTTGTATCTGTCCTTTATGTACTTATCTGGGTTGATATTATATTTCAATTATAGCAGAAAATAAGCTTCTTTAGGATTTAGGAATTGATTCAGTTTTATATGGATATCCCCGATGCCTGGTGCATTTGAGGTCCAGTATTTTTTCAGTCCTATCTGACTCTTTGTGACCCATTTGAGGTATTCTCAGATACTGGAGTGGTTTGCCATTTTCTTCATCAGCTCATTTTGCAGATAAGGAAACTGAGGCAAACAAGGTTAAGTCACTTTCCCAGGGTTACACAATTGGTAAGTGTCTGAGATCAGGTTTGAACTCAGGAAATTGAAGCTTCCTGACTTCAGACCTGGTACTCTATCCACTACACCACCTAGCTATCCTACTATGCCTGGTGCATATAAATATTTGTTGATTGAAAGACTGAATCTGATCCCAAATCTAGCATTTTCTCCTACTCTACACTGTATAATTACACACAGACACAATCATACATACATACAGATACAGAGATCAGCACACACACATACACAGATATGACCAAAGAAGACAATTTGAATTCAGATATACATTTTTATATAACTGGCAGAAATACCCACAGGTATAATCCCATCTACCTGATGTAAATTAAAAAGGCTGAACTATCCTCACTGAAGTGGCAGTTCATTGGAGAGAAAAAAGCTTTGGATGTAGAATCAGAGAATCTAGGTTTTAATATGACTCTGTTCTTGGCCTGTGTGACCCTGGCCAAGAGACTTAAAATCTTTAGTTCTATGTTTACTCTTTTGTCAAAGGACAAAGCAATCCAAGGTCTATTCTAATTCTAAATCCAACGAAATTCACTCATTGAGGGAAAAGCTTCTCTTCCCCAAGGAGTCTGTGTATTGTCTGGTACCTACTTAAGGACCCAAGTCCTCTGCGACAAATGCCCTCAATACTGGCATCATCATTTATGTTAGGGACCTTTATTTCCAAGAGCCCATTTGGTTGTTCCTTGGGTGGTCTTGGCTCCACAGAGTGAACAATGTGGCTCAACCTGTTCAGTTGGCAGCCATTGGACCTGCCAACTCTGCCCCTCCATATCCGACTCCCCAGCACTCTAAGGTACACTGACGCCCAGCAGTGAGGTCAGTGTGGAAATTCAAAGTGCCTAAGGTGTGCCATGTATACTCAGATGAGAGTGTCCTGAAGAGGAGTTAGTTTGAGAAGGCTGCAGACCATCCATGCCAAAGGAAAAATGGTGGACCCTTTATGGGGGGCACTATGCCAGTGAGGCAGATGGATATGAAAAGTAGCAGCCAAGGGACCAAGTACGTCCTCTAAATAGGTCTCTGTTCTGGAGAACAGGGCACTTGCTCTCCTGTGACAATTCAAGGCTAGCATGGCACCTGTCCTTATAGTTAAGGTTAGGGAAGTAGATGGTTGTTTTTTTGTGGGGGGGAAGACTGTCCATTACATAATGAAATGGAAGGGGTCCTGGCTTGGAGTCAGGAAAGTAGGGTTAGTAGGGTTCCATTGTTGGCTTTGTCATTATAAGCTGTGTGACCTTTAGAAAATCAGGTGACCTCTCAAAACCTCAGTTTTTCCCACTGTAAAATGGATGCAAGGGGATGCACTAAATAATTTCTAAGGTCTTCAACAGTATCAAGTTTGTATGACTTTTAATAATTTTTATCGGTGTACTTCTGCATTTAGAATCCCAGCATCTTAGGAAGGACCTATCAATGGTTTCCAGTACATCCTCCTATCAGTAGAGGAATTGTTTTTGTTATATCCTCAACTAGCTTCATTTTGAATACCTAGATTATAGGGAGATCGCTACTTTGTAGGACAGCTAGTTTTCTTGTTGGCTATCTTATTAGATTTTCTTTGTCTGTTGAGATACAGTCTTTCTGAAAGTCTACACCTTGGTCCCAGTTTCTGTCTAGAATAGCCCTAAATAAAATGCTGCATCCTTATATAACATTTCAGATTTTTTTTTTAAATCACAGAAAATCAATGTTAAGGGAGAACCTTTAGTGCAATCCACACTTACATAGGAATTCATTTTTACAATATCTCCAAATAGTCATACAGCCTCTACTATAAGGCTTCTGGTTATGGAGGAGCCAGGAACATGCTCATTATTGTTTAACAACTGGCTCTCCAAAAGAAAAATTTACATAACATATTTTAAAGTTTAGTTTGCATTATTGACATTTTAAAATTACCTTCTTAAGTTTAGATAATGAGCAAAACTGTAAGTCAGATTCTGGTTTATAGCATTTGTTGGTTTCTGAGGTATAAATGCTTACGTTAAAATTTAACAATTGGCTCTTACTAACTAGTCTGAGCTGATTGCAACATATCCCCATGAGAAACCAAGTATCTCCCAAAGTAGCCAATTCCACTTTTGGAAAATTCTAATTGTTGGGAAGTTTTTTCTTATATGAAACTGAAATCTGCCTCTGCAGTTTCCACCTTTGCTACCAGTTCTGCTCCCTGGAGCCAAGTAAAACAACCTAATCCCTCTTCCACATGACAGCTCTTCAAATATTTGAAAACAGATGATGTCTCTCCCAAGTCTTGTCTTCTACAGACTACATATCCTTGGCTTCTTTAATCACTTCTCATCTTGCATAGTTTTCATCCCCTGGATCATCCTAGTAACAGTCCTCTGAACACACTCCAATTTGACAATGTGCTTTGTTTGTCAATGGCACCTAGTATGGAACACACTTCATATTGTGGTCTGACCAGAGCAAAGTCTAATAGTCCAATGAGCCACCCTCTTCCTTCTGCCTTTAATTTTGGATATTTTAATTGCATTTTTTGGTTTCCATGTCACTTTGTCAATCTTAGAATTTTAGAATTGGAAGAGATTCTGGCAGTTAACTCAAAATTGAAAGTAATCCCCATTATAACATACCTGATATGTGGTCATATAACTTCTGCTTGGAGACCTCCAATGAGGGGGAACCTACTACATCCTGAGGCCGCCTTTTTCACTTTTTGTTGGTGTTGCTGAGTTAATTTTTAGTCCTGTCTAATTCTTCATGACCCTATTTGGGGTTTTCTTGGCAAAGATACTAGTGTGATGTGCCATTTCCTTCTCCAGCTTATTCTACAGATGAAGGAACTGAGGCAAATAGGGTTAAGTGAATTGCCCAGGGACACACAGATAGTAAATGTCTGAGGCCAGATTTGAACTCAGGAAGAGCCCTCCTAACTCCAGACTTGGCATTATACCTATTCAGTACCCATATGCCCCAATTCCACTTTTGATTGGCTCTAAATATTAGAATTTTTCCTCTTACTATAAGCTCAAATTTTTATCTTTTGCTCGTCATTTCTGTTTCTTTTCTCTGGGTCTAAATCAGACAAGATTGCTATTAGATTCCTTACCCCCATCCAACCCAACTCCCTCTGAGTATTCTCTTTCCAGTGAAAACAGTTCCAATTCCTTCAACTTATCTTTATGTGACATATACTCAGGACCCTTCAATGTTAGCCTTGAACCATTAGCTCTTTTGAGTTTAGTCATTCAACAAATTTTGAACTGTCTAACTGTGTTCCCTTCTAGTAGAGAGCTCTCAAGTCTGTATGGCATAATACACAAAGGATAAGATGCAGAGTATTGAATGAGGGCAATCAGAATAGTGCTCTAGATGTGGTCTGACCAGGTAATCACTTACTATCTCCAGATACTTTGCCTCAGTGAATGAACCCTAAGATCACATTAATTATTTTGATTGCCATACTGTGTTGTTGACTCACACTGTCAACTAAACTTCTCATATATTTTTCAGACCAACTGTCAACTTCCTGTATCTGCCTGCATCATCCTGTACTTTTTCTTTTATACCTATATATATGATAATATATATTATTTATTTATATTTAATATTATTAAAACTTTTTTTGAGTTCCAAATTTTCTCTTTCCCTCTAGGCCCTCCCATTGAAAAAGCAATCAATATGATATCATTTATACATGTGAAATAATGTAAAATATGTTTCCATATTAGCCATGTCACAAAAAGCAAGAAAAATAAAGAGTGAAAAAATATGCTCCAATCTGCATTTAGAGTTCATCAGTTATCTCTCTAGAGGTGGATTGCATTTTTCATTATGAGCCCTTTGGAATAGTCTTGGATCATTTTATTAGTAAGAGTAGCTAAGTCTTTTACAGTTGATAATCATTATAATATTGTTGCTATTATGTACAAAAATGATCTCCTGGTTCTTCTCACTTCACTTTGCATCAGTTCATATGGATCTTCTCAGGATTTTTTTGAAATTTATTCTATTCATAATTTCTTATATCACAATAGCACTTCACAATTATATACTAAAACTAGTTCAGCCATCCCCCAATTGATAGTAGTCATCTCCTTCATATCCAATTCTTTGCCTCCACAAAAAGTCTTACTATATATATATGTATATATATATACATATATATGTATACATATACATATATATATATATATGTTCTTTTCTCCTTGGGATACTAGTAATGATAGTTCTTTGGGCATAGTTCCAAATTATTTTTTAGAATGGTTGGACTCGCTCACAACTCCCCAGTACATAAATGTCCTTGTTTTTCTATATCTCTCCGATATTTGTCATTTTTCTTCTTTATCATGTTAGCCAATTTGATAGATATGAGGTAGTACCTCAGAGTCATTTTAATTTGCATTTCTCTAATCAACAATTATGTAGAACATTGTTTTTCCATAGAACATTTTTTCTTCATGATTACATATAACTTTTATTTCTTCTTCTGAAAATCACCTGTTCATATATAACCTTTGATCATTTATCAATTAATAATAGTTCTTATTTTTTTTTATAAATTTAACTCAGTTCCCTACCTATTTGAGAAATGAGATTATTAATCAGAAAAACTAACTATAAAATTTTTGATAGGTACTTCATTGTCTATTGTACCTTTCAACAAAATGGAGTTACTCTATTTCTTTTTATTAAGTCTATTTTGACTTTTGCCTCATCTGAGATCATGATTACTATCCTGGACTTTTTTTCTTACCTCAGATGCAGCATAATAGATTCTGCTTCAATCCCTTACTTTAGCTCTGTATGCATCTCTCATATGTGCTGTAAATAATATATTGTAACGATATGTTGTTGAATTCTGATTTTTTATCCATTCTGCTAATCAGTTCATCCCATTCACATTCACAATTATGATTGCTGTGTATTTCTATTCATCTGTTTTTTTTCTGTTTCTCTCTCTCTCATTTTCTCTCTCTCTTTCTTTCTCTGTCTTGCCCTGAACCTTCTCAAAAATCTGCTTTCCTTTTGCTCACTGCCTTCTTGAAGCCATTCTCCTAATTACAACCCTTCCTCCTTTTCTCTTATTCTTTTTTCTAATTGTTGAGTTATATATACATATATGTATATGTATATATTCTACTAAATGTGTGTGTATAGTCTTCCCTCTTTGCCCCAATTCTGATGAGAGAAAAATTCAAGTTTTACCCTCTGCTCCCACCATTTTCCTTTACTGTAAAAGTCATCTTCTGTGCCTTTTATGTGAGATAATTTTGCCCATTCTACTTCTCTCTTCCTATTTCTCCCAGGGCATTCCTCTTTCTTTGTAATGCCTCAGTTTCCCTGAATTATTATGCCCTGAATAAAATTATTATGACCACCCCTCCAACTTGCCATTAGAACTGAGAGAATTAAAACCTCAAAGCCCTCTTCACTTAATATTCTATCATATCATAAAACTCCAGGTGGCTTATCTCAAATCCTTGCTGGAATAATTCCTCCTGTTTGAGTATTGCCCCTAGCCTCTCTCTCTCTCCTGCCCTCCACCTTCCTATCTTGTCCATTCACCCAGTGTCCTCACCCCTCTTACCCTTATGCAGCCAGGACTAAGTCCTTTCTTGGAATTATGGCTTGTCCCCCATCCAGTATCCTTGACCATCTTATCTGCCTTTGTTTCCCCTAGCTATAAAAGTCTCCTGAATTAATTGCTCACTGATGAATGCTTTGAGACAAGAGTCCCATGCAGTTAGCAGCTGGCTAGTCTAAATTCTCCACAATTAAAATATTAAAAACCAATCTCTGTCTTGCCTCAGTTTCTCTAGCATTACATCTTTTTAATTTTTTTTTGGAGATCATTCCAACCTAATTGGCTTAAACTAATGACTACTCTTTATGTAGACTCATTCTAACTTTCCAATAAAAATCTTAGGAGTTACATGCATCATCTTTTCATATAGGAATGTAAACAGTTTAACATTATTAAGTTTTTATGATTTCTCTTTCATGTTTACCTTTTTAATGCTTCTCTTGAGTCTTGTGTTTGAATGTCAGATATTATGTTTTGCTTTGGTCTCATAAGGAATGTGTAAAAGCCCTCTATTTCCTTAAATATCCAAATTCTTGTTGAAATTCTAACTCCTTTGCCCTCTAGAATATCCTCTTCTAAGTCCCTCTGACCCTTTAAGGGGGAAAGTGCTAAGCTGGAGTGATATTGACAGTGGATTCACAATATTTGAAAGGTTTTTTATGATTATTTGTAATATTTTATTTTTGATCTGGGAGCTCTGGAATTTGACTACAATTATTTTGGATCTCATTCAGGAAGTAATCAGTGGATCAGTAGAGGTTATAGTGTAGTTTTGTAATTTTTTGAAATGTGATGTCTAGACTATTTTTTAACCTTGACTTTAGGATATTATAATAATTCTTAAATTATCTCTCCTTAATTATTTTCCAGGTAAATTTTTTTCAATGAGATATTTAATTTTTTTTTCTATCTTTTCATTCTTTTGATTTTGTTTTACTGTTTCTTGATGTTCCGTGTTTCCACTTTTCCAATTCTAATTTTTAAGGAATTATTTTCTTTGGTGATTTTTTTGTGTCCTTTTTTACATTTGGCCAATTCTGCTTTTTAAGAAGTCATTTTTATCAATAAAGTTTTGTCTCTTTTTTAACCATGTAGCCAATTTTGTTTTTTAAAAGTGTTACTTTCTTTAGTACTTTTTGGCATTTCTTTTTACTAAGCTGTTAATTCTTTTTATTTCATAATTTTATTGTATCACTGTCATTTCTGTGCCCTCTCCCCAATTTTTCTCTACCACTCATCTCTTTCACTTTTTCAAGAATTCTTGTTGGGCTTGTGTCCAATTTGCATTTTTCCTTTGTGACTTTGTAGCTGTTTTTATGTTGTTGACTTCTGAACTTGTATCTTTATCTTTCCTGTTACTATATTCTCCTTTTATGGTTGTGCCCTTTTTTGGTTGGTTGTTCATTTTGCAGCCTATTTCTTGACTTTGATCTTTGTGTTTAAGTTGGACTCTGACCACCCAGCTGGTGCACTATCACAAGCTTTGGCTTATTGTGCTAATGTTTCCAGAGCTATTTCTGGGAGTCCATAAATTTTCAATGCTTCCAAGGTGGTGTGATTTAGGGAGAAGTGTGGTTACGTAGTTTTAATTCAAGAAGTGCCCCTGCTCCCTTGTAGCCACAAGCACACTCCTATTGGCCCTGGAACTGTAATTAGGTCTACCAATACCCTTCAGACAAGTGTTAGTGCTCCCCTCTGCCCTGGAAATGTGACTCAGAACTACAAATGGACAATGAAGTTCCCAAACAGCATGAGGTCCTGTACCCTTTGTTCAGCTGAGGGTTTCTTGTAATCTCTTAAATTGTTTGACACCCCCTCCCTCCTTATTGTCACTGGGCTGAGAGCTCCCAATGCTGTAGCTGCTGCTGTTCCTTCCAAAGCTTCCCCCAAGACCAACATTTGGTATTATTAGAGTGTGTGCTCCAGGACAGTTCCCAACCCAGAGTCACAGATCTCTCCTATTGACCTCTTACATTATCTTGGCCAGGAAAAATGTCTTGCTTTTGTTAGCTATGCCATTCCCTAGTTCAAACTGATACATTATTTTAAAGTTGTTTCAATGGGAATGTTGGGAGAGTTTGGCTGGATTGTTGCCTCTATTTCACTGTTTGGACTCTGCCTTCTCCATTCTGTACTTGCATTGATTTGGTAAGGATTAGTAAACTAATTTTCTTAACTTTGTATCATTTACAAATTTGATGAGCTTGCCATCTATGCCTTTATCCAAGCCACTAATAAAATATTAAGCATTTCAGGGTCAAGCATAGATCCCTGCGGCATTCCACAGGAGAATGACCACTTGCCAAGTTGGTCTTGAACCAGTGACTACTGCTCTTTGAGTTTGGTTAGTTAACAACTTTCTGAATCCATCTAACCATCTCTAATGGCTGCTTTTTCCCTGATATACTAGTGCAGTAACCTCTGAAAAGAGCAAGTATAGCTCATCTGATATGACCTGGTCTTGATGAAGCCATAATGACTTTTTGTAACTATTTCCTATACAGATGTTCACTTAATCAGAACTTTATCTATCTTTTCCTGAAAGTCTTCATCATTCAAGCTCAAGATCACTGGCCTATAATTTACAGACTTTATCCTTTTTTCCTTTTGTGGAAATTGGGACAACAATTGTTCTCCAATCCTATGGCATCTCTCCTAGTTTCCATGTTCTTTCAAATAGCAAGTATAGTAGCTTAGCAGTTGCACCTGCTGGTTCTTTTGATAACTGTATATGGCAATTCATCTGATCCAAGTGACAAATTCATTAAAGACAATTGACATATGATTTTACCATCTCCTTATTTATTTTGATTACTTACTCCTTCCTATCCTTAACTTTTACTTTTGATTTTTTGAACCAAAGAGAACTTTACATTTATTCATATTAAATTTCATCTTACTTAATTTGATCCTTTGGTCTAATCTAATTAGAGCATTTTGAATCTTATATTTATTATCCAGTCTGTTAGCTTCCCCTCCTGACTTCGTTTAATCACTGATAGAATATAATTTTTTTTTTTACAGAGGAGGAAACAAACTAGGTTAAGGTTAGATAGCTAGTGAGTAATGGAGGTAGAATTGAAATCCTGTGCTTTTTACATTTCAAAATGCTCATTCAAATTGGTAATAAAACACATGGAACAGAACAGGGCCAAATAGAAAGCCCTGTTGAAGTCTTTTAGACCTCCATCTAGATTGACATTGATTTAGTCAGCCTCCTAAATGTAAATGGATTGTTGACAGTCTCTGTCATATCCAAAATCTTATCATGATGGGCTTTGTTAAATGGACCTTGTCAAAATATAGATATGCTATGTCCCCAACATTCCCTTGGTCTATCAGTCTGTTAACCATTCCAAAAAGGAGGACAGTTATCAAATCATCCCTACTTTTCTTCTCCTAGGGTAAATCTCTACAGGACCTGACACACTACTTTGTATGACTTATTTTTGTCAATCTGGCTACCTTCATACACTCTGTTATTTTCAATTTTTAAAAAATGTTATATATATATATACATATATATATATATATGACAGAATGGCATATACCTGTTAAAAAATAGACCTTATAGTTGGGAAGAACTGTATCCCAGTCCAATACATTCTGATTTTGTGACTATACACTAGTCACTTAACCTTCTCTAAGACCATAAGATATAGGTAAGTTGTTATCTATGAAGGGAAATTCCTAAGCCAATGAATTTCAGGTCTAAACCAGGGAATTTTATATATCATGTCCCAAAAGTCTTAGTGAAATTTTAAGCTATGAAAACTTAAAACTGCACTAGAAATTTTGAGGCATGCCGCATACATTTAAAACATTCTGTTAGGACTTAAGAAAAGAACTCAGATATAGTCTGACCAGAGTAAACTGCAGTAGGATTAATATTTTCTTTGATTTGGGCAATACATTTCTCCTAATGCAGTCCAAGATTATGTTAGTTCTTATTTTTAGCAGCCACATTATATTGTAGGCCTGTAGTAATGCAGTATAGTCAACCAAAATTCCCAAATCCTTTACACATTAACCACTGCTAAATAGAACATCCTATCTCATACTTAAACTATTGAGTTTTCAAACTCCAAACTATATTTTTATACTTATCTTTTAAGATTAAATCTTGTTTTCAGATCAGAATTTTAGCCTGTAGAGATATGTTTGAATCATGATTTACTCATCTATTATATTTACTACCTTTCTCAACTTTGCACATTTTTCATTTGCATATTTGATGAGTCAGTAAATTATATATTCAATCCAGTCCATGATAAAAAATAAATAAATAGCACAGGACCAATGACAGAGCCTCATGGCACTCTACCAGAGACCTGCTGTATTGACATAGAGTCAATAATTAACAGCCTTTAATTACTTACTAATCAATATTTCTTAATGCAAAACCCTTTGCTCTTCCATAAGCTATTAAGTTGCTCTTCCCTGATTCTTCTTCTATGCTCCATCCTTTTCTTGTCCATATGCTGTTCATTCTTTGAACATCAGTTTAGTTCTTCTCAGAATCTCTAACTAACTTCCTACCTATTCAGCTCTCTCAAGGTATTTCCTGGGCAATTTGAGACTCTGGGGCAGCTAGCAGAGCAGCACAATTATAAACAATATTATGGTGAATTTGATTAAGCATGCATCTTTGGAGCTCATCTAGGTTTACTCCTAGAAATCTAAAGAAGTTGTCAGCCACCTCCTGAGGACCCCTTCCACCAGTGTGAGTGGAAGGTAGATCACATAGACTCTGTCCTCAAGGAATTTACAGCCTCTTTGTGACTCAGTTTCCCTAATTGTCACAAGTGGTTTGGACTAACTGATCTTTGAGGTAACAATCTGTGATTCTATGAATCTAGGCTATTGGGAAAAATAAAACAAATAACACATAAATTGCAATATGATTAAGTGTGCAGGTGAATGGCAATAAATGATAGCCATAAATTATCTTTCTATTAGGTGTCTCAAACATCTTAGTGTAGTTTAAAGCTTCAATTATGCTTTATGATAAGCAGCATTGTATCATGCATGTAATTTTGAACTCAAAGTCAGGAGACCCAAATTTTAATCTTGACAGTTGTAGTCTATGTGACTGTCATACAACTTCTCTCAAAATATGTTTCCTCATTTGTAAAATGGATCATTGTGAGCAAAGTATAAATGTAAGTTTGATTACAAAGTACAGTAGATACAAATTTTAAGCATTCTGATAAGCCATTTCCTTCTCCAGATTATTTTATAGATTAGGAAACTGAGGCAAACAGGGTAAAGTGACTTGCCCAGGATCACGCAAGTGGTATGTGACTGAGGTCAGATTTTAATTCAGGAAGATTCATCTTCCTGACTCTTGTTCTGGTAATCTATCCATTGTACCTCCTAGCTGCCTAAGTATCAGCTATGGTACTTTAAGGCACAGGAAAGAAAAGCCTCTCCTCTAGTCACTCACTCATCTCACTCCTCAGTGAGGAGTGCACAGTGCTCCCCACAGTGCAAATGAGGGAATTGGAAAGGATGGGGTACAAACAGAAGAAAGGTTTTCTTTTGTCCTGAGAAGAGGAAATCCAGAATAAAAGCTTACTTTACTGGATGTACTCTTTCTCTATTTTATGGAATTTATTTAGAGCTGGACATGACCTTGGAGTTCTTAGATCTAAATTTCTCAGTTTACATATGAGGAAATAGAGGCCAGAACAAATGAAAGGACCTGCCTATCATCATTTATCCTGTCAGTTAGTGATAAAGCCAAAATCCATCATCATTAATTGAGTGATTGAAGAAGGTAGAGAAGGAAGTGGAAGGGGAAGGACTGTGATGATGATGATGATGGTAGTGATGGTGGTAGTGGTGGTGGTGGTGATGGTGGTGGTGGTGGCAGTGATGGTGGTGGTGATGATGGTGGTGGTGGTGGTGATGATGGTAGTGGTAGTGATGGTGGT
>JAJPUD010002131.1:19889-30118 GCA_023553655.1 Myrmecobius fasciatus
GCTGCAGGAATGAAGAACATAGCTTAGTAATGCTGGGCCTGGGTCCCTGGTGCAGTGACCATCTGTGCAGGGCTCTCCTATTGATAGAAACAGCAGCTCTCCCCTTGTATTAAAGCTGGGAGAGGTGAGAGAGTGAGGAGATGGGGAAATGCAATCTAGGCTCTTAAGAAATGACTGCCAGTTGCCTGGCTTTAACAGTGGAGTCTCTGATCAATAGCCAGCTTTCATTGATTCCTTCCCTGGCTGTAATGAAGTGACAGAGGACCCTGTACGCCAAGGAGAAATGCCTCCTATTCCCCTACTCCCAGCACAGACAGCCCTTCATTAGCTCCCTGGATCTTCTCCCTGGTTCCTTGTAGCTTAGTATTTGGAGTGTGTGTGTGTGTGTGTGTGTGTGTGTGTGTGTGTGTGTGTGTGTGTGTGTTGGCAGGGTGAGTAGAGTCAGGAAATAAGGCAAAACTCCAAGACTTTGAAGTTTGGACTCAGCAAGGGGTCCAGATGTTCACATTTCTACCTGAAACACCAAAAACCAGATTTAGTCACCCAAATCAGCAGTAGGAAAAATAATAAATCTAAAACAAAGTGAAAAAAAAACCCTTTCCTCCTTCATCCCTTCTCATGCACCCATAAAAAAAAAAACAGAATTATGAGGGTTTTATAAAGGTCCCTGGGATCCTTGATAAGGAGTTCACTTTGTCCATGACGCTTGCCCCTTTGCAATATTCTGTCTAAGCTTTCCCAGAGAAGGAGATTCCTCTTTTAATTATGATCACCAGGCCCTCCTTTGTTTCAATTTAGTATTATAGCTAGGATCACCTTAAGTCTTAAACCATTTTTGCTTTCCAATCAGTGTGAGGGTGGGGAGGAAAGGAAGTGGAAAATAAGGGAATTGAGAATACGGAGAAGGAAGTGAAATAAATTTTTAAAAATCTCAACTGAGCTGAGTGTTGGAAAGAAGTTCAGGCCTCCTTGCTTGAGCTCCATATATTATATTCTATAATGGAAAGATCCAGAAGATATAGGCAGAGTCCAAATCCTAGTCATTCATAGCTGAGGCTACTGGCAACCTGTGTGAAGATGGGCAAGTTATGTAGTTTCTCTTAGCCTCAGTTTCTTTATTTGCATGAAAACGGTGTTGACCTTGAAGAGTTATTTTAGTTCTAACATTATTACTGATTAGAACATTCAAGTTCATGGAGGGATATTAGATATTGGTGAAAAACTTGAGCCAGTTTTCAAGCTGAGGGCAGAATGGAAGCTTTTTATCTCAGTGAAAGGGGATGATGTTATAATGCAATGAATGATCCACTTTTGGACTGTATCTTTGAAGGCCCAGTCTTGTGTAAGAGCCCTCCCAGAAGACTCCAGTCCACTCTGACCTCTCCCATTTCTAAATCCTTAGGTTTCCATTCACCACACCTCTCATTTAACACTAGAGAATATATTTCCTCTAATTGTCTGTGCCATAGGGAGGTAGTACGATGTTAAGGAAAGAACACTGAGCTAGGAGGCAAGATATTTTGGTTTGGACCTTTTCACTCCTTTCAGTCACGTCTGTGTCTTCATGACCCTATCTGGGGTTTTCTTGGCAAAGATTTGCCATTTTCTTCTCCAGCTCATTTTACAAATGTCTCAGAGCTTTGTCATTTACTTGACATGTAACTTTGGGTAAAGGCAGTAAAGGCAGCTAAGTAGTATAGTTGGTGTCAGGAGGACCTGAGTTCAAATGTGGCCCTGGACACTTACTGAGCAAGTTACTTCACCCTGTGTGCCTCAATTTCCACTTCTGTAAAATAAGCTGGAGAAGGAAATGGCAAACCCTTCCAGTGTTTTTGCCAAGAATTCCCTTCCCCCCATAAAGAGTTAGACATGACTGGAAAACAACTAAACATTGGGAAAGTCATTAAAGCTTTCGGAAGACCTGAATTCAAATTTAATCTCAGGAACCTTAGCTTTTTTTTTTTTTTTTTTTTTCCATTTTTGCTGAGGCAATTGAGGTTAAGTGACTTGCCCAGGGTCACACAGCTAGGGAATGTTAAGTGTCTGAGACCAGATTTGAACTCAGGTCCTCCTGACTTCAGGGCTGGTGCTCTATCCACTGCACTACCTAGCTGCCCCCAGAACCTTATCTTTTTGAAGAAGTCACTTTTAATGGGGTCCAGTAAGCTGTATGATGATTTTAAGTTTTCGAAGCCCTTTACATACATTATCTCACTTAATCCTAACAACCTTCCAAGCTGTTGTGAAGTAGTCCTGAGGATTATATTAGATAATATATGTAAAGTGCTTAGCATATTTTAAATCATCATCATACACTCATTGGACTTTAGTTTCCTTCCTTGTAAAAACAAGGGAGTAAGATTAGGGGATCTCCAAGGTCCCTTACGCTAGAAGCGACATGAGTCAATGCAGATGAAGTGCCTGATGGCAGAGATGTTAAACCTTGGAAGAGACTATCACAAGCAGTATGAAATCTCCTTCCCTGGTGATATAAAAACACTTTGAAAACCTCCATCTGCCTGGAGGTAATTTTAGAGCAAAACTGCCTGGAGGCAGGGGGTTGGACCAGATGACCCGTCCTGGAATCTGCAAGCCTCCGATTAGCTGGATTGCCATCTCCTACATGTTTACACGCGTGCACACACTCAAGCATTCATGCATGCATGTGTTCATGAAGCAGGGCTTGTTTTGCTCATCTTCAGTTGGCAGCTGCTGTTCTGGGAGCCCTCTCTACTGAGCCCTTCCTCAGAAATGTATTAGACGGCGCAGCATTCCCCTCATAAAAATACAATAAACAGCCCTGCTGGCGGCCAGCAGTGGGGTAATGACTCTAACCCAGTGGCGTTCTTGGAAGGGCCTCTTCAGAAACGAAGCTGAGAAGACTTAACGGAAATCTTTGGGGTAATTAGGTTGCTAGAGTGCAGAAACCTTTTAAATCATTGAAAGTCAGAGAGGATCGGTCTCTAAATCATATATCAGCCCCTTATTGGGGCCCTGGCTCGCTGGCTGCCCCAGCATCCTGGCCTGTCAATACCATTTCTTTTTTTCCTCCCTTTCCCACTGGTGGGAGCCGGCGTGAGTCACGTGAGCCCGTCCCCCCTCACCCCCATACATAGGTACCTCCATAGAGAGCCAACCTGACCCACTTAAGGAAACGTTTGTTACTTGGGTGATAGAGGGGGCCCGGAGCTCTTCAGAACACAGGAGGGCATGGAGAAGCAGGAGGATGGTCACTCGTCCAAAGGGGGCAAGGATTTGTGGGAAGGTAGAGATGGAAGAATGACCTCTGCTTTATAATTTCTAGTCACTAAAATGAAAAAATAAGTGAGAAGTAAACCCCCCCCCCCGCTTCTCTCTTCCTCAGCTTCAACATCCTAGCCTACCTTAGAGATTTAAAGGAGACCAACTAATAAAGGAGAGGTGAGAACAGAGGTGAGATCGGCCCCCCATCCCCTTCCTGCTCTCTGCCAAATGGCAGCCTCCGGCTCCTGGAGCTTAGCTAGGTCAGGTTGCAGTTAAGGAGAATAAAAGCAAGCTGGGAATTCTTAGGCCTAGGTGGCACGTAGCCCTTCAGGGCATTTAGGGAAAGTAGATTAAGAAATCTTTTTTTCCAGATAAGAGAGGCCCGTAAAGAGGCCAAAAGAAAGGGAAAAACACCCTCCTTTGATCACTGGGGATTGTAATTACTCAGATATTGATTGGGATAATAAGTTTGCAAAAACTCCTGAGGAGAAAGGATATTCCTCCAGGTGTTTTGCTTTTTGCTGGATTTTCTGAGCTCTCCAATGAAAAGTTAAAAGGCTGTAATGGCAGCTTTGGCCTTGAGCCCCAGAAATAACGCTGACATTTATATGGGTGTTGAGGTTTGCAAAGGGTTTCAGTAATTACCTCTTTGATGCTTTCAATAGCCTTGTGGAGTACCTGCTATTATTACTCCCATTTTACAGATGAGGATATTTTAATAACAACAATAGCTAGGAGGCCCATAGGTCCTGCAAAGTACATTACATATATTATCTTATTTGAGCTTCACTACAATACTGGGAGGTAGATGCTATAATTATTCGTCTCCATGTATTTTTAGGCGAGAAAATTGATTCTGAGAGCGATTACTAATCCAGAGTCAGATTTTGTATTTGGTTTTTGTAAATGTTGCCTATGTTTCCACCTTCAACAGAAAACAAATTTCTTGAAGACAAGGACTATCAATTAGTTAAAATAAAGGTTTATTAAGCATCTATTATGTACCAGTTACTAGCTTGGGCACTGGGGAAACTAAGACAAAAATTAAATACCTTGCCTTGGAAGAGATTACTTTCTATGAGGGAGGTGGAGGTTATGTATGTATGTATGTAAAGTAAGTACCCATTGTTGCTTAGTAAGTAAAGACAAAACAAATAATTCCAGCAAACCTTTATGTGATACTTGAACATTTGTCAAGTTCTTTACATACATTATTTTACTCGATTATCACCACAACCCTGTGAAATAGGTGCCATCATAATCTCATTTTACAGATGGGGAAAGTGAGGCTGAGTGACATCAAGTAACTTGTCTAAGATTTCACAGCTAATTATGTCTGAAGAAGAATTTGAGCCCAGATGGTCCTTATTCCAGATTCAGCCTTTTATCCACTTTGTCACCCACCTTCCCAAAAGGGTGAGGTAAATTGTGGGGGAGAGGGAATTAAATTAGAGATGGGAGGTGACAGGTCCAGAAATTCATGGAGGTGAAACCTGCTGACTTTTGAAGGAAATTAAGGAAATTCTAAAGGCAGAGAAGAGGAGGTTGTGTATTCCAGACCTGGACAAAGGCTGGAGATGGGTCTATGTGTGTGAAGAGCAATAAGGCTAATTCGATTGGCGCTGGAGTGCATGAAGGGGAGTAATATGTAATAAAACTGGAAAGATAGGTTGGGACCAGGCTGTGAAGGGCTGTAAATGTCAAATGAAGGAGTCTAAATTTGATCTTAGAGATAATAATAGAGGGATAATAATAGGAGAATGATATTGTCAGATCTGCCTCTTCAGGAAAATCACTTTAGCAGTTATAGAGAGTACCTTGAGGAAGAGAGACCAAGATTCTGAACTAGGATGATGGTTGTGTGGGGGAAAAGAGGGGACCTGGTACCAGATAAGTTGTGGAGAAAGAAAAAGCATGATTTGGCCACTGATTGGCTATGTAGCACACAGTCACTGCACCATAGTTTCCTCATCTGTAAAAATGAGATAAGAATAGCACCTACCTTCCAGGTTTGTTGTGAGAATAAAAAGAGAAAAAAATTGTAAAGTGCTTTGCAAACCTTAAAGCATTATATAAATATACCTGCTCATCTATTTGTTTGTCTGTTTATCTATCTATCTATCCATCCATCCAAACATCAAGGTTCTAAACTTAGCAGTTTGAAAGGATTGGTAGTACCCTCAAGAGAAATAGGGAAGTTCTGAAGAATGGGGGTCTGGAGAAAGACAATGAATTCTGTTTGGGCATCTATTGGGTTTAAGACGTGCAGGGGACATTCAGTTCAAATTTGTCTTTGTATCTGCAGTGCCTAGCAGAGTGTCTGGCATGTTGTATGTGTTTGATAAATATGTGTTGAATGAACGAATTCACAAAGGGTCACAAAAGGAGGCTGAAAGTAGAAGGTTCTCTCCATACCCTGCCGGGGGAGAAGAATATCAGGGCTCTGACCTGTCCTCTTAGGAGATAAATGAGACTGAAGTAGGTGGCCATGGAAAACTAGAGGCTGGGGAAATACCCTAATCTCTCAGCTTGATTATGGACAAAGACCAGAGAACAGGAAACAGCTACCAAGTTAGTAAGGAGAGACTGCAACTAAGATCCATGTTGCTTGAGTTTAAGCAGGAGTAACAGAATATGCAGGGCAGCTGAGACCAGTGCAGTTAAGTAGGGATGTAAATATTAGCACTAGCATTATGCGAAAGGTCTTTAAAGAATATAAACAATCTGGCCCAGGGAGAATGAGGGAGATCCAAGAAACTGAGCAGAGGCAGGCAGAGTCATCAGAGCTGCTCGGAGGAATATGCCATGATGAATTGCCAGGAAGCTTTCGCCTAAAAAGGAAGGTCTCATCAAATATATCTGTGGCAGACAGAAGGCAAGGGAGAAAATTGGTCCCTTGAAAAAAGTGCCCTAGAGAGGCTGGAGACTGAGGAGATAGTGCAGAGCTTCTTTGGGTGTAGGGAAGGATGGAGAGAGGAGAATGCTGGATGGAAGCTGGTGAGCAGCTCATCTCGGGCTAATGATGAGACTTTTGTTATTAGGCTGCTTATGGTCTATAATAATAACAGTGATTATTAGAGACGTGCTAGAGCACCTCTTCTCAAGCGCTCAAGGACTCTTTCCTAGCAATACCCCCTCCCCCAAGAGGAGTTCTTAGGTCTGTACTTTCTGGCTGGTGCTTTATAATCTCCTTGGTTAAGAGGCATTGAATATAATGGGAAGAATACTGCTTTTGAAGTCTGGATTTGAATCTTGACTATGATATTTAACTAGCTGGGAGCCCCAGGGCAAGATGCTAAAGTTCTCTTAAATTCTCCCATTAAAATGGGAATAATAATAATATTTGTAATATTCTCCCTAGGAGTGGATTGGGAGGAAATTAGAAAGTTGTCTTGTAACCCTTTTCAAATGAGATGATAGTTCTAAAGTGCCTAGCAGTGTTTGACACATAGTAGGTACTTAGTAAATGTTTATTTCTCTCTCCTCCTTTTGCTTTAGAAATATGAGTTGCTAGTGTATTTTTTTTTTTGAGTGGTAAGATTTCTTAAAGGTTAGGCTTTTGGTTTTGGAGGTTTTGGGTCTTTTTGTAGGCAGAGAACAGGGAGATAGGATGGTAGATAGAGAATCTCCTATGACACTAAGAGTGATAAGTGATTTACCTCCCTATTCCCCCTCCCCCACCTCCCAATCACCTAGCTATTGGACAGCTAGGTAGTAAAGTAGATAGAATATCAGGTCTGGAATCAGGGAGATTCATCTTTGTGAGATCAAATCTAGCCTCAGACACTTACTAGCTGTGTGACCCTGGACAAATTAACCCTTTTTACCTTAGTTTCCTCATCTATAAAATGAGCTTGAAAAAGAAAGCAAACCACTCCAGGATCTTTGCCAAGAAAACCCCAAATGGGTCACGAAGAGCCTGGCATCATTGAAAAATAATTAAACAACAGCAAAAATTCAGCTATTATGCATCTGAGGTAGGATTTGAACCCAGCTTGGAGACATTGAATCATATTTGAGCTGGAAGGGACATTTAGGGCTCATCTACTTCAAACCCCTTGTATAAGCCTAAGAAGGTTAAATCATTTGTTTGATGTCACCCAAATAATAAGCACCAGAAATAGCTTTTGAGCCCAGATTCTCCTGCTACCAGAGCTCTTCCTATTTCCATTGTATTTTAACTTCAAGCATGTCCCTCTCTATCCAATATATCATCACACTGTTTCTCATACAGATTAAAAAGTTTGATTTTCTCTATTTGGGCACCTCAAGATAAAACAAAAGACTGGGTTCCTGGCTAAGCTTAGGTTTGTTTGTATAAGGTTTGGGATTGGAGGTAGAGGGAAGAAAAAAGGATTTACAGAGAATGAGGTAAAAGAACAGGAGCAGAAAGAATGTGTAGTATTCTAGTTGCTAGAAAGTGGGGATACTGCCTTATTTTGTCTTCCTGTAGTTTGAGAACTAAGCTACCTCCAACACTGGCAGCCTAAGGCAAGTGGAGGAAAGGTTATGAAAAATCACTCACCTTCTCTGGGCCTCAGTTTCCTTACCTGAAGACTCCAGTTCTTTCTCTTATGATGGATTTGAGGCAGCCAAGAAAATCAACACTGGGCAATGTGCCAAAGGGCTGAAGGAAGTTTAATGTATTCTGCAACTTCTTTCTAGCTACTGCTTTTATCTGTGAATAGTATGAGTATAGTAACTGTAGGTTGAGATTCTCTGAAGAATCAAGAGAAATCATGGCATACTATGTTGAGAGCTGAAGCCCTATTTTATAGGTGAGGGATTGCAAATCCTGAAAGATATATTGACCTCTTATGTTAATTGTTAGGTTCCACTGTTTAGAGTTTTCTTGGCAGAGATACTGAAGTGGTTTGCCATTTTCTTCTCTAGCTCATTTTACAGAGGAAGAACTAAGGCAAATAGCTGGTTTTTGTCTTTCATACTTGAAGAGGACCAAAATGACATCACTATGTTAGAGCTAAGTTACTATAGTGTGCCCCGCTATGACTGTTCAGACCAATACATGCTCGGAATGCTCTGGCACAGATGGGACCCAAATAATCCCTATGAACATTTGGAGTAATTTCACTAATTTTGCCATCTCATCTTTCTTTTAGCAAGGCAAAGAGAGTTCAATGAGGTGTTGCGGTCACTCAAATAGGAAGATGGGAAGTCAGATTTGAACTCATAAAGATGAGTCTTCTTGTCTCTGATTCCAAGCCCAATGTTTTAACCGCCCAACTGACCTGGGCCAAATCAATAAAGGACAGGGATAGAATTTAATTACAGCTTGTTATAGCTGGAAGGAATTTTGGAAATTTTTTGGTCTCGCCTCCTCATTTACCAGAAGAATCTGGATACCAGGGAGGGAAATTAAGATGTCCAGAGTAACCAAGTGAGTTGCAGCAGTCTCAAAACTAGCATGCCAGTCTCCTAAATCCTTTGAAGAGGATGCAAGTAAAAGTTTTATAGAAAAAAGTATTATTTATTGAGAAATGTTTTATAAATATCTTGTTTTTAATCAATTTTATCTGCCAATATAGTTCTCCCACTTCCAACTAGAATAGCATCCTTTAGAACAAAGAATAAAAAGAAAAAAAAGGATAAAAAAATTAACCAAGCAATCAATCCATTCCCACAGTTCTCCATGTCCACAGTCCCTCACTTCTACAGAGAAGTGCAGGAAATGCTCTCTCATATCTCTTTTTCTGGGTCAAGCTTAGTCATAATTATATGGCATTTAGTGCCAATTAAAAAAAGAATCAAAGCATTATGGATGTCCAGCTGGAAGAGACCTTGAGGTCATTGGGTCTCATTCCCTCATTTTATAGTGACAGTCTCAGAGAGGTCAAGTGACTTGATTAGTCACTTATGGTCACACAACTAGTAAAGTCAAGAGAGGATTTGAACTCTGGTCTTTCTGGATATAAGTCTAGCATTTTAACAACATCATGTTGCTGTTTCTTGTTCTTTCCATTGACATTGCAACACATTGGGTATATTGCTTTTTTAGTTATAGCGGTTTTCAAAACACAGTTGGGGCAGGTTGCTGATGTGTAGGGGAGATTGGGAAGAATCTGGCTGCTTGCTTGCCTCAGCTTTGGTGTTCTGCCTTCTGGGACCTGTGGGAGAGAAGAGGCAGGGAAGAGATCACCTTCCCATCTTCCCTTGACAGCCAATGGAATTGGAATGCCTGCAGACTCTTTGAGTACAAATCCCTCTCCTACAACTGTCTCCTCTGACCCAAAGACACGCTCTAATCCTCTCCTTCCTGCAGGTTTTCTTGAGGGCTCAGGCCCACAATCCCTCTGCTTCTCAAACCTGCCCTTTACTTTGCATGTTTTCCCTGCTCTCTGCCTTGGAAGGCTTGGGAACAGGTGTCCTCTTCTGGATTTTCTTTCACCTGGGACCATTAAAATGTATTTGCCTTCAGCAGGAGGCCTTTGAAGGGAAAGGCTCAATTGGCACCTGAGACTTCCGTTCTGCAAGCTTTGGTCTCCCCTGCTTCATCTCAAGGAATAGGTTTACCAGGTTTTAAAAGGGGTCAGGAAATTTGTTTTTTCTTTATTCCCTTTTATCTTTTCCTTTCTCCACAGGTGCAAAGACAGTGGATTGTCTTTTTGAGAACACTGGCACTAGGACATTAGTGATCACAGATTTAGAGATGGAAGAAGTCTTAGAGCCTAACTGGTCCCCTCCTCCGATTTTACTTATGAGGAAACTGAAACTCAGGTTAAAAGATGTATAGCAAAGAGGTAGTAAGTGGCAGATTCGGCATAATAACTGACATTTACATCGTCCTTAAAAGTTTGCAATGCACTTTGAATAATACTTATTTGATCCTTGCAACACTTCTGTGAAATAAGCAATTTAATTGTTATCCTCATTTTACAGTTGAGGAAATTGAGGTAATTTGTCTTGAGTCTACCAGGAACCAAGTAGCTCATTATTTCTACAACCCTATTGAAGAAAGCATTCTGTAG
>JAJPUD010002131.1:30128-84364 GCA_023553655.1 Myrmecobius fasciatus
AAATGCTGTCAAGTGGTCCATTCTGTAACTGAATAAGTATATTGGGAATCAGTAGTGCATTCATCTCCTATTTTCATAGGAGAAAGCATCTTTCTAGATAAAATGATATGAGCATGCCATGCTTAGGTGGCTCCTTTGCCAGCATCTCCCATGTCACCCAATAGATTCCAAATTTAGAGCCATCTCCACTCCAAATGCTCCTATAGGCTATTTGTACCCAGTCTGTGGGAGAGTATTTTGAGTTAATCAAGGACAAAGGACAATAACCAACCAACCAAGCTACCTCCTTGAACCATCATTTCCCATTGTTCATAAAATGAACATTATACTCATGTGACTTGGTGTCCATAGGTGCCTTCCTGTAAGGGGCTCCAGGTCTATGTTCACATGTGACCCAAAATAATTTTAAAAGTGAAGAAGGGAGGGCTGACTTCAAACGGGGGCAGGCTTTTCTTTCTCTGTCTTGTTCTGCTCCTCCTCAAGAGTAAAACTCCAGAGAGATCTCCCAAAGCTTAGGTATGACATGTCTAGGACCTCTCCAAAATGGGGACAAGAGGGTCCCAGTGTATATGTATAATGGAGAGATCAGCTATAGGATAGCTTGTATTTCTTAGCAGTAGCACAGAAAATATTTAAAACATAAAGGACTCACAGGTGCATATTAACAAATACAGGAATATGAAACACCCAATTAGCCCATTTCCCTCATTCTACACCTCCCCAAAGGTAAGGGTGCTTAGTTTGCATGCTGAGCAAATATTTTACATTCCCCTCAGATGTTTACTGTCTAAGCAACTCTCAAGATTCAGAGGCAGCATATGAGCAAAGAACATTTTCTAGCTAGCATCAGAGGATCTGTGTTCATATACTGTCTCAGATGTTCAGTATCTATTGACTTGGGGCAAGTCATTTAACCTGGCAAATCCTCAGTTTCCCCAATGTAAAATTAGAGGTGTGGGGGATATCTTGGCTCTAAGGTCCCTTCTAACCCAAGATGTAGAATTCTATGACTTCTGGACATTCTGGTGATGGCTCATTTCAGGCTTTTATTTATAGGATGATTTAAGTGTTAAAAATCTTGTTCTCTGATCTCAACTTATGATGGAGCTCTTCTCCTGCCATGCAATTGGAAACAGATTGAGAACTTCTCAGATTCATGAGGTAGCCACCAACCTTGGAAAATCTTCATTTCTTAGCATTTAGGGTCACTGGCCCGATCTCAGGAAAGAAAATAGAAAGCAGAAGGCAGCCTGGGACTTCCTCTCTGGTTCATTTAGGCTAAGATAAGTTAATTTACATTTCCTAAAGCTTTCCAAGCAAATTGCTATTGCTATTGGGAAAGGATAGCTCTTCAGTCATGTCCAACCCTTTGTGGCCCCATGAACCAACTGTCCATGAGTTTTTCCTTGGCAAAGATACTGGAGCCTTTTGCTATTTCCTTCTCCAGTTTTTTTAGGCAGGGGTTGAGAGACTTGCTCGGGATTATAGAGCTACTAAGTGTCTAAGGTCAGATTTGAACTCTAGTCTTTCTGCCTAGTGTTTTATATACTTTGCGCCATAATCATTGAATAGGTACAGCTTTAGTCAAACTTAGACCTGTTAAAGACCTTAGTTTGAAAAGGCCAAATTTCCCCCATTGCATCCAGGGCCATTTCTAGTCATCCTGATCTGTATCCAGATGTCTCTGGAGGACAAAGTGAGTCAGATGACCTTACTTATCCCTCCCTCACTTAGATCCAATTCACTTGCTTGTCAGGACATCACCTCCCTGATGTCACAGTTCTCTTTGAGAATGGAGGACAAACAACAATATGGCTGCCCTTATTGCAAAAAAAGGAAGAGGACAGTCAACAGGACTTTGTAATCTAGGGTACTCAAAGAGATCAAGTGTGAGTTGCCACAAGCATTTGTTAAGTACCCAGTATGTGCTAGGCACTCTGCTAAAAATTCTGGGGATACAGAGAAAAATCAAAAATAGTCTCTGCCCTCAAGGAGCTTACATTTTAAGAGTATAAGTACTTAATCGAGATATCCAGAGTAAATGGAAAGTGACTTTAGAAGGGAAAAAGTCTAATAGCTAAAGAACTGAGGAAAGGCTTCTCTTAAGCAACTAGTGTTAGATCTGAGTCTTAAAGGAAGCCAGGGATTCTAAAAAGGAGTTTGGGGACAACCAATGGAAAGGTTCAGAAATGATAGTAAGAGAGAAATTTAAATGGTGGTAGATTTCAGGTCTGGCCCTAATCCCCTAATTTTATTGATCTGAAGAAACTGACAAAGAGACAGGAAGGGGCTTTCTCAAAGTTATATAAATAGTAAAAAGCAGACTCAGGATCTGAACCTGAGACCTCTGACTCCAAAAATCTATTGACCTTTCTACTAAATTTTTCTTTTAGTCACTCCCCAAGTCTCCTGAGAACTAATGATTAAACTAATGTTGGGGGAACCATATTTATATTTGGTCCTTTGAAAACCTAATCGAGAGTCAATCATATTCTGATAAAGGCCTCATTTCTAAAATATATAGAGAATTGACTCAAATATATAAGAATTCAAGCCATTCTCCAATTGATAAATGGTCAAAAGATATGAACATACAATTTTCAGACAAAGAAATTGAAACTATTTCTGGTCACATGAAAAGGTGCTCCAAGTCACTATTGATCAGAGAAATGCAAATTAAGACAACTCTGAGATATCACTACACACCTGTCAGATTGGCTAAAATGACAGGAAATGATAATGATAACTGTTGGAGGGGATGTGGGAAAACTGGGACACTGATACATTGTTGGTGGAGCTGTGAACGGATCCAACCATTCTGGAAAGCAATTTGGAACTATGCTCAAAAAGTTATCAAACTGTGTATACCATTTGACCCAACAGTGTTTCTACTGGGGCTATATCCCAAAGAGATTTTAAAGGAGGGAAAGGGACCCACATGTGCAAAAATGTTTGTGGCAGCCCTTTTTGTAGTGGCTAGAAACTGGAAATTGAAAGGATGCCCATCAATTGGAGAATGGCTGAATAAATTATGGTATATGAATGTTATGGAATATTATTGTTCTGTAAGAAACGACCAACAGGAGGATTTCAGAGAGGCCCGGAGAGACTTGCATGAACTGATGCTGAGTGAAATCAGCAGAACCAGGAGAACATTATACACAGCAACAAGACTATACGATGATCAATTGTGATGGACATGGTTCTCTTCAACAATGATGTGATTCAAACCAGTTCCTATTGTTCAGCAATGAAGATAGTCATATACATCCAGAGAGAGGCCTGTGGGAACTGAGTGTGAACCACAACACAGCATTTTAATGCTTTCTGTGAATATTTCCATGCATTTTGTTTTCCTTCTTAGGTTTTTTTTTCTTCTTCTCTTTCTAGATCTGATGTTTCTTGTGCAGTAAGATAACTGTATAGATATGTATACATGTATTGTATTTGTCATATAATTTATCCTATTTAGCATGTATTAGATTACCTGTCATCTAGGGGTGGGAGTGGGGGAAGCTTGGGAAAAAAGTTTTTGCAAAGGTCAATGTAGAAAAATCACTCATATGTTTTGTAAATAAAAAGCTTTATAAAAAAAAAGAGTCATTCATAATCAATAACATCACTCTTATCTTATCTGTAAAATGGGACTGATAATCATATACTGCCTGGCTCATAGGATGAGCTCATGAGAAGCTGCTTTATGAAAAGTGCCCTGGAAACTCTAGAATACAGGCTATTATTGATATTGTTATTGGAAGCTTTTGAGCTCATACCTAGAATGGTATAGTAGGAGGATCCAAGGAAAGATCAATTGCTGTCTTCAAAGAATTTTTCAATTTAGTTGGTGATATACTTGCATGAAAAAGACTTGAAGATACTTTCAAAAAGGATACCGATGACTGCTGGTTAATATAATATACACCAAGGACTATGGTGCAGAGGGCAGAAGTAAAGGAATGAGTTGAGTGAGATAAAGTTTCTTAGAAAATGCTCCTGGAAGATATGGGTTTTGAGCTGAGTTTAAAAGGAAAAAAGAAACTAGAATTTATGAAGTGAGGAAGTGATTGATATAGAGGCAATGAATTGATTTCACTGTGTGTGTGTGTGTGTGTGTGTCTGCTTGAACAGAAGAAAAAGAACAAATTTGTTAGACAGAAATCCTAAGCTTATGTCCTAGAAGGGACCTTAGAGTTATAACCCCATCATTTTAAAGATAAGGAAAGTGATCATATATTTAGTAATTAGCAGAAACAAAATTTGCACCCAGATCTTCTGAATTTAAATCCCTAGCTCCTTTTATTATTCAATGCAATTTTTCCAAATTTGGTAAATGAAATTAGTGAAGAAGTATAGAGGAAGGGGGTACAAATGGGATAGGCAAGTGAGGGTAAAAACAACGAACTTGTATTTGATATGATTGACATAAATGCCTTTCTTTCTACCTGTTGATGAGTTTTATAGGAAACCAACATTTGTTTTCAAGGGAAGTGACTACCCCAGAAATCTATGAGTGTTGTACAGGGAGAAAAATTTTGAATGTGGAGTCAGAGTCCTTATGTTCATATCCAACTTCTGTTGTTTATGACCTATCTAATCTTGAACAAATGACTCAATCTCTCTTGGCTTCTGTTTTCTACTCTGTAAAATGATGGAGTTGGACTAGCTGAGTGAATGATTAAAAAGCATTAATTAAGTACTTATTACATCCTAAATTTTGGGTATACAAATAGAAAAAAAGCAAGCCTTCTGGCTCTCAAACAGCAGTCTTTAATTGGAGGAGGCAACACACAAAAGAAAAATTAACTTCAGCATAGAAGTTCCAGAAGTCCCAAGGGTACAAGAGTAGAGTAGACCCTTGATCCTTTGACCACATCAGGACTTCAGATGACAATGAGCGGTCTGTAGGTTATAAAGGCAAAGCCTGCTGGTTCTCCACTTCTCTGAATTAAATAATGTAGGTATATTCCTTTTCTTCTTTTAAAAATAATATTTTATTTTTTTCCAAATACATGCAATGATAGTTTTCAACATTCACTGTTGCAAAACCTTGTGTTTCAAATTTTTTTCTCCCTCTCTCTCCCACCTCCTTTCCAAAAACAGCAATACAATCCAATATTGGTTAAACATGTACAATTCTTCTAAACATTTCCATATTTGTCATGTTGTACAAGAAAAATCAGATCAAAAGGTAAAACAACAACAACAAAACAAACAAGTAAACAGACAACAACAACAACAATAAAAAAGGTGAAAATACTATGCTTTGGTCCATATTTGGTTTCCATAGTTCTTTCTCTCAATGTGGATGGCTCTTTCTGTCACAGTGATGTCCATTTCACTGGAACCATTTGAGCAGTCAAGGAGCAAAGATGGATTCTGGGTGGCATTGGTAGGAAGAGGGGATACCACACATGAGAATTTAAGGGGAGAAACTAAAGGAGGAAGGGTAGCCTCAGTGGTGGCAGGTCTTCCCTCCATCTGGCCAAACTGAATGTTTTCTAAGGATGGCCTCTGTAGCTTTTTTTATTTCAAAATCTAAGATGTTATGGGAGCTGGGACCATTACACAAGCATACAACTAGATGAGTTCACTTGAAACCCAACACAGTCAAGCCAAACTAGAAATTGAGGATGTGGAATAAAATCTCCAGTTGGGCATGCCCTTCACAATGCTCTTTGTTACTCTTCAGCTTGGCTGAAGCTAAAAGGCCCTAATTCATAGATTACCTGATTCTAGCCTTGTTCCATTCCTCCTCCAAGGAGCCTGCAGGTAGGACTTAAAAAGATCTGTGAGACAGAAGCAGCACGAAAGATATGGGATGGGGAGGAAGCAAAGGTGAAAGGGCCAGCATCCTGCTGAGGGCACCAGGGAGGATCTGAGACTTGCTGTTCCTGTCTCCTGCCATTGGCTTGTTGGTATTGCAGAAACATGGCTCCTATACCAGGGGAAAATGGAAGGGTCAGGAACTGCAAATTGTAAACCACAGTAAAGTGAGAGGAATCAATCTGCTGTGACCTAATAGACAGGAGGAAAACTCACTAACTGAAGACTTATGAAAAGCCTCCTGGGATGTACAGGGCCGTGGGAGGAAACTCAGTTGTCTGGCTGGTGGCTATGTAGGATAATGGATCAAATGAGATAACAGATGTTTAAAAATAGCACTTAACCCAATGCTTCATCCATAGTAGGTGCTATATAAATGCTTATCCCCCCACCTGAGCCCTTGCCCAATTTCCACATCCTGTTGTAACTATCTTCAAAATCTCTCTTGTATGGGACCCCTTCTCTCTACACTCACAGGCATGACTATTTCAGGACCTCATCCCCTCTTTCTTGGACTATTGCAATAGCCTCTGATTGGTCTCTTTGCCTCAAGGCTTTTCCCATTCCAATCCATCCTGTGCTTAGCCGCCAAAATGATGGAGAGTTTTTAACCCTCATTAAAGGTTAAGGGTGTCATGGACCCTTTGACAGCCTGATGAAACCATGGACCTATGCCCAGGAGTGTTTTTAAATGTATAAAATAATATACATACAATTACCAAGGAAATCTATTATATTGAAATATAATTATCAATGTGTGTAGTGTACAGATAGGTAGGTAGATAGGTTAAGTCCTGCTTCCTCACTCTGTCACTTAGTTTCCCTGGCTTTCTTCAGGACTCTCTTTAAATTCCATCTTATTCAGTAATCCTTTCTTGGTCCTCCAGCTGCTAATGCCTCCTCTTTCCATATTATCTCTCGTCAATTCCTGCTATATCGTGTATGTATCTAGTCATTTTTTGTCTCTCCCATTGAAGGCAGGTTCTATCTTTGTCTTTCTTTATATTGCTAGCCTTTAGTAAAATGCTTTGGCACATAATAAGCACATGATAAATAGTTTTTCACTGATAGGGTGATGTTGAGCAGCAGGGTCTAGAATCCTAGAACCCAGGTAGTTCCTTCACTAATGAGTCCAATAACAATGAAACTGGGGGCTGTCTCCTTGGAACATCCTTGCTTTTTAGGATAGTGATTGTAGAAATCATACTGAAGAGGGAAACTGTTCTTGGGAAACTTGCAAGGGAGAGAAGGCTGGATTTGATCCAATCCCAGTTAAAGAAGGGATTGATCTTTGGGTTGAGTGGAAATATTCTGAGTTTTGAGATGAATGGCAAAATTTCTGATGAAAAAAAAAAGAAGTAGCAGCAACAGCAACAATAACAATTACCTTCTTTGCCCAAAGTAGGAGGAAAGAGGGATGTTAGTATAAAAATTAGAAAGCAGAGTTAGGGAATACTGAGAGCTGGTCCTTTAGTCAGAAGGCTTTATCATTGACTGAAAGTCAACCTGTGTGTTTTTTTGTTTGTTTGCTTTGTTTTCTGTTTGTTTCTCTTTTTGGTGTTTTTTTTTTGTTGTTGTTGTTTGTTTTTGCACAAGACCTGTGATAGCATTAATGTAAAGAATTCCTAGTGAGGAAAAGCCCTCTACCAATACAGTCAGACAAGTGCTCAGAAAGATTGTATTGGTGACTTGCCTGAGAAGCTTCAATGGCATACCCAGAGTTGCAAAGCCACTGTGTCAGAATTGGCCCTTATTCAGGACCAATATAGTACTATACCATGATGCCTCTCTTAATGAACTTGATTTAGAGAACCCAAGTAGGCCAATCCTAAAATCTGTGGAGGGATTGTGGGGTGGGATGATGATAATAATAATAACAACAATAATAACATTTATGTAGCATTTTAAGATTGGTAAAACATTTTATGTTATTTGTTCCTTGCAACAACCCTGTGAGATAAATGCCACATATATTATCAATATTTTACAGATGAAGAAACTGAGGCTGAGATCCTGTAACTTACTTAGAGTCACACAGTTAGGTATCTGGGTTCAAACTCAGTTCTTCCTGCCTTCAGGACCATTGTTCTAGCTACTACAGGGAGAGCTATACATTGGTTGTGACTCTGCTGGTCAGTGACCATCTGAATATAGAACTGAAGCACTTCAGTTAAGAATTAGGTTAAAAAAAAAACTTATGTGCTGCCTGGCCTGGGACTAGGTCATTGTCTGGTGATTTGCTGTTGCCATGGAGAACAACGAGGGCATCAGTGATTGGGAGCTTTCTAGATGAAGGGACTTCAGAAAACACTGGAGTTTAGGGCTGACCGGGCAAAGCCCATTGTAGAATCCCATAAGAACTCCCTTGATCCACTGAATCTGAAAAAACAAGATCATTTTGTCTGGCTGGATACCCTGTTTCTTGTCTGGTATTGAATTCTTATAGCCCAGAGTCTGGATCTCCTATCTCACTAACCTTCTTCTTAGACTTTGCTGTGGATGGCTTCCTGGTTTTGACCTCGGCTCCTTACCTTGTAATTCTGGCCAAGCTCCATAGACTTTTTGTTTGGTTGTTGATCTTGTCCAGCAGAATGGAAACTTCTTGAGACCATTTTTTGGCTCTGTATTTGTATTATAGTGTCTTGTGCACATTAGCTGCTTAATAAATGCTTATTGGATCCAACATTAATGGTTTGAACTTTAATTCTGATCCTGACCTGTGTAGGAACTCCCTAGCTATAGTTGCCACCCCACTTCCCAAAATGGAGAGGATTCCATGAACAACATGGGGACCCAACTTGGTAAAGCCATCCTAGGTTCAGGAAACCACAGGAAACTATATAATGATTTCCAGTGAAAGACACTTAACCTGCTATATCATTTCTGAATTGGTATAGTTTTTTCACTTTTATATAAACCCTGGATAACAAGCTTTGTGTGTTCTGTAATGTATGGAGTTAAAGAGAGAAGAGAAAAAAGAAAGTGGGTACCCTAATAGAAAAGAAAATGGATAAATAATTAGAGTTTAAAATATATCAGATCTCTAACTAGCAAGACTGGGTAAGGCTTCAGTAAGAGAGCAGTAAAATTTGAGAGTTCTGAAGTAAAAGCTCAAAGGAAGAGCTGTCCCCTGTCCCCCTCTCTGCATCTTCTCAATTACTGCTTTTCAATAAGGCCTAATGTGAGGTGACATAGTGGATGGAACGAGTACCAAACCTGGAGTCAGAAGATTCATCTTTATGAGTTCAAATCCAGCCTCAGACTGGACAAGCCACTTACCTTATTTGCCTCAGTTTCCTCATCTGTTAAATGAGCTGGAGAAGGAGATGGCAAGCCACTCCGATATCTGCCAAGAAAACCCTAGACAGGATCATGAAGAGTCACATATAAGTGAACAACAACAGAGGTCTTTTTGTTCTTTTTTCCCCTCCACCTGGTATATTTCCCCAGGCAGTCACAGGTGTTGAAGAGGAGGTAGTGTGGGAACCTGGATTTGTGTTACATTGCTGGTGGTTTTGTTGGATTCCTCTTGACCCTCTTTGACAAAATCAAATAGAGTTGAGCACTCCATGAGAAGCCCCTCCCGGAGTCCCTGCCCTGTAATTCTTCCCTGGCTGATCTGGAAATGAGTGAACAAAGGGAGCGGAAGAAAGGAGAGTCTGGTGCTCTCGAAGGCCAGCGATGTGCAAAACCCCTGATGCTAAACAGAAATGAAAACATTAATGGCGAGATACCCAAAGCAAATGTATTCCATATGCACAGTCCAGCGGGCAGCACAGGAATACAAATGCAGCCAGAGATTAGCTGGAGGGAGGGCATAGGCTGGCTCTGCTCCCAGCCACAGCTGGGCCAGCTTGAAGCCTTGGGGGGTCCCTAGGGTTCCGAGATCTGACCTCTTCCTCTCTTCTTAGAAAGGGACATTTTAGGGCAGTTTCTTATGAGCTCCAATGAGCCTCTGAGTTTGGTGCTGGTTCCTAGTCTCCTGGGTCTTTGCCTAGGGGCATAAGGCAGGTGGGGGGTCAGGGAAGTGCTTTGGAAGTCAAGCTTGGATGGGACCTAGGTCCCAAGTCTTTCTAGCTCCAGTAGTTCCCAGCAGGCTGGCAGCCACCACTGAGATAAGAACGGATGCTTTGTGACTCTATCCAGCCATGCATCTTCCTCTGCCCGAGCAGGGTGCTGCCAGTGACAAGGGAAGATAAGGGAGTTAGAACAAGCCACCCTGAGGGTGAAAAATGGCCAGCAGCTCTTGGAGTGAGGTTCTTTCTTAGCCGGAGCCTCAGTCTGTGGCAGGCAGGGCTTTCTCAGAAAGCAAGGTGGGAGTTTTCTGGGAGGCTACATTGTAACCTGTCCTTTTCTGGAAGGCAAAAGTATCAGTGGTTAGAACCCTGGAACATCCTGCCACTATGGGGAGGTTCTCAGGCTTGCTTTAATAATAATAGTGAGGATTGTGAGAGAGAAAATTATGTATAAAAGACCAGCATCAGTCGGGAAGATCTGGATTCAAATGCCACCTGACTGACGTATGATCCTGAGCAAATCATTTAGCCTCTCAGTGGCCCAGGTAACTTAAAGATTATAAACCATAGAGCAGTTATCCATCTACATTATTAGAGTATATTTCCTCAGAGTACCTTACACCAATAAAATCACAGATCTTTTAAACATTTTATTTATTTTTTTGGATACATTTTAAGTTCCAAACTGTCTCTTTCCTTTTCTTCTCACCCTGCAGCAGAAAAGGCCATTATACGACACAAATTTATAAAATATATTATGTATATATGTATATGTGTGTCTCTCCTTTCCTTTTCACCTAGCAGAAAAGGATACTATATGACACAAATATATAAAATATATGTCTATGTGTGTATAAAACCCTGCTATGAATACTTTTTTAGATCAATTCCTTCTCTGGAGGTAGATAGTATTTTTTCTTTATTTGTCCTTTATGGTTGATTTAAACATTTATAATACTCAGAACATCTTGCTCGTTCATAATTATTCTTTGAATAATATTGTTGTTACTATATACAATATTCCTTTTAAAAAAAGTCTGTGAGTTCATCATTACCCAAGGCATGAAAATCAAGACCTCTTTTCCCCACTAAATTAGTAGATGGTCTTCAAGGGTTGGTAGGCCCCTAACATTCATCACCCTATAACCCACTATAGGAGGGGAGCCTTTCTGAGCTTATCTAGGCTGGCCCTGACTCCCTTGAATTTCCATAGTCCATCACAGGCTTCTACCCGAAACCTTTCTAGCTCTCTGTAGGGTTTGATAAAGCTCACATTCTTCTGGCAGAGTCTTTGAAAACTCAGGGTCACCTTCATGGCACAATGAGGCATCAGAAAAAGACTCTATTTGACTTCTGGATAAAATGTCCCCTTGTCCCCAATATCTCCTAAGAGTTCAGATAATTCCCATGTACACTAAGTAGCATCATTGTGTGTGTGTGTGTGTGTGTGTGTGTGTAAATGTGTTAGTATAATATCAAAAACAAAGTGGGTGCTCATTAATAGGGAAATAGAAGGTACATTTCAGTACATGATTGTAACTATATTTATATACCTATAATAATATATTTATTATGATATACTAATATGATAAATAAGAAATAAAACTATATGAAATAAATAATTGATAAAATAATATAAATAAAATAATACATGCTATTAATATTTATTAAATATTATACAGTAAGAATGGGAAAATATGAGGAATTTGTGGAAACATAAGAAGACTTGCAGGAATTTAAGCAGAATAAGGTAAACAGAATCTAGGAGACAATTCGTACTTCAAAAATAATGGAAATATAAATGATAATAAAAGGCAACTGAACTCAGATTAATTTTAAAGACCAGTTTTTGTTGAAGAGAACATATGATGAAACACATTTCTTCCCTATCAGTAAGAAGGTACTGCAAGTGCATTAGAATAGTCCATACAATGTTAGGTGCAATAATTTTTTCACTTGATTTTGCTTAGTTGTCTTTGTTTTAAGATGGTGTTCTATGTGGCTATGCCTGGCATATTGCAATAGACTACTGGTGGTAGGCTGTCTGTCTACCTCAAGTATCTCCCCACATCAATCCATTTTCCTTTTAGCCTCTAAAATGATTTTCCAAAACCTCAAGTCTGATTGTTGAGTCATTCCTCCCCCATTTCCCTTCACTCCACTCAATAAACTCTAGTGGCTCTCTGTTACCTCCAGGAACAAATACAAAATGTTTTTTGGCATTAAAAGCTCTTTGTAACCTGACCCTCTCCTACCTTTCCAGTCTTCTTACACTTTATACAGGTGTAAGGTACCAACAGGTACGCCTTAATCAGAGACACTGGCTTCCTGGCTATTCTACAAACAAGACACTATTTTTTCAGCTTTGGGCATTTTCTTTGTCTCCCATGCCTATAAAGCTCTCCTTCCTCCACTCTGACTAGCCACCCCCTCTCTTCCTTTAAGTACCAACTAAAATCCTGTCTCCTTCAGGAAACCTTCTCCAACTCCTCTTAATCCCAGTGCTTTCTCTCTTTTAATTACTTCCTATTTATCCTGCATAGAGCTTGTTTTTTATATATATTTGTTTGCATGCTGTTTTCTCCATTAGATTGAAAGTTTTAGGAACTATAACTCTTTTTGTATCCCCAGTGCTTAGCATAGTATCTGGCACATAGTAGGCACTTGTGTTTACTAAATTAAATTATTAAAGAAAAAACTGTTATAAAAACAAAAAAAGAATAAACAATGAGAGGACTTTAGTGGAGCATTATTTATTTGATTATTTATAATAAACCCATATTTCTACAGTGCTTTAGGATTTTCTCAGGACTTCTCTCACAACAACCCTGTAAAGTAGGTAGGTACAAGTATTATTGTTCTATTTTATGGAAGTGAAGACTGAGACCCAAAGAGGGGAAACAACTTTGCTGAGGGTTCTCAGCATGTTCCCAGACTTAACTCCAGAACAGCTAACTCCAAGATGCAGTACTTTTCCAACTATGTCATATACCACAATGTTTATTTGATCTCTATACCACGACTAGAGGAATAGTGAGTCTGTCATCCCTGCTCTCCTGGAGAGTCCAGCTTGTCTTATGGATAGATCACTTATTTATTTTTAATTAATATTTATTTTAACTCCCTCCCACATCCTACTCATCTCCCCATTCAATAAAAAGAGGTAAAAAAAAAACTTTCTAATTATGCAAAGGTCAAGTAAAGACATATTCCTAAACTGGCCACGCCCAAAAACCATATGTCTCATTCTTTATCTTGAGTGTATGGATAGTTACTTATTGAGGATATTTTAGAGGGAATCCTTCTTCATCCAGCTGTTGGGAAAGATGACTTCTAAGGTCCTTTCTTATTTTTAGATGTTCCTTGAGTTGGACTTTATTTAAGAGGGGAGGAAACATGACTAGTGATCATTCTATGAATTTAGCTTAGCAAATCCTCACATATTCCTTAGAGTATGAATTCAGATTACTCTCTCCTATGTCCTCCTCAGATTCTCCTACCATAACACCCATAAGGCTGAGTGCAGGGAATCTTTAGGGCCAAACTGCAGCTGTGTTAGAAAAACACAAGAGAGACAAGAATAGGATTTTATTTTAAATACTAGCTTTTAAGTTAAGTCCTAGCGGATTGACTGCCTTCCTTGAACTGCAGGAGGGAGGTTCATATATGTGATGTTCTTTGCTGAATTTTTGGATTCCTTGGGATTATGGCAAACTTCTAGTGCTTCAAAGAAACTCTGACCCAAAATGCAGAGGGGGAAGTAAGACCCTCTGAATCACTGGCTCCTTGTGTGGAAGCAATCTAAGGAGAACAGGGCCACTTTTTGTGGTGATTGCTTCTGCCTGAAATTTCTTGAGGGCCTTTGACCTAAAGCTGAGTTGCCAATCCTTAATAGGTAGAAGAGGATCAGCCTTCTCCTTCCTTCCTAATCTGAGCCATTCAGAATAAAGACCTGGGAAGCCTTTGAAATTCTCTGGGTACAGTTTGGTGTGATCAGTTGGGAATTATCTCTTAACTGTTTTGGCTCACACCTATGGTTTCTGCAACATTACCCCTATGAAAAGAGAGATGCCCTGGCATAGGACATGCTGTAGTAACCAGTCGAGGTTGTGTAAGCAGAGGTAGAATTCATGGAAGGGATCCTGGAAAGAATTTGCCAGAAAGTGACAAAGTCACATTGAGATTGAAATTGTGCTCCCTACCCTACTGGGTGGGGCCACATTCATGGAGCTGAGACTGATCCTGGATTGGTAGTCTGAAGAATGACTTAGCAAAGTTAGCACTACTCATTTTTTTTTTTTACTGACTAGCTAGAAGTTTGGGGTAGGTCCTTTGGCTCAAGACTCAACTGCTTTTCATAAATTTATAGAAATACATTTCGGGTAGCATTTATATATGTTTAAAAGCTCTGTCCTTTCTTTGTATTACCTCTATGGTCAGAGACAAGCTCTTCTCTTCTCTTCATTTAAATCCTTCACAATCTATTTCTAACCTAGCTTTCCAGACTTATTACAATTACTTCCAGTCAAGCACTCTAGTCTAGTCATACTTGCTAATTTACTATTCCTCACATAAGACATTCAGTCTTCTATCTCTGAGACTTCCTCTTCACCATGACTAATAGAATCCCTACCTTCCTTCAAAGTTCCTTAAGTAAAATCACCTACATGAGACCAAAAGTTGTTTCCTCCCCATCCTTATTTTTATTCTTTTTATACAATTTTCATTTTAATCAACTTATAAATGTGTGTATAAGTTTTTTGAGGGCAGGGGATATTTTGGCTTGGGCTTCATATCACTATGATCTAATACAGTGTCTGGCTCTGTAGTAGATTCTTAATAAATGCTTCTTATTTTGAATTGTTTAAGTTAATCCTATACTATCTACCTCATCAATGAAGATTACCTGAGTCTAAATCACTTTCCACAAACAAATATGCCTGTAAATCACATTTGTAATATTGTGTTCTATTTTGTTCTGAGCACCTCATTTTCCAAGGACATTGACAAAGTGGACCAAGTCCAGAAGAAAGTGATCAGGATAGTGAAAGTATTGGAGAGCACAATATGAAAGAATCAGTTGAAGGAACTAAGGATTTGGGCCCCAGAGAAGAAAAGACTGGGGAGTGGCTGGGTTGGGGCACATAATTCTTTGCAAATATTTCAAATGCTCTCATGTGGAAGAAAATCTAGCTTAGCCCCAGAAGATAGGATTAGGGAGTCATATTTCGGTTCCAAAGAAAATTTAGCAGTTAGAGCTGTCCAAATATAGAATGAGCTACTTAGGCAGGTGAGGAGTTCCTAGTCTCTTCATAGAGAAAATGAACAACTAGTTATTAGGAATATTGTAGAGGAGATTTGTGCTGAAGGTGAGAATTGTTCTATCTAACCTTGGAAAGTTAGATGATATTTCAAATTCTTTTTCAACTCATACATGATGAATACTTGTTCAATATCAATGAAATAAAGTCATGAAGTTAGGGAGTTTTTCTCTATATTGACCTGAAACTTGCTTCTCTGTATCTTACACCCATTGCTTTTATATCTGTCCTCTGAGGCCAAATCTAATTTCTCTTTTGCATCAAAGCCTATTGAAGATTCTAAAAGAATGACTATGTCCCACAGACTCTAAATTTCTCTTGTTCAAGATGAGCATCCCTTTTTTCCTAAACTAATGACTTTGTGCTATGGTCTCTAGTTTTCTCACCACTTGGGTTGCCTTTTTCTGAAAATGCTTTATTTTGTTTTCTGTTCATAGCACTGTCCTTGGCATCAGGAGTAATTCAAAGATGAATTAAATCATAATTCTCACTCTCATGGAACTCATAAACCCGGAGAAGGATAAACTACATGCACAAGAAAATGCTCCTTGTGTTTTCCACTTCATCCCCCTTGTGTAGACTTTACCACAAGGGTGGGAAAGACTGTTCTAAAGTGCTTGGCTTCGAAAAGAGAAAGGAACTCTTGTATACAATGTACTGCAGTAGAGTGGATTGAGTGTTAGTTGGTCAAAGAAGTTTCCAATTCTCCCTTTTTTCTTAACTGCAGGTACATAATTTCTTCATTCCCATTTGCCTCATCTATAAAATCAGGGAATTGGAATGACCTTGAAGGTCCCTCCAAATCAAAAATCCTATCATCTTCTAATCCTGACTTCTCCACGATCTTTCTTTGATCACAATAATGGTTCAGCACATAACTGCCCTTTTAGTAATATAGGGCATAATTCATGCGGTTCTGGGGACTTGAGCTCTTTGAGGGCAGGAAAATGCCCTGCTACCATCTCTGTATTTATCCTGATAATAATTTTTATTCTATTCTTCTTAGTCCAAAGATAAATCTCTTTCAAAGAAAAACAAAATAAAAGTTAAGCAGGTCTGTCTTTTCACCATTGCTCATTATCATATACTCTGAGTACAAGTTCTGTTCCTATGTTGTCTTTCTTTTACCTCCATCATACCTAAAGTATTCCCCTCATTTTTTTGGTCCTTAGCATTCATCACTAGCCTCCATTCATTTTGGGTTTTAGCACTCATGACACTTATTCTTTCAGCACTAGGCATCTCTTTTGTATTCATCCTCTGTTACCTGCCCTTGCGATCTTCTATACTTGTCTTTAAAAAAATCTGAGTTGGTCGATGATTTCCCTGTGGAGCCACACTGGTCTCCTTAGGCAACTGCCCCCTTTCTTCCTCATCAGAATAACTTCTGCTTGTGTCTTCAGAATTTCATTCTTGAGAGTTTCTCATCCCTCTTGGACTGACTTACCTTGTAGAATTGTAGTGCATGAGATCCACTTTATCCTTTCTCTGACCCTCTGGAAATTTCCTCTCCCCAAATTTAGGTTGTATATCACTCTCTGAGAAGCTTCCATCTTCTTCTCTGGCATCTGTTCTAAGCTAAGAAGTCCATATATACGTTAAGTTCTGTCCTTTTCTCCTGTGGGAACTGGTTCCTTTTTGTTGGTTAAAATTAGGCCCAGAATACCTTGCTGCTCTAGTCACTTTTTGAAGAATAAAATTAAAGTCATTTGCAATCCAACTAACGTTTATTATGTGCTTACCATGTTTCAGGCACTGTGGTAAGCACTGGGGATTCAAGAACAAAAATAAATAAATAAACTGCCTGCCTTTAATAACATTAGGTTTTTCTGGGAGGGCACAACATCTATACAGATGAGTAAATGCAAAGTAATTTTGAGTTGGGGGAGAATATTAATACTTAAGAGAAGGAAGGACTTTTTTTTAATAGAAGATCATGTTCAAAATCAGACTTAAAGGGAAATAGGGGAACCAAGAAGCAGAGATGAGAAAGGAGAACATTCCAGGTATGGGAATAATTTGTTCAAAGGTCCAGAGACAGGAGATATGCTAATGCATATGTGCCAGATTGACTGTAATGTAGCATGTGTAAAGTATAGTAATGAACAATCTGCCTGGAAATACAGGAAGGGACCCCACTGATGAAATGCTTTAAATGTCAAATAGAGGAGTAAATATTTTATCCTAGAGAATTGGAAAATGATGGGAACAGAGGAGAATGATACATCGAGAAGTTCATAGAAGAGACAGGATGGGATTAAATACATAAGTAGAAGGATTTGGCATTCTTACAGAGAATGTTCATGTCTTATCTGGTGATGAGCTGAGAAGAATAGAATGGAAATAATGTTGAGATGATAGGAAGTACAGAATTGAGGAGTCATTAATTAGTCATTAATTTCTTCCAGCTCTGCAATTTCCCTGATTCTATGACTACTCAGACTGGTCTGAACTTGAAGACAATCCCTAGAGGTTTGAGACATTAAGACTATGGCTTCCTCAAGTCCCAAGATGGCTTTAACTTAAGTAGATATGGTAGGAAGGTTAAAAGGATGAAATTAACAAGTGAGGGAGAAAGGGTCTAGAAGAGACACTGCTAAAAAAAAAAAAAAGGACTTGGTAGAATACTTTAGAAATCAGAAACATGGAGTCCAGATTCAGAAGGTTTCAGAGAGAAGAAATTGGAGTACTTTACCAAAGGGTGGGCCCAGCAAAAAAAAAAAAAAAGACTGATTGAAAGATCAGAGCTAAAGGAATGACCTGGGAGTGAAACTGAGTAGATGATGGGGACAGAACAGGTAGAAGAGGAAATAGTTTGTTTTCTCTTATCAATGAATGGCTAAACAAATTGTGCTATATTAACGAAATAGACTATCATTATGTTCTAAGAAAGATGAATATGAAGTATTCAGAGAAACCTTGGAAGACTTGCATGAATTGATGCAGCATAAACTGAGTAGGAACAAGAAGAATTTATAAATTATAACACACATTTATAAGTTATGACATTTTTGTAAGAATGATTTACAAGAAAAAGAACAATTTATATAATCACAACAATGATATAAAGGTAAGAAATACTGAAATATTTATGATCAGTGTAGTAAGGCATACTCTGTCAGAAATAGCTGATATATTGATTTGTTTCACTTATTTAAGAATTGCAAAGGAATATGGGAGGAGAAACAGGGAAATGACATAGGTATATAAAAAAGATCAATATATTTTTTCCCCAAAACACCCTATTTTAACCCTTTAGTCTCCAGAACTTTTGCCTTAGGGACCTGCTTTCCTGATTGGAGTCTACCTGAAATAGTAGGACATATGAGGCAGTGACCAGTCATGCTTTATTTAATACTCTAACCACAGTGGATAGACCCCTGGGCTGAGAGTCAGGGAGACTTGAATTTAATCCTATCTCAAACACCTACCAGCTGTGGGACCCTAGGCAAGCCATTTAACCTTTATTTGTCTCGCTTTCCTCAACTATAAAATGGGACTAATAACAATCACCTTCCAGCCTTGTTGAAAGGATCAAATGAGATATTTATAAAGTATTCATCACAGTTTTTGGCACTTAATAAATGATTGTCTGCTTTTCTATTTATTTTCAGCATTTATTGCTGTACTTGGCACAAAATAAATGACTAATACTTGCTTCTTTTTATTCATGCATTCATTTATCCTTGCCCCTTTCCCCTAACTACATTGATGAGATCACAGTTACACTCAAATATTCACTTACCCTATCTGTTTGTTGTGAAGATCAAATGAAATAATGCATGCACAATATTTTGCCAACCCAAAAAATGCTAAGCAAATGTCAGTAATTATTAGTTTCAAAACATTTTGATATTATACATTTAATGATTATCAATAACAATTATCAAAAAAAAATCTTTTTTAGGGAGGGGAAATCTTATCACAAACATTTTGGCTTTAACAAGACAAACCAAATGAATTAGCAAACAGCAGACAAAATGAAGGAAACTGGTCTTAAGCAATAAAATCTGTAGCTTACCAACCTGTATAGAGTTTAAACTCAGAAATATCCTCACCCTCTTGAAAAGTCATGTTTCAAGTCTAAATGGATGATTGAGTGTGTACACTATCTGTGGGATACTGGGTACTGAAGAGAATAACAAGTCCCAAGGGTGTGGTCTTTGGAGAAGATACTCTTACTAATCCCTTGGGTGGTGGCTTCAGAAAGTTGACTAGCAAGAAAAACCCCTAGGGAGCATCTGTTTTGCCAGTTTCCCCAGACTTTTGTCTCCCAGGGAAACTGAAAACTTCCTCCCTGGGGGAGGATGGAAGGAGAAGAATTTTGAACTCTCAGATGCTATGTCTAGAGGACAGACTCTTGATCAATGCCATTGTTTCTATATGATGTTTTTTATTATTAGACCATTAATAAAGACCTATAATGATCAGAATGATCAAATTTGGAGGACTATTCTCTAGAACAATAGAGTCATATTACAAATCAAATGGGAAAATACAATGACACATAATGTGCCATATAAAGGTCAGGCTTTATTGTCATTTCAGAGTAAGAGATTGAGTAAATAAATATTTATTAAGAATTTACTCTGTGCCAGGCACTATACTAAGCTCTGAAATTACCAAAAAAAGGCAGGACACTTCCTGTCCTCAAGGAGGTTATAATCTAATGGGGTCACCAAAACATAAAAAAGAAGCTGAAAAGGGGAGGAAAAAGTGAAATGGGGGACACTAGAGTGGGAAAGGATCTGAAGAGGTATAAGTTTCAGAGCTGAATTCATCTTGCAGAGCAGTGAATTTTTGGAGATGATAAAATCCAAAGAATTGGACAAGAAATAAGAAGGATTTTAGAGGCCAATTGATTCATCCACGATCACACAATAGTAAGTAGCAAATCTAGGATAGCTTTAATTATGAATCCACATTCTCTCTATGGCTTATATTGAAACAGACTAGGAAGCAATGTCCTGAAGTTATTGTAATCCATTCCCCAACCCTCTAATTTTTACAGCTGGAAGCTTAGTAGAAATGGGGTCAGAAGACCTGGATTCAAATTATGACTTTGTTCTTCATTAGCTATGTGATTCTGTGCAAGTTTCTTCACATCTGCTCGGCTTCCATTTTTTAAATAAAAGAAAGTATAATCACAAAAGATCTTCAAATATTTTCAGTTTATGAACCCCTATCCCCGAGTCAAAAGGGCTCCCTTCCATTTCTCTACTTGCTGCCTCCCATTTGTTCCAAAAAAAAAAGCCTAAACCTTAGAGAAATCAGGAGAAGCTTTTGCCTGGGCAAATAACCATGACTGTGACCACATTTCAAAAACGTTCATTTTAAGGCCTTTTTAATGTAGATTCTGATCTGCCGTGGAAAATGCATTTTTTTAAAAAGGACACTTTTGTGTGACTTTCAATTTCCGTTGGCCTGCAAACCACCTGGAGGCCCCTTGAGGACCACACTTGGATACTTCATGGCCTTAGGAGATGGTATGAGGGGGAAAGAAACAGCTCCTGTTCCTGTTAATAGATCAGGAAGAACTCTCTGGGTAATGAATTTGAAGAAAAAGCCCAACACCCAGTTGAAAGCAATATCCATTAGTGTGGCACATTCAACACAGCCATGAATTATTGTGTTGATTGGAGGAGACAAGCCATAAATTTCTCTTATTAAAGTTCTTGACTCACAATATCAGGCAGAGACTAATGACTTAAAAATAATATGTGCAAATGTCACTGGAATACAGATGGCCAGAGTTCTGGCCCCAGGGAAGTAAGTCTGAGGTTTTAGCCAAAACATAGAGAGCCAGCTGATGGGATTTGGGTGCAGCTGATCACTGCTTCCAATGGTTGGATCCTACTTAGAAGTGGGCTCTAGAAGCAGGGTGAAGGATGTGAATCTCCTTTGTGAAGCAGCTCCGGGTTAAGGTTTTGAGATAAGATCTGAGAGTTGATGGAAACATTATCCCCTTGATTGCTGAGTTACTGGAAAATCAAATTTATGAATCCACAGCCCTCAGAAAATGACCAGAGGGACAGGAACTCAAGCTGATGAGGCTGTCCAGTTCTAAGATTCTAATCTAATCTGAGTAGGGACGCCCTATTGGAATGGCTCCAATCAGTTGCCAGCTAGTGAGGAAAGGCATGGGGACATCTAGGAGGGGAGATGTAGATAGATAATTATAATATTGGGTAGAATGCGATAAGTGCCTGAGAGCTATAAACAAAATGCTTTGAGAGCTGTCTGTCTGAATTCCAGCATTAACACTTTCGCTAGCCACCTTCCTACCTGCAGCTGCCTTTCCCTCTCTCCTGAGTCACCCCCAAACCTTTTCAGGCACCTTATTAGGTACTGTAGGTATTGTCACAAATTTGCTTTTAGGGGAGGCCATAACCCAGCAGGAAAGGAAGAGAAGGATTTCTGGCATCATTCTACACAAAGCCCCTAAACCTTCATACACATTTCCTCAGCATCATTTCTGTGCAAGGTGCTGTACTAGACATGGTATGTGAGGACAAAAAGGTTGAAATGAAACACTGATAGTTCTTCAGGATCTTAAATTCTAATGAGGGTAAGGGTGGAAGTATAACACTTGCCAAGTAAATATGAAGCACATGGGAAGTAATATCAGAAAAGATATGAATACTGGAGGAATCAAGAAAAATCTCTTAACAGAGGTAAGCTCTGATTTGTTTTGAAGGAAGCTAGGAGATTTTAGGAGGTGCTGAGGAGGAAGGAAGTGCATTTTATATCAAACTTAATGTAAGAGTGCTTTCCAGCATCAGACACCGAGTCTGTGTTATATTGGGATTATGAGGGATGACTTCCTGAAGGTCCTAAAGTGCCAGGCCAGGAGTCACCTCCTGAAACTCCAGCACAAATACATTTCTGCTGTGCTTTACTGAGAGTGCTAATCAAGCTGACCTCTTTCCTTTATCCTTGTCCTGTGAGACCTGGGCTTCCAGAAGTGACACTGGGAGTTTGGAAAGATATTTCTTGCTTTCTTTTTCTCTCCTCACTCTCCGCCCCCCCCCTTTTATTAACAAGGATGAAAGTAAATGTGAACTCGAAACAATAAGGCATGGAAAATCACAGAAATAACTTAATTAAGTTTTTAAAGATTTCCATGCTTGAATAAATTAGCCTTCCTGCAAATGTCACAACATTCAGAAAAAAAAATTGTAATCAATGGAGCACAATGCTATTCTGCTCTTTATTTAAATGAAAGCTTCACTGGTGCGTTTCTTCCCCCCCCCCACTCCAATCCAGCAGCTGCTGCTCCCTGGCCCTCTCTTGGTTTCAGGAAAAGGCACCAAATTCGAACATCAGCAAATTTTGATTCTTGGGAATGACTTGGGGCCGGTATAAAGTGGGAGTATGAGGGACAGAGGGAGTGGGGAGGGGATGGGTAGGCAGGTTTTGTGGCTAATTGTGCCTAACTCAGTTCTCCGAAAGGTAGCAGAACCAAATCTCTTTTTGAGGGGACATTTAATAAAGGTAGGGAGACCACAGCTGTCTTCAGCCAAGATTAGGGAAAGGTAGCAAATTATAGCCAGGAGGATGTTTGCTTTTCTCCCCTCATCTAGTTCTGCTCTCCAGAGACCCCCTTTCCCAAGACACATCTGATTGAGATAGGGAGGAGATTCCAGGAAAGGAGGGAGGGATAGGGTGGAATGGAGGCAAGCAGGAGAGAAAGGAAGAAGGGAGGGAAAGAGAGAGCAGGTGCCTTCCTTGGATCCGCCTGCAGCTACACAGACAGATTTCAAACACAATCAAGACGGAGGGCAGATTGTTAGGCTAATGACTCTGCTGCTGCCGCTGATTCTGAGGAGTGAGTGATGTCATGCTAGTTGCCCAGCCCTGTTATAATGCAGCTGTCAGAGCTCCATGGGGAAAACTTGGGGAGAAATACGAGAAGCCTAAAAAGCAGCAAAAGGCCCAGTCAAGTGAAGGGAAATGGAATTACAGTAATGCTGAAAGCAGGCACACAGGAGAATTAAAACACTTTGTTTTGGAACCAGAATCCACTCAGCCCAGGTTATTAAATTATTTATTGTTTGCATCTCCGGTAATGGGAGAAAGTAATGGGGGAAAAAATCAGCAAGGGCAGAAATTGATTTAATTATCAAACACATTTGGGGGCCACCCTGGATCATTGCCTGTCCCTCCCCACACTGAGCATGGGGGCCCATGTTACAGCTGAGATAGGGTGGAAATGGGAGGTTAGAAGTTTAATTAGATAAATTAGATTCATTCATGTTAATGACCCCAAGGTTGATTGCCTGGTGTTCCATCATATTTTCTTGGGGGATGGGGGATTAGTGGCTCACTCCTGAAGTATGCTCCCTGACCTTAAGTAACTCCCTTCTGAAAGAGACCTAGGTTTTCTATTTGGAGTTAAGTCCTCAGATCTAAAGCTCACATATCTCTTCAAACAGGTTTGAGCTTGGGGAAGGATGGGGGAAGGTTCTAAGAAGACAAGGAGAAGAATAAAAGGAAGTATGACATCTCCCTGCTTATTACCCCTCGGTCCCCAACCCCAAGCAAACTTCTTTATATGGTTTCCAATTAGGACTTTGGGGAAACAAAAGAAAGGGGAGAAAGGTGAAGAGGAAGAAGAAAGGAGAAGAGAACAAGAGGGAGAGATGCTTTGGAGAGGCTTTTTTAGCTCAAAAGTAGGGGAGCAGATCATACTAGATAAAAAATAAGTCCTTGCTAAATATGAATTGAGCTAGCAACTGATTAAATGGGTTGACCGATTGATTGAATTAAAGCAGTCCTTGTATATGTGCTCTGTTTTGGTTTGAACATACTTGGAGCATCATGTTAAGTCCTTAGTATTAGCTTTTAGGAATAGCATTAGCCAACTGGAGTGGTATGATCAGAGAAACCACAATAGCAATGGAACTCAGATCCCTCTGTGTGACTGAAGGATTTGGCACTATCTAGCTTGAAGTGGGACCTTAAGTTTAGTTTGAGAAAGGACCTCAGTGTCTGGTATCTTATACTGCCAGGTGATCTTTAGAATCTTCCTAAGACAATTCAAATGGAAGTGATTCAGTTTCCTGGTATGACGCTGGTATATTGTCAAGATTTCACAGGCATACAACTATGAGGTCAACACAATGTCTCTGTAGATCTTTAGTTTGGTAGCCAATCTAATACCTAAAATTTCCTTAGGAACCTGCAAAACACTAAACTAGCTCTGGCAATGCATATGTCAACCTCATTATCAATCTGTATATCCCTGGGAAGTATACTGCCAAGGTAAGTAAACTTATCCATAGCATTTAAAAACTTCTCCTTTTGCTGTAACCAATTTTTCCATATATGGATGGTGTGGTGCTGGCTGATGAAGCAACTCTGGTTTTTTGATGTTAATTATTAGGCTAAAACAGCACAAATAGTAGAGAATTGATTCATACTTTATTGCATCTCAGTTTCAGAAGCTGCATTGAGTGTCCAATCATCTGCAAACAAAAAATCATGTACCAACACTCCCTCCACTTTAGTCTTTGCTTGTAGCTTTTTCAAATTGAAGAATTTATCATCAAAGCAGCAGCTGACTGTGATGCCTTATTCGTATTCGTTGAAGATATTTAACAACATGGCTGAAAACATCATGATAAAAACATGGGAGCAACCACACAGCCTTGTTTTACTCTATTGGTGTAGCATAAGAGAATCATCCATTATACAGAATCTGGGCTAATATGCCATCATGAAATTGACATATAATGCTGATATACTTCTTCAGGCAAATTTTGTCATAATTTTCTATAAGCCCTCATGCCTGATAGTATCAAAGGCTTTGGTCAGATGTATAAATATTATGTGCAGACCTCGCTTCTGCTCCTTGCCTTTTTCTTGAAGTTGTGGGGCAACTTATTGACCTTATTGACCATTTCTTGGTCCTTTTGTAAGGCACACTGTCTCTCAGATGATTTTCTTCCAGGTGAAGGATCAGCCCTTTAAGGAGGACTCTGGCAAGAATCTTGCCAACAATGATAAAGAGAGAGACTCCCTCTGTGATGGTCACAATCTATTTCTTTTAACTTTATAGAGATAGACAATAGAAATGTCCTTGGAACTCCTGAGGTATAATTTCCTTTTGCCATATAACCCAGAAAATTTAAGTCAATTTTTATTTGAGCAATGGACACCTCATTTTGTAAAGCTCAGTTGGAATTGATTTGCCACAGGAGAGGAACCTAATGGCATTCAAAAGCTTGTCTTCAATTAAAGAGGGATTGACTTCAACCTGAAGTAAATGGTCAATGGTTTAAGCATTGGTTGATGATGTTCTGTTGAAAACACTAGGGAAGTATTCAGTCCATCTCTCTAGGATCATATCCTTATCACTAATCAATGCAGCTTCATCAGTACCAAGTAATTGGGATGCAGTATAAGTCTGGTCCATAAATAACCTTTATGGAATCATAAAAGTACTTTGGATTGTACAATCAGCATAAAACTGAATTTCATCTGCATTCTGACTGAGCCAAAAATCCTGCATCTCTCTAGCTTCATTTGTATTTTACTTTTGATGGAATTAAATGCTACCATCTTTGAGATGAATACACTATGTTGCTGGTATATCCCCATGGAGTTCTCGTTTTTCACTTATCAGCTTCTGAATTTCCCCATAATTTTCATCAAATCATTCTTGATGCTTGTGTTTTTTTCCAGATGAATAAATGCAGTCATGTACACCAAATTTATGGAAGCTACGCACTCCTTTTCTATTCCACTGTTGCCAATTGTGTGTTGGTTCAACTTTCTCTCCAAGTTATCAATGAATTGTTTCCATTAAGAGAAATGCTCTAATCTGTTAACATTAATTTCTCTGGTAGTCATTTTGCCTTGGGACTACTGCTTTTGTTGAATGCAAATATTTATCTTGGAGAAGATAAGTGCATGATCAATACAGCACTCTGCACTACACATTGCCTTCATCACATCTTGTCTCTCTCTTCTCTTTACAATGACATAGTCTATTAAATGTCAATGTTTGCGGCAAGGGTGTATCCATAAAATTATATTGAATGTAGGTAAATGGAAGACAGTGTTGGTGATGAGAAGGTCATGGCATGCACAATTCTTCAGTAGTAAATAAACATTTCTGTTGTTGTTTTTGATTTCATTCCTTCCAAGAACTCCTTGCCAAGTTTGGTAGTATGAGCCTACTCTAGCATAAAGTCACCCAGAATTACAAGCTTGTCTTCTTTTGACACACTGTATTCCACAGTTTTCCCTCCTTTTCCCCTTCCCCCTTCCTAGATGGCAAGTAATCCAATATATGATAAACATATGCAAATTCTTCCATACCTATTGCTACAAATGTCATGTTGCACGAAAAAAATCAGATCAAAAAGGGAAAAAAATGAGAAAGAAAGCAAAATGCAAGCAAGCAACAGCAAAAGGAATGAAAATACTATGTTGTGATTCATAATCAGTCCCCACAGTCCTCTCTCTGGGTACAGATGGCTCTCTTCATCACAAGATAATTGGGCCTGGCCTGGATCATCTATATCATTGTTGAAGAGAGCCATATCCATCAGAATTGATTATTGTAAAATCTTGCTCTTGCCGTGTATAATGATCTCCTGGTTCTGTTCATTTCATTTAGCATCATATAAGTCTCTCCAGACCTCTCTGAAATCATTTCCTAGAACAATAGTATTCCATAACAAAACATGTTATGGTATGGTGTATAGTATTCATATACCGTAACTTATTCATCTAATCTCCAACTGATGGGTATCCACTCAGTTTCCAGTTTCTTGCCACATGATGTCTACTGTATTTTGTATTGTTTTTAAGGAAGTATATGTACATTCCATGTACCAATGGTGAATAGAAGCATCTTTGCAGAAGTTTTTGTATATATTTTGGTGTGTTTCGACCACAGGGTAGGATCCCCACCTGCTGCTATAATCAGGCCAGGGAAGGGGAAGCAGAAAATTTTTAGAGCACCTTTTCTTATTCCTTCCTCATACCAGGAGGTGAGCAGTGTGATCCTTAAATGACTGCTCAGATACTCAGGGGACTGCTAAATTCCATTGCTGCTTCTGAGAAGCATGACCCTATGACCTGGGTTACCTGTATTCAGGTTGTGACTATAGCTCCTGGTGTATCTGTACCTGTTGTTTTGCCGCAGGACTGTGAGATAAGTAAGAATGGTAACAATGGTATGGGAAATATCTTTTGGTTTGTGCATAATTTGGATTTAAGTGAGGACAAATTGCAAGAAGTTATTGGTTCTATTCTTTCCTTCAGTGTCACCACAGTGCAGTGGCAGGACAGAGTCAAGATGACTGGTGATGCTCAAGATGCAGTGGATGATTTTGGCATCTTTGATATTTAACTAAGTTGTAAACACAGTACCCGCCTCAGCTGCCTTTGTGGCCGTTGGACCAAAATGTTCTCATATTGCCCATTCCACTAGGGGAAGTCTTCACATGCTTGGAATAGATACTACCCTATCTCACTGACAGGTTTGAGGCCCCTTACATACACCCCTCATCTGACATGGTCTTCAGGCCTTTTATCATCCTCAAAACAATTCTCAATCCATCATTACTAGCTATTATCCTATATCTCTCCTTCCTTTCACAGGGGATAGAAGCCTATTTACAATAGGTACCTTTACTTCCTTTGCTCTCATTTTCCTCTTACTCTCTTAGTCTGGCTTCCATCCAATCATTTAATGAAACTACTCTTTCAAGATATAATAACTGCTAAACCTAATAGCCTCTTCTCTAATTTTTCCTTCTTGACCTCTTTTCTGCAGCCTTTTACACTGAAAAGAATGGATCTTGCTTCTCTTTTCGATATTCTCTTCTCCTTAGGTTTTCATGACATTGTTCTGTCTCCTCCTACCTTCTTTTTTCTTCTCTTTATCTAGATTAGTACTTCTTAAATTTTTTTCACTTGCAATCCTTTTTTGCTTGAGGAAGTTTTATGCAATCCGAGGCACATGGGCATATAAAATAAGTGTACAAATCAAACATTTACTGATAATAAATCATATTTTCATACCCTCCACATTCAAAGTGATCCTATATGGGGTTATGACCTATAGTTTAAGAAGCTTTGCTCTAGGTCAAACCCACTAATACAAGGGTTCCATGTCTCACCTCCAGACACTTATCTCTCCTCCCTCTATGGTATTTTACTTGGTGGTCACATCAGCCCTTATGGTGTCACTTATCTCTATACAGATGATTCTCCAGCCCTAATTTGCCTTCTGACTTCCAGTGTCATATCTCCAACTGCCTATTAGACAAATTGAATTGGATGTCCTATAGTTTTTTGTTGTTGTTCAGTTGCTTCAGGCATGTACATTTGTAATCCCATTTGAGATTTTCATGGCAAAGACCCTGGAGTGGTTTGCCATTTCCTTCTCTAGCTTATTTTACAGGTGAGGAAACTAAGACAAACTGGGTTCAGTGACTTGTTCTAATACAGCTGGTAAGTGTCTGAGACCATATTTGAACTCATGCAGATGAATCTTCCTAACTCCAGGTCTGATACTCTATACACTGTTCCATCTAGCTACTCCAGTCCTATACATATGTTAAACTTGTTCAGAACTGACCTTGTTACCTTTCCCTCTAAACCTTTCTTTTTTCATAACTTCCTTACTGTTGTTAAGGGTGTCACCATCTTCTCAGTTACTCAGGCTCACAACCTCATTTTCACTCTTCTCTCTCCCTTATTCCCTCCTCCATACCTGATTAATTATCAACTTCTGTCATTTATACCTTTATAACCCCAACCTCCACTTTTCTCCTGGTTCATCACTAACACCTTGGTGAAGGCCTCTATCCCTCACACCAGACTACTGCAATTGTCTGCTGATTGGTGTCTCCACTCCCCTCAAGGCTCTCTCCATTCCAATTTACCTTCTGTCTTCCTATGTCTTATCAACTGTTATCAATAAACTCCAGTTTAAATATAAAGTCCTCTATTTGGCTTTCATAACCTGGCCCCTTTCTACCTTTCCAGTCTTCTCACACCTTACTCCCCTCCACCTATGAGGAGATCTATTGGCACTGGCCTCCTTTCTGTTCCTCCAACAATATTTTCACTTTCTCTTTTGATTCTGTACATGTTCCTTGGATGCTCCCCATTCCTGGATTGTTCTTCCTCATTTGTCTATCTTGCTTTCCTGACTTCTTTCAGGGTCCAACTAGATTCCTACCTTTACAAAAAGTCAATCTTCCTTTAATGCTAATGTCTTCTCTCTGAGATTTTCTCTAATTAATCCTGTGTATATCTTGTTTGAACATACTAGTTTATTCATCACTTCCCCTATTAGACGTTAAGCTCCTTGAAAACAGGAATTGTTTTTGTCTTTCTTTTTCTCACTTAGCACAGGGCCTGCCATGTAAGAGATGATTATGACAAGTTAGTGGGCCATCTAGACTACCTGATTCTGGTTACTCTGTATCTTGGGAGGGTTTAACTCCTTGATAATCTGGTTTAAGAAAAGCCTGGGAATAAGAAATATAGGGTCGTTTTTAGTCTTCATTCAACCTCTGATCTAGGGCTTTGGGAAAAGGGAAAAAGACCCTCTTATTCTCTGCCTGTGACAGAAGGAATCCTGTCTGCCACTGGAGGGTCTGTCTTGGTCTGGCTCCTGCTTGTCAAGAGGCTGAAAAATGAGAAGAAAAGGAAACTCAAATTATTGTTGTTTCCGATGCAAACTGTTGATTTCAATGGCTGAGGTGGAACACTTTACTTCCATTAATTAGAGTTATGTCTTTCTTCTCCTGCAAATTTTGGGACTCTCCTGTTATTAATGACCTTTTTGGAACTGTGCCCAGGACATAGAGATATTGTCTCTGGATCCAGGTAATGAGGCCGCTACTGATCCTGAACAAATGGGAGAAGTTATTTAATAATTACTCTGTACTATCTGTGGGTGACCTTTCATTTGTTGAGATGAGAGGCATCTGTTTATCATCACCTTCATGTAGAAGAATTTAAGTTTTTTTCAAGATTAGTTCTCTGGAACTAACTTAGGACTCAGAACTAACTTTGTTTTTGTCTAATAAAAAATGTTTCTACCTTAGAGGGGAGACAAAGGTAAAAGAAAAACAAAATCACTCAAGAAGGCCTTAAGTCATACTAAGGTGGAAGCTGTGTGTATGGAGAGAAATTTATGAGATCTGGTAGAGAAAAAATAATGAGACATAGAAATGTATAGGGGGAAAGTGGGGCCAAGGGGAAATGAGAAGTCAAGGATGACTTCTGGGTAGCTAGAAGGCTGATGAAGACTTCATCAGAAACATGGAGGTTTGGAAGAGAAGTAGGGGAGGAGGGGTCATGAAAGGCTCATGTAGGGACCTCATCAATTCCATTTTAGATATGTTGAGTTTTAAGATGTCTCAAGAACATCTAAATAGAAATATCTAAAAGTCAGTTGGGGATGTAGGACTGCAGCTCGAGAAGCTAAACACAGCAACTGGGGAGTCATCTATAGAAAGCCTATGTTAATTGGAGCAATGGAAGCTGGAGAAATCATCAAAATGGGAAGAGACAGACAGAAACAAAGCAAACAGACACAGAGAGAATATGGGAGAATGAGGGAAGGAGGGATAGAGGGAGAACCCAAAACAGAATTTTGAAGGCCACCATATTTAAGGATGTGTTAAAGATGATCAAGCAAAGTATATTGAGAAAGTTTGGTGTGACAGGTAGTTGAAGAATGAGGAATAAGTAATTTTCTAAAAGCTGGAAGAGAAGAGGACTTGTAAGAGAAAAGGGTGATCAATAAGGTGAATATCTGCTGAAAGATCAAGAAGGCTAAGGAATGAGAAAGGCACTGAATCGGATAAGAGATTGTTGGTAATCTTGGAGAGAAAAATTTCAATAAAATAGTATGGTCAGAATCTCAATAAGAAGCGAGTAGGAGGTAAGGAAATGGAAGTAATTCCAGTAGATGAATCAGGCCCCACTCTCCCCCAATTTCTAAGAGTTTGGCTGTGAAAGCAAAGAAATTTAGCATGGTAGCTTGAGGGGATAGCAAAGTATAGTGAAAGTTTTTCTAAGGAAAAAAGAATTCCTTGGCTATGTTTTCAGGCAGCAAAGAAGGAAGAGGACAGAGGAAGATGAGAGAGAAAAGGGATAAATGATCAATGAAGCAAGCTCCTGGAAGAGACAAGTGAGGCACAAATAGAAAGGCTGGCTTTAGCATGGAGAAAGGAAGCCCTCTTCTTGGAGATTAGAATAAAAGAGAGACTGGTGGGTGGTAGAGAAGGGTTTTGAGAAGTGGAATTGTGGAATATTGTATTTGGGGAAGCTGGATGTTATATTTTCTAGATAGCTCTTTGGGCTTTCAAGGCTTTCTTGAAAAGAATGGGAATGGCATTCCCATGGAAGGAGTAGCTTGGAAGGATTAGATTTAAGCAAGCAAAAAGGCTAATTGTTGTTCAGTTGTTTCAGTCATGTCTAACTCGTCATGATCCTCTTTGAGGTTTTTCTTGGCAAAGACACTGGAATGGTTTGCCATTTCCTTCTCCAGCTCATCTGACAAATGAGGAACTGAGGCAACCAGGGTTAAGTGACTTGCCCAGAGTCACCCAGCTAGTAAGTGTTTGAGACTGGATTTGATCTCAGGAAGATGAATCTTCCTGACTTCAAGACTGGTGCCCTTGGTTCAAAAAGGCTAGAAGGAACAGCAATAAGGAGTAAAAAGAAATAATAGGAACTTAAAATTCTACAAGTCAAACCAGTATCTAAGTAGCAATCTTTCCCACAACATCCTAATCAATAATTATCCTGCCTTCACTTGAAGATACCTCAGTAGTGTAGAGTTATCACTCAATGCTTCTAAGGTAGCCTTTTGCTGGACAGTTATAATTGTTAGGAAGCTGTGTGATCAAATTGGAATTTCCTGTATTTAGCCTAAATTTGTCCCTCTGCAACTTCAACCCATTGACCCTCATTTCTCATTTTGGGACCAAGTGAAGAATTTTCTAACCTGTTTGGAGTCTCCCACTCCTCCAGTCCCCAATGCCATAGTCAAAATTATTGGATATTTTTGAGTACAATTTTTAGAGAGCTATATCCACTTTTTTTTTTTTAACAAAAGCAAAGTTCAAGTCAACAACAACAAAAAGCAAGACTAAGCTATCTGTGGTTTTGGCAATGTGATTGTTTTATATGGTATGTCTAAATGAGGTCAAATTTGAGTCAACTCATTTTGAATCATGATGCAGATCTTAATTCCCATTGTTACTGTCAGTAAGAATGGGCTCAATGACACACACAAGACTTGACACAAGAATTGTGCCATTGTGCTGCTTGCTGTGTAAGTGTAAAGTGTATAAGCAATTTTTTCTAGAAGTTAAAAGTACCACAGTTTGACATAGTTTACAATATTATTTTTTATTTTAAATACAAATATATATATATGTATGTAACATGTTATATATATTTACATGCTACATGTGAATATATATTCATCTTTTAATACAAACATATTTAATATATTCATATATTAAGTTTACCTTTTTAAAAGACCTTGTAACATTTAAAAATTGAAATAATTCAAGAATGGCAAGAAATCAAGAATGGATATTTATAGATTCTAGTTTGAAATTTTCACCAAATAAATTTTAATGTAATTGTGTTACATTTTCTAAAAAGTACACTGAAACACTTTTTTATTAAGGAAAATATATAATTTGAGAGAAAATCCACCAGAGCTACTAATATATAAAAAAGAGAGATTGTTTAAATAGTGGAAATACAAAAGCATTAAGTAAAAGGCCAAAATTCAGAAAATACTATACATTATATTTGTCATTGGGATCACAGATCTTGTTATTAATATAAATAAAAGAATACTAACTTTGCATTTTTTTAGAGTGATTTGGCTGCAAATAGCCTGGGACTTAATAAATTGAAATATCTTGGGAAAGTGTACAGCCATAATACATTGACAATAATACAAGAGAATTTTTTCCAGAGAAAATTAGATTTTTTTTTAACAAGTAAAATAATTTTTTTTCACGTTTGGTGAATCATATACAAAAGTACTTCACATGGTTTCACTTTCAGATGATATAGTAGAAAGGTGGATTTGTCTAGAGATCTGAAGACTTTTATTATCAATAAGCTGAGTAACTAAAATCTTTGTATTTGGCATTTCAAGTGGATGAAGCAATATATATGATTAACGATACTTATTTGATTATATATGTGCAAAATATTGTTGAAACTGATATTAGACAATCATTTATTTATATTCTTTCTGCTGCTAGAAAAAATGCATTTGCAATGTAATTGATGCATTTTTAAAAATGAAAATTATACAATGTGGGAAATTTACATTGGACTCTGCTCTGACAGCTCAATTGATGTCAGGATGAAATGCAGGATTATAATTATTAGTTAAAAATATAACCCCCTTAATGTAATTTTAATGTGTTGCATGCTTCATAGACCAACATATGTTAAGAAATATGAGTGAAGAACTACATATTTTCTTTTAGGTTTTAGCAAGAATAATTAGTTTTGTAAAAATAGTCCATTTAAAGGAAGGCTCTGCAAAATTGTGTCAGTATGGTGGCAAACCAAAGGGCACTTTTATGGTGTTGTAAAACACACTGGCTTTCTCATGCCAAAATATTTCAAAGGGATTTTGAAAGGAAAGAAGAGATTGCCATTTTTCTTAGTTAAAATAATGAAGATCAAGCCAATTCCTTTTATAAAAAAATTTCTCATGAAACTTACATATTTGGCAGATTAAAAAAAGTTGAATACTCTAAGTAACTCAAAGCAAGGTACTCAAATTTGTATGCTGATCCAGAAAGATAAAATGATTGCATTCATAGAAAAAGTTAGTTATGAATAATATATCTATAAACCAATTTTTCATTTGTATCCAAATTTTTAAAAATGTCTGACCTGTAAATGAAAATTAAAGAGTTACTTATTAATCATTGATGGGTCTACAGAAGCAATTCTCATTTTATTTTAAAGACCTATATATTTCTAAATATGAATGAATAAGGAACACATTTGCTGAGGACAAATACGGCAATTTGGTCTTATTCCATCTAAACAAGAAAAGTTAATTAAAATAAATATTTTAACCTGAAAAAATTATTATGTTTTGGTTATAGGTGAATAAATAGTTTTCTGGTTTATTTAACACAGCAATATAAATTTTTCTAATACTTGTAATATCTCATTTGTGTGAAATAAGGTTAGTTGTTATTACAGAGAAAATATTGATCTTTATTAGTGGTTGAAAAAAGAATTATGAATAGAAATATCATCAATAAAATATGTTTTGTAAAAATTTGTGCTTAAAAAAAGGATCCCAGCAACCCAGCAACATCATTTCTGTGAGAAATGACTCCTTGCTTGGCTCTAACCAATTGAAGTAGCTTCATATTTGACCACTGAGTGACCAACTTCTTTACCGAGAAGTTTCTGTATACACAATAATTAACTTGGTTAGCTTCATTTGGAGACCGGAAGGCAAAGTTTGCAAACTAGAAACAAGCCAACTTTACTAATCACAGCATCCACTGTGGTTAGTGAGGGTGAGAGAAGCTGAGTCTAGATCACCCACACCACTTAACTGTTTCTAAGGTCCTCCTCCCACTCATATCTGTGAATCAAGTACATCAGTTGTAATTAGATATAAGGATAGAGACCCAAAGATCTGGGCTCTTGATTGGTGTAGTATCCTGTTGTATGGCTGACTCACTATTAATAAGTGCCCATGAGTCCGAAGATTGAGAGATCCACATACTTTTATATGCCAGTGAGTAATGAAGTGCCTGACTCATAATCGTTTAAGCACTTAAGTTCCTTCTTGATATCTCTCCACCCACAAAATTACATTGACAATTCTTTCAATATTATAATTATTATTTTTCAATTACACATTTAAAAGTTAAAATAGATTTTATTGTTCAATCATTTTAGTCTTGTCCAACTCTTCATTATCCCCCCATGATTCATGGAGTTTTCTTGGCAAAGATACTGGAGTTGTTCACTATTTCCTTCTCCAGCTCATTTTGCAGAAAAGCAAACTGAGGCAAACAGAATTAAATGACTTGCAGAGAGTCACACAATTAGTAAATATCTGAGGTTGGATTAAAATTCAGGAAAATGAGTCTTCTTAACTCCAGGTCTGGTGCTCTATACACTGTACCACCTAGCTTCCCCCAAAATGATTTTATTAATTAAAGAATTTTATTAATTAATGATTTTTTTTTGCTTTTGCTAAGGCAATTGGGGTTAAGTGACTTGCCCAGGGTCACACAGCTAGGAAGTGTCTGAGACCAGATTTGAACCCAGGTCCTCCTGACTTCAGGGCTGGTGCTCTATCCACTGTGCCACCTAGCTGCCCCTATTAATGAATTTTTTACACCATTTTATTGCATATTTAAGAAAGGTATGGCATAAGATTTTCACATGAATAAACTGACAATTAAGACAATTATTTATGTAAATTATTTTATGACAAGTGGGGACATTTTCCAAAAAGGAGTCATTACCATATAATGTTTGAGAGTTACTGAAGTAAAGTAATATAAAGCAACAAATGTTCATTGCATGCCTATTTATTAAAAAATACATAACATCTATTCTCACATATATAGAAATAAACAGAATATAAAATAGGATGGGAGAAGAGGGGAAAAGTAAACCAAAGAGGCCAAAGAAAATTGGAGAGGAGATCACTATCTTCTCCCACATAGTCCCTTGAAGAGAGCTTTCCTAACCATCCAAGATAAGTATTTCCAGTTATTTAAAATGATCTTTGTATAGTATGGTCTTCTGTTTCCTCCTTATCCTGGTCCATTCTATCCTAGATACCCTCAAGCATATCAGTATTCTTGAAGTCAAGAAGTGAACATATTATTCCCAAAATGCCAAAGACCAGTGGGATGATCACTTATGTTATTCTGAAGGTGGTCATTCTGCTAATCTTCTATTGTTTACAATGTTTCTATTTCCAAGCTTAACATTAGTTTTTTTTTAATGTGGAGTTTTTTATCTGCTAAATTCACTAAAACACTCAAATCTTTTTCATATGAACTATTGGCTAGCTGTGGCTATTACATTCTGAATTTATTGAATGAAAGTTTTGAAATTATGTGTAGAACTTTACATTTATTTTGATCCTTGGTTGGAATTTTTATCCTACTGATGTGCCTATACCTCTAAGAGTGTGGTAATCCACCTATCCCTGCCTATCCAATGTAATTCTCATCCATGTCCTCTTATAAATGTTTAATTAGAAGGAACACAAAATATAATGGGGACTTTCCTTTAGGTCCCTTGATCTAGGAACCATGAGAACAATCTATTGTTATTTATCATTTGTGATGACCTCATGATCATTCCACATTCTTTACTGGTCACACATCTCTCTGGTTACATTCTTTATACTGCTTTTGTTGCAGAATTCTTTTCAAATAATCAATTGTAGTCTTCCCTTTTCTGATCTCATGCCCTTTTATCACCTTTTGGAAGACCTGATATCATTACTGTGAGAAATGATTACTTGCTTGGCCCTAGTCAGCAGAAGTAACTTCATATTTGACCACTTAGGGACGAATCTTGATACTGAGAAGTTCCCATAAACCCAATAATTATCTTGGTCAGCTACATTTAGAGACAGGAAGGCAAGTTTAGCAAACTAGAAGCTAAAATTTACTAATCATATCCACTGTGGTTAGTGAAGGTGGGGGAAGCTGTCTAGATCACCTGCGCCAATTAACTAAGGTCTCCCTACTCATACCTGTGAATCCAGTACAACAACAATAATTAGATATAAGGATAGAGACCCAAGAGATCTGGGCTCTTGATTGGTGTAACATCCTGTTGTATGGCTGAGCCATTGTTGATATGTGTCTATGGGTCAATTAGCTAATCAGATTTTAGTTTTAGATAGGAGAATTTATTAAGGTGGTATAATGATATCAGTTGCTACAAAATATTCCCCCAAAAGCCTGTGGTACACTTATTCACCAGTACATACAGAATCAATAGGAAAATGAGCTCCAATTAGGAGGTTATTGCACCAGTTCAGAAAAAGGTGATAACTATCTGAACTCTAATGATTGTTATGTGAGTGAAAAGAAAGGGACAGATGTGGCAGAATATCTTAGAGGTAGGTAGGATTGGCTCTAACACAGCGATGGCATTTTGGCCCTTTTTGAGAACTACGTGTAATAATTAACCTACAAGGATTGACTAGATTTGTAAATTAATTTAATATAGGATGAAGGCAAATGAAGAGATGAGGATGGCTTCAATGTGACTGGTCATCCTTGGTAGACATCAGAAAGTTGCATTTAGGAGGAAAGATAATGAATTTTGTTTTGATGATGTTGCGTTTTGAGATGCCTCTGGGACATATAGCTAGAAATGTCCAATAGGAAAACATGTTGTGAGATTAGAGCTCAGTAAAAAGGATAAAGCTAGATATGTACAGTTTGGAGTGGTCTGTTCAGAGGTGATAATTAAGAACATGGCCCTGATGAAATCACCTAGAAAGAAAGAGATGTGGAAGGACAAGTGTTCCTAGGATAGAGCCTTGGAATATACTTACAGTTAGGGTTGAGGTCATAGATAATGATCCAGTAAAAGAGATTGATGAATGGACAGAAAGATAGAAAGAAAAGTAAGAAAGCAAAAGGGGTCACAGAACCCAGGGAGTTGAATGTACTAAGTTAGCAATCTCAAGAGCAACAGAGAAGGCAAACAGGATAAGAACTGATTCAAGATAACTGGATTTGGCAATTAAGAGATCATTGGAAATCTCTTGGCTTTTAGAGCCCTTTATAAATTGTCCCCTTCTCTCTTTTTAATCTTGTTACACTTTATTCCTCTATCCAAGGACACTTACATTCTTCTTATTCCTTGCACAATACATTCTATATCCCAAGTGCAGACATTTTCAATAGTTATCTGGAAAGCCTGGAATTCTCTGCCTCTTTGTCTCTGCCTTCCAGCTCCCTTCAAATCTCAGCTTCTCCAAGAAGCCTTTTCTGATCTGCTTTAATGCTAATGCCTTCCCTCTGAGACCATCTCTAATTTATCTTGTTTGTATGCTCTCTCCTCTATTAAATTATAAATTCTTTGAAGGCTGATTTTGTTTTGCCTTTCTTTGTAACCTCAGCACACAGTTTGGACCATGGTAGGTACTGAATAAATGCTCATAGACTTATGGAGAGAACAATGTCAGTCAAGTGATGACTGGAATAATCAGTAAGCATAATGGGATCTTGTATCTTTTTTTTCAATTATGTAATTATAAAGACAGTCTGAGAGAATAAAATTTTCAAAAGTCTACCTGCTTCCTTCTAATACCATCATTATATGTCTTCAATACATATATGAATTATTATCATTATATTTTCAAAAAGGTAGAAAAAGGCATTCAACACAATAACTATTAATGCTAATTTCACTATCATTTTTGAGGAAAAATAGGTTTTCCCTCAGTCCTTTGGTATCATCTCTTTTTAAAGATATCTTGAAAACCAATTGCTCAATAAACTGAAAATTATGTCACTTTCATCAGAAGCTTTTTCTGTCTATACTTGGTTTGGTCCAACCACTTTTCTCATCTTTGTTTTCTTTATTGGGATGTCTACTCTCATGCAGCACAGCAGGAACATTGGAGTCCAACTGTGTTGTCTCTACTATAATTGATGGAGAAAAGTTATTTATAAAAATCTTTATGGGTCTTTTCCATTTTGTCTATATGCTGTTTTCCCTTCAATTGAATCTTTAAATATCCTTTCAGTAATTTGGAGTATCTCAACTAACCTGGTAAATACTGCTCCAAATCCTCCACCATCCTCTTCCATAAGATTTTGTAAACATATTTATATTCTAAATCACTGTTTCCCTTGCCTGTCATGTCTCTATGCCTGACAAGGAGATCAAGTCATTGCTGGCTAAGATGGTTTCTAGGCTCTTTTGGTCTCCTTATTGTGGCAATTGATTTACATCTATTAAACTTCTCTAGGAAATTGTAATAGTTATGTATTCTTTTCTCTCTCTCCCCACCTTTTTGTGTGTCAAGATCTTGTTTAAATAGATCAGGTTGAAGCTGCCTTAGCTGACTGCCATCATTTCTTTTCATTTTTATTCTTTCTTCTAAGTTGGTATTGATTTTGCTCTTTGCCCTAACAAGCAAGTGGTCTGACTGTACACAGATGGCTGATTTGGAAATTACTCCCACGTTGATGGCCAGTCATTCCTTGCCTGTTAAAATATAATTGATTTCATTTTTTTGTGATGTTATTTTTTGCTTACCCTTTCCAGTACTTTCTAAGTTTTTCTTTTAAAGAAAAGGTATTTATAATACATAAGTGGAAGAATTTTATGTACCTTTTGACACCTATCATCCTGGAGCAAGTTTTATAATGTATTTTGTGCAATGAATATATTAATATTAAAACATATATTGATTTGATTGATAAATTCCCTGAGGGTAGGAATTATTTAATTTTTTCACTATAATTTCTTGTTGTTATTGTTGAGAACTTTTAGTTGTGTCCAACTTTTTTTGACTTCATTTGGGGTTTTCTTGGCAAAGATACTGGAGTGGTTTGCCATTTCCTTCTCCAATTCATTTTACAGATAAAGAAACTGAGGCAACCAGGATTAAATGTCTTACCTAGGGTCACACAGATAGTAAGTTTCTGAAGCTGGATTTGGAATCAGATGCTCCTGATTTCAGGGGTAGTATTCTATCTGGTTTCCCTTACATCATAGAAGGTAACTAAATGTTTGCTTATTGATATAATTTGCATTGAGTTTCTTAAGGAATTTCTCTGCCTCATCATCATCTGGAATATGTTGGTGCTGAAGCTACAATTAGGGGGCAGTTAGATGACATAGTGAATAGAGCATTGGGTCTGGAATCAGGAAGACTCATCTTATGTGCTGTGTGATCCTAGGCAAGTCACTTAATCCTGTTTGCCTTCATTTCTCATCTATAAATGGAGCTAAAGAAGGAAATGGCAAAATCATTCCAGTATCTTTGCCAATAAAACCCCAACTGGGGTCATAGAGAGTTGGAAATGATTGAAAAAGACAACACACTCAAAAGTTGCAATTATTTCATGGTGGTCTATTTTACAAATGCTTTTCATGATCAAGATAAAAAAATATCAGTTAACCAAATATACCAAGAAATGGTGTTATTTTCACTTCTAAAAGCACAAGCAAACCAACACGGCTCATTTCTTTATTTGCCTTTGCAGGGGGAATCTGTGAATCATACATTAAACTGCATTTAACTGTCTTCTTATTTCATTTATAGCAAGAATATCTAGAATCCCTAACCATGGACCCTTTAAGTAGTCTCATGAAGCCTGAAGATCTCATCTCAAAAAGATAATTTTTTTTAAATTTTATTTTATTTGCATAACATATGTGTGGGTAATTCTTCAACAATAACCCTTACATAGCTTTCCGTTACAAATTTCCCCCCCCCTGAACTTCCCCACCCCTCCCCTAGATGGCAGGATATCCACTACATGTTAATTATGTTAAAATATTGGCAAATCGAATATATGTATACATATTTCCAAACTTATCATTGTTGTGCAAGAAAAATCTTATCTACACAAACGATATATCAGATAAAGGAAACACAATGTAAGCAAACATCAATCAAGGAGTATGAGAATGTTATGTTGTGGTCCACATTTCGCATCCCTCTCTCTGGGTGTATATGGCTTTCTTCAGTGAACAATTGGAGGTGGTTTGAAACATATCATTGTTGAAGAGAGCCATGTCCATCAGAATTAATTGTCATATAGTACTGTTGTTGCCGTGTATAATGATCTCCTGGTTCTGCTCATTTCACTCAGCATCAGTTCATGTAAGTCTCTCCAGGCCTCTCTGAAATCATCTTGCTGGTTATTTCTTACAGAACAATAATATTCCATAATATTCATATACCATAATTTATTTAGCCCTCCAATTGAAGGGCATCTATTCAATTTCCAGTTTCTAGCCACTACAAAGAGGGCTGCCACAAACATTCTTGCACATGTGGGGCCTTTTCCTTCCTTTATGATTTCTTTGGGATATAAGCCCAATAGAAATGCTGCTGGGTCAAAGGGTATGCACAGTTTGATAACTTTTTGAGCATAGCTCCAAATTGTTCTCCAGAATGGCTGTATTTGTTCACAGCTCCACCAACAATGCATCAGTGTCTCAAAAAGATAATTTTAAATGCATAACAAAATATAAAAACTAACAAAGGAAAGACAATTATATGAAATATAGTTATCAAAAAAAATTTTTTTTGACTGAGGCAATTGGGGTTAAGTGACTTGCCCAGGGTCACACAGCTAGGGAATGTTAAGTGTCTGAGACTAGATTTGAACTCAGGTTCTCCTGACTTCAGGGCTGGTGCTCTATCCACTGCACCACCTAGCTGCCCTCAAAAATTTTTATTTTTAAGGACAAGTTCACAAGGTTTAAGTTAAGAACCATTATGAGTTTTTAATGTATCATCAGAACTAAAATGTTATCAGTTTAGATCAGAGGACCTTAACCTAGGGGCAGTAAACATTAAAATATGTGTATATATGTATATGTATATCTCTATCTATAATGTATATTTATATATGCCCACATGCAAATATATATATATAAACTATTTTAATATAATTTATTTCCTTTCTAATCTTGTCTTTTATTTTGTGCTTAAAAAACATCATTCTATGGTCAAAGGATATGAATAGACAATTTTCAGATGAAGAAATTAAAATTCTTTATAGTTAAATGAAAAAATGCTCTAAATCACTATTGATCAGAGAAATGCAAATTAAGACAACTCTGATGTACCACTACACACCTCTCAGATTGGCTAAGATGACAGGATAAAATAATGATGAATGCTAAAGGGGATGTGGGAAAACTGGGACACTAATACATTGTTGGTAGAGTCATAAACTGATTCAACCATTCTGGAGAGCAGTTTGGGACTATACCCCAAGAGCTATCAAACTGTACATATCTTTTGATCCAGCAGTGTCTCTACTAGGCCTATATCTCAAAAAGATCTTTAAAAAGGGAAAAGGACCTACGTGTGCAAAAATGTTGTAGCAGCCCTTTTTGTAGTGGCAAGAAACTGGAAACTGGGTGGATGCCCATCAGTTGGAGAATGGCTGAACAAATTATGGTATGTGAATGTTATGGAATATTATTGTTCTATAAGAAAGAATCAGGAGGATGATTTCAGAATATCCTGGAGAGACTTGCATGAACTGATGCTAAGTGAAGTGAGGAGAACCAAGAGAACATTGTATACAGCAACAGCAAGATTATATGATGATCAGTTCTGATGGACTTGACTTTTTTCAACAACAAAGTGATTCAGGCCAGTTCCAATAGTTTTGTGATGAAGAGAACCATCTGTACTCAGAGAGGGGTCTGAATATGGATCACAATATAGTATTTTCACTTTTTATTGTTGTTTGTTCACATTTTGTTTTCTTTCTCATTTTTTACCTTTTTGATCTGATTTTTCTTGTGTACCATGATTCTTATGGAAATACATATAGAAGAATTGCATAAGTTTAATATTGGATTACTTACTCCCTAAGGGAGGGGGTGGGGATAAAGGAAGAAAAAAAGTTGGAAACAAAGTTTTGCAAAGGTGAATGTTGAATATTATTTATGTATATGTTTTGAAAATTAACAGCTTTAATAAAAAAATTTAAAAATTTTAAAAAAGCATCATTCTTAGAAAGATCACCTAGGATTCCCCAAACTACCAAATGGGTCTAACACACAAAAGGGTTGAGGATTCCTGTTCTATTAGTATCTTTAATTGTTGGTCTCTGGGTAAAAATTCATACTTAAAGTGCTGTTTTGTCATTTAAGCCGTGTCTTACTTTTTGTGATCCCATATGGGGTTTTCTGGAAAAGATACTGAAGTGGTTTGTCATTTCCTTCTCCACCTCATTTTACAGATGAAGAAACTGATGTAAACACGGTTAAGTGACTTGTCTAGGACCACACAACTAGTAAGTGTCTGAAACCAGATTTGGATTCAGGCCTTTTTGACTCCACGCCTGGGACTCTATCCACTGCACCAGCTAGTTGCCCCATGTCAAAGTGTCAATAGCTTAATTAATATTTGTGGGTAGTCAAAAAATATTGCAATTTTAAAATCCTTCTGCTCCTATTCTCACCCCCCCTCTCTGTCACTTATAGCAGAAACAGAAAAGAAATATTTGAAATGTTCTTTTTAAAAGGGTTTTCATGGCCAAATGATTTGTTACCAAGTGGTGGCTCTACTGATAATGGGTTTTTAGTCCATTGTGAAGATCACTCTTGAATTTTATTCAGCATAATGGAATTTACCAGAGTTTGCATTCCACTTAAACATCTTTTGGGAACCCAGGGCCACCTCCATTCCATGATGAAACATCAGAGAAGGAAGTTGTAGAAAATGCCTTTACAATTATCCCTACTATTTCATCTTATTCAATTAAGTCTATTGCTTTAATCTGAAGAGAATCCTTTGGATCTGCACTTTGTTATCCAAACTGTTATTGTTCCCAGCTTTGTGCCAGTCATAAGTCTGATCAGCATGTTATCTGTGCCTTTATCCAAGTCATTGACAAAAATGTTGAAGAGAGTCGGGATAATTGGTTCAAGGACTTGAAAGCCTGTGCTAAGGAGTTGGCATTTAATGGAATAAATAATCAAGAGCCATTACCTACTGTGAGGAAGCTGCTGGTAAGATTGTGGATTTTGATTGAGTAGCTACTGAGTCAAGTGGAGTGGTTGGGGAAATCCTTTAAACTCAAAGTTTTCTATGGAAACAGCTAAGTTTGGAAAAGACATGGATAAGAAAGACATGGGATCAGAAGAGTAGAGATAGATTTAATCTATATCAGGTAAAGGAATAAATAATTCCATTGAGGAGATCATAGATCTATTGAAGTAAGAAGAAACAATTTCTAATGATCTATTTGTGTGTGAGAGAAAGGGAGAGTCATTTGAACTAACTCTCTGTCTCTCTCTGTCTCTGTCTGTCTGTATCTCTTTGTCTCTGTCTCTGACTCTGTTTCTGTGTCTCTGTGTCTCTATCTCTCTGTCTCTGTCTCTCTCTATATACATAAACACATATGTATATACATATACATACTATAAAACAGGAGAAGAAAATTAGGGTCTAATTGTGTTACTGGGCCTGACAGAGAAGTGACAGGGATGGGACAATCAGCTCCTTTTGGGATGCTGGAGAAAGGAAGAGGACCCCATTTTAAAACCATAGAGAAAGGAAAAGTTATGGACAATGAAATGGTGGAGGAAGTATTAAGATCAACTAGAGATATATTTTGATATGTCAACTTATCGTTCAATTGTTTTTCAGTCATGTCTGATTCTTTGTGATCCTATTTGAGGTTTTCTTAGCAAAGATACTGGAATGGTTTGTCATTTCCTTTTCCAAATAATTTTACAGATGAGGAAACTGAGGCAGAGAGGGTTAAGTTCTTGCCCAGGGTCATATAACTAGAAAATGTATGAGATCATATTGAATTCATGATGAGGGATCTTCCTGGCTCTAGGTCTAGTGCTTTATTCACTGCTCTATCTAGCTGCCTCATACCAACTTTTAACTATGACCCATATTCTGAACATTTTTCCTTATTTTATTTTTTACTTTTGCCCTAACTTGTTTAATAAAAAGAATTTGTTGTTTCTACTTTACCCCAATTGGTAATGATAATAATAAACATTTATATAGCTCTTTAAAAGTGCTCTGCAAAATTATTTCATTTTGTTCTCACAATAACTTAAGGGGTGGTTAATTATTATTATTCCCATTTTATAGGTGAGGAAACAGAGACAATCAAAAGTTAAGTAACTTGTCCAACAACTAGTCAAGTCACTAGTAATTATCTGAGGCAGGATTTGAACTGAAGTCCTTCAGATACTTACTAGCTGTGTGGGCAAGTCACTTATCCCTGTCTACCTCAGTTCTCTCATGTGTAAAATGAACTGGAGAAGGAAATGGCAAACCACTCCAGCATCTCTACTAAGAAAATCTCAAAATGAAGCAGCTAGATGGTATAGTGGGTAGAGCACTAGTCCTGGAGTCAGGAGGACTTGACTTCAAATTTGGCCTCAGATACTTAACACTTAATAACTGTGTGACTCTGGGCAAGTCACTTAACCCCAACTGTCTTGCAAAAGAAGAAGAAAGAAGAAAAAATCGACTCCAAAAAGAATAAAGAGTCAGATCTATTTACAAACAACTTTCTGACTTGGATGCAATATTCTACCTACTGCAACATCTAGCAGCTAGTCTTCATTGATTGATCAGGTGTAGGTAGAAGGAGATACTTCTGGAGGGTGTCAATGACAAGGAGAAGCTAATTGTGGAAAGCTTTTGTTTTCAGGATTTTTGACAAATGACCAAGATTGCCTTTATGAGGCAGCCTGATGTGAAGAGCATTGGGAGACTGAAGAACTGGGTTTACATCCTATCTTGGCTACTTAACTAGTAGATAAATGGCTATGCTGTGAGCAAGTGACAACTTGTTATCTTATCTGCAACCTATGGATAACAGAGTTATTGCATATCAGAATTGGAGGAGACCTTTAAGAGTCACCTGGTCTAGTGGTTCTCAAAGGGTGTTCCATAGTTCATGACACTTTAAGACAGTGAATTGATTTACTCAAAACTAGCAAAGCTGAGACTCCAGCTCAGACCTTCTGGCTCCCATTTTAATACTCTATCCATTATACTTCCTGGTTTCCTTATTTCCTAGAATCCTAGGATTTAGAGCCAAAAGGGACTTTAAAGATCCCCAGTCTAACCTATTCATTTTACAAATAAGGTCTTCTGATTCTAAATCTAGTTCTTTTCCTGCTATCCCACCATTTTTCTTCATTTTTTTGGGGTGCACACATTGATCTACATATCTTTTATATATAACTGATATCAATTTTAGATCATGAATTCCTCCAAGATGTCCCCTATAATTTTGCTTTGCATCCATCTTAGAAAAAGTATAGGTAGTAGAGAAGGTTGGATAGTTCCTTAATTTAGCTGTCCCTTAGCTTTTAGGTATTCAGTTGGCATTATGTGCATTGTCACAATATATTAAAAATCAGTGGGATCTTAGGAATTATCCATTCCAAACTCCTCATTTTGTAAATACTGAGATAAAGGACCTGGGTTTCTATTTCTTTTAAAAATTCTAGTCATCAGGGGCAGCTAAGTGGTGCGGTGGAGAGAGTACCAGCCCTGAAGTCAGGAAGACCTGAGTTCAAATGTGGCTATTTCGGTCTCAGACACTTAGTATTTATATGAGTTTGGGAAAGTCAATTAATCTCCAGTGGCTTACATTCCTTCAACTATAAAATGGGAACAATAGTAGTACTTATATCCAAGGAGTTTGAGGATAAAATGAGATGAATTATCATTATTACATATGACCTTAGTTTCCACATCTGTAAAATGAATCTACTGAGATAAATAGCCTCTGAAACAGAATTTGAACTTAAATCTTTCTGATTCAGGCCCATTGCTCTATCTACTTTGCCATCTAACTCCCTCATATAGAAGAAAGTGGCAGGGTCAGAATTTAAACCTAGGTTCTTTGATTCTACTTTGTATTTCTCCCAGAGAAACAAAATTGTGGATTAATGACAGATACATAATTATTTCCAAGGTATCCTGACTTTTAGCCCAGAGTTCTTTCCATTATTTCATGTGACCCCCTTATCTCAGTTTGCCATTTCCTTCTCCAGCATGTGAGGAAATTAAGGCAAACAGGGTGAAATGCCTTGCTTAGGACCACACAGCAAGTAAGTGTCTGAGGCTGGATTTGAACTCAGGAAGATGAGTCTTCCCACCTCCGGAGCCAGGGGCTTCTACTACTAGTCAGGTATTTATTTGTATTATGGGGAAATCCTAACACTGTTTCAAAGCTGAAAATCAGTTCTCCCTGGAAAGTAGACATAAGTTTCATCTCCTCTTCATCTCCTGGGCTTCGCCAACACACACACACACACACACACCCACACAGAGCCTCAGAAATGGGGTTGCCAAGTCTTCCAGCCTCTGTCCTTTCTAGGGATTGCAGTCCAAAGCCTTTTACAAAACTGTCTTCTGAAGGCCCCTTGGCTGTCCTGTTTGTAAAACCGTTCACAGTCAGCCTTGCCTTTCATTTCCTTAATCTTAAATTGCATCAAAAAGGGAGAGATTAGAGGTAAAACCTCAATAAAGGACTGAACAAAAGCCTGCTCCCACATTGGATTCTCACACCTAGCTCTGCCTTTTTTCCCCTCCCTCTTGTCTGACAGACTGAGTGTATGAACCTCTATTTTTTTTTAAACTTAGATTAAAACACTATTTAGAAAAGGCCATGCAAGTTTGAAGTCACCTGTGGTTCATACATTAAACATCAAATGTACATTAACTGTGAATTATGGTCAGGAAAAGTAAATCCTTTAATGCCGTTTTCTGTGTTCCACTGGCTGTAGCTTAGCATTAATGGCCCTCTTTGCGACTCAGTCAATGGATGGACTACTTTGGCTGCTTCTTAGTATTTTTCAAGTATTCATTGCCATTCAGGATTTCGTCTCTGCCCCACTGCAAACGCAGGGTCCTGAGAAAGCAGAGAGTTCTGGTGATAGGTCTGTGAGTTTGGAGGATGATCTACCTGAGTAGCTTCTTCTACTTGAGCAGATTGGTAGTGGTACTTTTTTTTTTTTGGTAACTACTTTGTGGCTTTTCTTTAACAACATGGTCTCTAGTCTTCCCACTATCCTATCTGCCCTCTTCAGAATGTGTTCCAGTTTATTTAGGTCTTTAAAAAATAGGGCACTCGTTTTAGACTTCCTAATTTTTAGCAAATTTTCCCTTATATTAATCCAAAAAAGAGCCTTTATTTATTGTTCCGTCTGGAATTGTATAGGAAAAAATTAAATTACTCTTACTCAAAGTATTCATATATATATATATACATACAGTACTTCTGTATATATATTTGCAAAGTCAATTTATGGAAACCTACAATTGTTAGGAAGGGGACCAGTTGTACTTAGGGTATCCATCAGAATGCAGTATGTGGATAGGTAGGGGGAACCTGGATTATTTTCCAGGTTCTTAAAGAAACCTCAAGGGATGTTTACTGTTGTCCTACTGAAAGTGGGCATCCCATGAAAAATAGTCTTTCAGCCTTACATGAGCCCTTTCAGTAGTGCTTGATAAATGCCTATAGACTGAAGGATATGAAGGAATACAATTTCTCACTCTCAGAGTCGGAAGAGACAAAGGTCATCAAACTCAAAATATATGGGAGTAGGAATCCCTCTCTAGGCAAATAGAATCAGGATCCTTGTGGGCCACATATGGACTAATACCACAAGTTAGCATTATCTATATTGTATTGTACTTTCATTTATTTTGTTAAATTCTTTCCAGTACATTGTAATCTGTTTCCCACTTTACTTGAAGGCTATCAGTTTGACAACTCTGTCCACAACATTAACAGCAAGTGGTCACTTAAATTCTTTTGAACATCTTCTCAAGAGGCTCATTGAACTAGATAGTAACAAGTTTCCCTTACAGGAGGCTGAAATCTCCCTCTCTGCAACTTCTATCCATCATTCCTAGGCCTGCTTCCTGGGTTTGGCAGAACCAGTGTAATTCTTCCTTTGCATGACAGGCCTTTAAATACTAAAAGACAGCTATCATGTTCCACCTAAGCCTTCTGTTCCGCAGGCTAAACAGGTAGTGGGGTACAGTGGGAAAAGCACTGACTTTGCTTTCAGAGAGTTTGGGTTAAAATCTTACCTTCATCACTTACTACTTGTGTGACTTTAGGCAAGTCACATAACTTTTTGTAATCACAGGTTTCTCATTGTCCAGATGAAGAACTAGGGTTAGATGGCAGCCAAGGTCTCTTTCAGCTCTAAATCAAGTATTCTATGCTTCCCTAATTGATATGATCTCTAGTCTTTTCACTATCCTGGCTGCTGTCTTTGTAATATATTCTAATTTATCAAGGTCTTCTAAAAACATGGCACTCATTTTGGACCTCCTAACTGTTAGCAAGTCCTTCTTTATATTAATTCAAAAATGTGCCTTTATTTATTCTTCTATCTGGAATTATATAGAAAAAATCAAATTCCTCTTTCTCAGGGTAACACCACACACATACATATTTATATATGTATACATATATATATGAAGATATCTGTCATGCTCTTCCCTCCTCCCCTATAGCTTCTCTTTTCCAATTTTAACATCCTCAATTCTTTTGAATTTTCCTTCTATGATTTCCTTCATTTGAAAACAATCAACAATAGCATCTTAACGATCCAAATGGAAAGCTGGACTAAGGATGGCAGAATTATTAACAGTAGTCTGACCATGCTGACAAATTGTTTGACCATAGCAACTTGTGAAACAGAATATAATATTGGACCTATAGTAAGCAAAAGGGAGGTGCTACAGAGAGTCAGTTCCTGTAAGGGGTGGAGGGTTAGACTAGATGATTTTTGTTATTGAGTCATGTCCAACTCTTCATGACCCCATTTGGAGTTTTCTTGGCAAAGATACTAAAGTCTTTGGCAATTTCCTTCTCCAACACATTTTACAGATGAGGAAACTGAGGCAAACAGGGTGGAGAGCCTTGCCCAGGATCACATAGCTAGTGAGTACCTGAGGCTAGATTTAAACACAGGAAGATGAGTGTTCCTGGCTCCAGAGCCAGTGCTCTATCCATTTCATCACTTAGTTGCCCCAGATTAAAGTTGTCCTGATCTATACCTGACCATTGAACCCAGATGGCTCTGGAGATCAAGTGAGGCTAATGACCTTGCAGCCTCCCTCACTTAAATCCAATTCGCTTGGATGCCATGCAGCATCTCCCTGATTTCATGGTTGTCTTTGAGAACAAAGGATAAAATGACAACAACAACATCATTCAATTCTTCCACCATTTGTTAAAGTCCTAATTCTAGAGTGTCACCTGCTAGTCATCTTCATGCGATTGGGCACTAGGGAAGCTAGCATTAAAACAAAGTGCCTTTTCCCACTTCCATCCCCCTACTCACCTGCTTTCTTCTTGTTTTCTCTGCCTCTGGCTGGGATCCTGGGTGAATATAATGGGTGGAAGTTGAGAGGGAGCTCAGAGGAGAAGGGGTTAGGGATGCTCAAGTTTTGTTTCTGGGATTTCATCTGATAACTATATATATATACATATATATAAAAAACTATATAACTATATATATATAACTATATAACTATATATATATGTATATGTTCAGCTGTGCTATCCTATGGAACCCCCATCACCCTACGTAGGCATAGAGGGAATTTGCTTGAGATCTGCCACAAACATAACATTGCTAAAAAGGAAAAGAAAGGAAAGTTTCAGTTCATCAGGCTGATTCTTATTTCTTCTTTCCTGCAGGCATCAGGTACTTTATAAACAGGGAAATTGGGTTTCAGAAATAGCACCTGTCGGAGGAAGTCAAGCACCCCTTCCTTGCCCCCGCCAGCACCAAACGGTCTTAATTAACTTTGGACACTTCTGCGCCTCACACTTTATTTCTGAATGTTATTGAAAGTTGTCAGAACTTGTCTTGTTTTTTCTTTTATTATTAATGTGTAAATACAATGCCTCAGGAGTGTTACTAAAACACAGAATCTAATCCCGAGAGATTAATTTATGAACGTAGCATAGGGTGAAACTCCAGCCCAGTGACAGCTGATTGCTGTTGCTGAGAGACACAAGCACTGGCCCCACAAACCTACAGGGATCCAGGAGACAGGAAAAACAGAGAGAGGATAAAAAAGGAATATCCTGATCCTCCACAGCTCTCCACGATGCCTATTTTGCCCTTACCCAGGAAAGCTATGGAGACAGAAAATTTCCCACGTCTGGAATCACTTTCCTTAGGGACAGGTTCCCTGCAAGAGTTAATTGACAAATTATTTCAATGGAATGTAAGTTTCCTGAAACCAGGGATTGTTTTTTTTCTTATGTCTGAACCACCAGCATTTAATATAGTATCTTGTATGTAGTAGGTACTTAATACATGCTTATTTTGAATTAAACATTTTATAGAACACCTTTTTTGTGTCTTTCCAGGTTCTTTGTGAGATTTGGGTTGAGAATAGGTCATAGTTACTTAAAGATCTTAGTGAGCTTATAGTCTTCTTGGGGAAGCAGCATACCTATAAAATGATTAAAAAATGAAATGTCTATAGATAACAGATTGTGTGGTGTAAACAATAAACACCATCAGAGCTAGAACTATAAGTTATCAGAGCCAGAAGAGTTCTGAGAGAACATTCTAGCCCAACCCTCTCATTTCACAGATGGGGAGACTGGGACCCAGAGAAGGGGAGGTTATAGAGTAAATTAGAGGGAGGGTCTGAAATGGGGTCTTTTGACTTTTAGACCAGGACTCTTCCTTAGCCCAGCACCCTAACTCAAGAGAGAGTTCATTTTTGGCAAAGGCATTCAAGGTATTTGGAGGAATTGAGCCTGGATCTAGCCCTTGCATTTGGCCATTGGATGACAGATTTGGAGGCAGAAAAGTCCAACTTCTTGGTTGAAGAAACTAAGATTTGGAAAGGTGAAGTCTCAGCCAAGGTCACACAAGTAGTGAATGACATTAAGTGTAATGTAGTGCCTACAATAATGTAGGTCTTGGGACTTCTGTGGAATCTCTTTCTCAGAATGGAGCTGACCTTAGCTTGAGACCAATACTAATGGTCTCTATCAGCCATGCTGGAGCTCTCACCGCTAAAGGAAATGGATTTTTTCATGTTTGGATTCTCACTGGCTATGGAAGGGGAGGAGCTGCCCAGGTTGAGTGCACAGCTGCAAGGGGCAGTGCTTCGAAGGGGAGTAACAGTGTAGATCTAAGGGGGGGCTTTAGGTGAGACTTCAGAAGGTTCAAGGAGTAATTTGAGGACACAGGACTGACGGCTGCCTCCGGGGAATTGGGGGCAAAGGAAAGAGCACTGATGGGTCCCAAGGAGAGGAGCTTATCAGCTCCAGCAGACAATATGTAGTTGCTTGTGAAGTTCCACTAGAGCTGCCTACAAGGACCTCGTCATAGGAATTACAGGGGTGTCCCCTCCCTCCCTCCCAGAACCTTCTAAGAGCAGCGTCTCAGGGATTTTCCTGTTTCCCCTCAGCTGTTTGCTTTTCCAAGTGAAGAGTTCAACGGCAGAAAGGGAGCTCTGGACTTGGTGAGGACAGGGCTGAGGGGCAGGGTAGCTCTGGGCTCCCAACTCTGGGGCTTAGGGACTGCCTGAGAAGGAAGATTCCAAAGGAGGAGCATGGCGAGGTCAGTGGATCGTGGCTAACCTTCACTAAGCAGGGAGAGGGCTGGCTCTGGGCAGGTCCACCCTGCATGGGGTGGACAGATGGGGGAAGAGTGCCCTCCCCACAGTCCAGCCGTTTACTCCCAGGCAAAAGGCATAAAAATACACGGAGCCCATTCCACAGAGTCCTCATTACTGCAGGAGGCAGCCAGTGGGGATGAGGCAGAAGGAGCCTGCGCTGAGCCCCGAGAGCAGCCGTCCAGTGGCCTGGCTCTCCACTCCCCTCATCAGAGGGGTAATCACTGTCAGGATGCTGACAGGTCCTGGGGAGTGGTTGCAGGGCATGAGCTGGCTGGAGCTGCAGCCGGGTGATTAGAAACACCAGCAGAAACCGTGCTGATTTGGAGATGAACAGAACAGCCTTATTCTCTTCTCCTGCACCTTCCCCTCCTTTTCTTTCTGCTTCCCTCTCTCCCTCCTTCTACCTCCTTGTGAAATCCATAGAGACTGCTGCACAGAGCAGAGGTACACCTACCCATTCCTCTCTCTTTCTCCCACTGGCCCACTTCTGTCCACACTAACCCCTCAGGGCTGGATCAGTAGCAATTCAATTCTGTTCTTTCAGCTACAAACACCCTTCTCTCCTCCTCCCCCCAGAAAGGATTTGCCTGGGCCTTTGGGGGTGGGGTGGGAGTGTCCCATCAGGGTTTGGTTCCACAGCCCATTGTCTCTGCAGATCTCTGGAGCCCCAGTGAATCCCGAGTCCATCCTTCTTCATTAGCAATGGTGCATTTCAATCTGGTTTTCCTCCTTGAGGTGTGGTGAAGAGATGTGTGATCTTCTAGTCCAGGGAACTCTCCAATCAATCAGACTTCCTCCGTGTCCTCTGCCACTCAGAACACACTGCAGCTCGGTTCTGTGGGGGGTGATTCCTTTTCTTCAGTCCTTTCACTCCAGCCTTCCTTATTCTGCCCATCGCCTCTCCCCACCACTCCACATTTACCTATCCCTTTGTCTCTGTCATGAAGGAAGCCATAAGCTCACACCAATACCCTATAAAACAGATAGAGGGGCAATGGGCAGAAGTTGAAAAGAAGCAAATTTAGTTGTGTGAACAAGAAAGACTTCTTAAAAATTGGAGCTGTCCCCAAATCCAGTGGATTGCCTGAGGGGGCAGTGGTAGCAAACCCCTTCCAGGACGTCTCCACACAAATGTTGGCTGATCACTTGTTGAGAATGTTACCGATGAGATTCTTGTTCAGATATGGCCTCTGAGATTCCTTCACGTGCTGAGATTCTGTGATTCTCTTTAATGCCCTATGGACTCTGGTAAAAGGGATAGGAGCTAGGAGGATGAGTTTAAACATCCTTGCCCTATTATGCAGCCGGGAAAGCCATATTCCCAGACCGCCTTCAAAGCAGCGTACCATCAGCCAGCTGCAGACAGAGGCCATGGCCCCAACTGCTCACCACCCATTAGCCTGGTGAGCGGCAGGCAGCAGAGGCTTCTTGGGGCTCAGACAAACAGGGCAATTGAAGGGCTTCTCTTTGGAGTAGTTGCCAAACTAATCTCAGCCAGACAGCAGCATGTCTCCTCTTCAGCTCTCAACCCACTCAGCTTAACACTTCAGATGAAGCCCTATCCCCTCTTTGGGAGTGGTGATTAACCCTTACAAATGAGTTTTGTTTAGAGGGCTATTTCTAGGAGAGAGAGAGAGAGAGAGAGAGAGAGAGAGAGAGAGAGAGAGAGAG
>JAJPUD010002131.1:84374-118268 GCA_023553655.1 Myrmecobius fasciatus
AGAGAGAGAGAGAGAGAGAGAGAGAGAGAGAGAGAGAGAGAGAGAGATTTTGAAAGCTCATCTTCAATCTACTGTTTGTGCTGATTGTTGACCGTGCGGGGGTTGGTGAGGTCAGCTGGTGCTGCCAACATCTCATCCACCAGTCCCAGATAACCGATCTAGATGGAAAGCTTCCAAAAAAGCTTTTTTACATATCTCCGCCCTGTGGGCAGAGCTGCCTCCTTGCTTTTCCCTCTTTCTCCATATCCTCAGCAGCCCAGGAGCAGTAGGTCCTCCATCTTCTCAGAGGACACTGACATTTTTTTCTTGCACTCCCCTCCTGCCTCTGCAGTTTGGAATCAATTATCAGGTGTCTCTCTTTTCATTCTATCCCCTTCTTGATCCTGATGTCATCAGCCATGAGAATTAGAAAGACTGCTGGATTTGGAGGCAGGAAATCTGAGTGTAAATCCTGACTATGTGATGTTGGACAAATCATTGAATTTCTCAGTTCCTTCATCAGACTAATTCATGGGGGCCAGGGTGACAAAAGAGCTTTGCTTTTAGAGAGACAATGGGATCTAATGGAAAAAGCAATAGATTAGAACTCAGTAGAGACTTGAGTTCAAATTCTGCCTGTTAAATTTGCCAGCTCTGGTGATCATGGACAAGTTTCAGAGCTTCTAGTTCCTTGGGGGAACCAAATGAGACTAATGCTTGGAAAGTGCTCTGTAAACTTCAAAACACTATATACATATCCACTGTTTCTATGAGTAAGGAAGATCTTGATGCAATTGTAGGAGGGAACAGGAGATTAAAACCCTCTTCTTTCCTTACACTGGCATAGTGGCCTCTAGGAATACTTTGCTTTACCAACCTGGCTCTTTAGCAAGTAAGTTGATCTATTAAGAAACAAAAGAATAATGGTGTTAATCAACCTGGTGCTGGACTTCTCCTTTGAGTAGATTTTCAGCTCTTTGGGGTTTCAGGGATGACTTTTCTTTCTTTTTTGTATCCCTTACTCTTAATATACTCTCTTACATATAAAAGGCACTTCATATTTGCTGAATTAAATTGGATTGGTATGATGAGACATAGAACTAAAGAGTTGAGTACTCAAAGCACAGGGTTCAAGGACACTGTCTTTGATCTATGACCAGTAGCAAGGGAGATACACATGAAGGTTAAAGGGGACTCTTGTCTGACTTTTCACAAAGAAGCCGGCCCAGCCCAAACTGTTCCTAATAGATCCAAGTTACCCAGGGCCCCTTGGCAGCTATAGGCTTAATTAGAAACAATGAGTTGCAAGCATTTTATAAAGTGTGGGTTCAAGTCCCAATTTTGATCTGACTGAGTCAATCCTACTTAATGAAATAACTTTTTCCCATAATTTTTTTGGATTCCTTTTTTTTTCTCCTAATTTTTCCTTGATCTCTCTTATTGGAGTTTTGAATTCCTTTTTAAGTTCTTCTAAGAACTCTTTTTGGGCTCATGACTATTTGATGTTATTCTTTGGGGGTAGGAAGTGGTTTTATTTTACCTCATTGTCTTCTGCTGAATATGTACCCAAATCATCTTTTCTACCTGAACAGCTATCATGGTCAGGCTCTTTTTACTTTGCTTACTCATTTTTTTAAAATTTTGTTTTGTTTTATCTTAGCAGCTTTATATTATAATCAAGTTTTAATCCTGAGTTGTAGCAAGTCACTTAATTCTTCAGTGTTCTCAGCAATTCTTTACCATTTTAAGGTGCAAGAAGGTACTGACTTAGGTTGAGTGAATAAATTTCTTCTTTTTTTTTCTGAGGCAATTGGGGGTTAAGTGACTTGCCCAGGGTCCCACAGCTGGAAATGTTAAGTGTCAGAGACCAGATTTGAACTCAGGTCCTCCTGACTTCAGGACTGGTGTGAATGAATTTCTCCATCCAGGTTTTCCTGATATCGATGGAATCATAGGTCCAGTCCCATTCCTATGCTGATGCTGTATCTCCTTCAGTTGTAAGAGCTAAAGGGATAAATACAAGTGAGACAGCTCTCCCTCTTGGGGAACTTCCATCCTAATGGGGAGGATAGAAGACTTAGACAAGGAGGAAGGTAGCCTGGAGAGTGGAGATCTAAGCCATCACAGGGATTCTGAGCCAAATCATAGAGTAATAGATTGCCACAACTGAACCCCAAAACCAGTCTCACTCATCAGGGAGGATTTTTTCCCTGAATATAAACTTGGGGCTTTCTTAGTTACTGAGTTATTTGGAAGCAGAGCAGATACCATGTAAACTTTGGTATATTGTTGGATAGTTGAGCAGGATGTGAATCATGGTGTGGGGGGAGTGAAAGAATTAATTGAGTTTTCACTTTCTCCCACCAACCAGCCTATACAGGTATGTTGGATGGAATTGAATTGAACTGTATCATTGTTGGTTCTCTTAAATCGAGGCTTTAAACAGCACCAAGGCTTCAGACGAAACAGGTGTTGACTAATAAGGGCAAGGAAGGAAGGGAAGGGAAGGAAATCTCTACTGCAGCAACATGCCAGCTCTTTCTACGTCAGGGGAGACTCTGGGAAGGGGAGAGTTAATTACCGACCTCCTTCAGAAAAGAACAAAACCCAATAGCACTGGGAGAAGCTTAAAAAGGAACCCACCCACAGCTCCCGCTACAAGTGCTTTTAGCCGAACGTTAAATCTTCCCTCTAATGGCACCCCCTGTTAAACGAGATATGTCACCCGACCTGAGGAGGCTGACTTGAAAGGCAAATAGTTGGAAGTGATTCCACATGTTATTAGTAGGAGCTGTTCTCACATTTCTGGCAAAAAATAATGGAGCCTGGGTCTGAAGAGAGAGATGACTAATACCTCCCCATTACTGACCCTGGGGCTGGGCATTGCACTGTAATCCTGGTCATTCTCCTGGCCCTGGGAGAATGTTTTTCTGTACTTCCTCTACTTTTTACTGGGTGGCCCAGTTAATGGAGGAGACAGAGCCTGTCGGGAATGAGGCAGATATATATCTTGTTGCAGGCTGAAGGAGGGTCTATGTAGAAATCAGTTAGTTTGGTTTGTTCCCTTGAGCTATGATCACATCAAAACTATTCCAGACAAGATGGGACTGTATTTGGTCTTGAATATGTCTAGGGAATATGAATGATCTCTTTCAGGAGACTATTCCAGCATTTTCTAACAATTACTGCTGGGAAGGTCTTCCTTGGATCTGACCATAATTTCTCTTGCTACAGTTTTAATTGATTTCTTCTTTGTCTTCAGTAGGAAGAAGAATTGTAGAAGGATATAGTTAAATGTATTCCTTAGAGATCATTGAATCTAATTCTACATTTTAGGGAAAAAGAAAATGTCAGAGAGATGAAATAACTTGCCCTAGATCCATAGCTGATAGAACAGATTCTACAACCAGTACAGAGAATAATCAAACCTCAGAATTGGGAGGGACCTCAGAGGTCATTTAGCCTAGTCTATAACCAATCAAGAATCTTTTCTTTAACATTCATGTCTTTAGAGTTCTTTCTGTAAGACTCTATTCTTAAAGCATTTGAAAAGAATATACAGGGGCTCTGCTGGAGTTTGAACCTGGGTTCTTTCCCACCCTAAGAAATAATCAAGGCTCTAGGTCAATGAACCATTTATAGAAGTCATCACCATATTTCATATGAAAACTCTTTATCTCACATAAAATAATCAGCCTTGAAGACCATTACTAAGCAGCCCCTCCAGACTTTTCTTTCTCTTTTCCCACTTAGTGAAAATGATGATTCTTCTTTCAGCTATTGGCCAGAAACTTCAGAGAGGTCTAGCATTCACAGCCAATCTTTGTTGCAAAGTGTTAGCATCCCACCTAACAAAGATAAAGAAGCTCAGTCAGAAGGACTGAATCCTTGAGAGAAGGTCCTATTTGATAGTTTCTGCTGAGCCATCATTTTCTACTCACTTTTTCTACATAAACAATCACGAAGAGTTCACAGACATAGGAATGATCTCAATGCTTCTTTTTTTGTACCACTAACTCATCAGGCTCCCCTTTCAGGCAGACAGGAAACATTAAATTCATTTGAGTGATAGGTCATATGCACTCTTTTTTTTGCTCAGTTCTTCTCATTAACTCCTATGCTCCTGGCCTCTGGCATTGTGGGTCTTAGAGAGTGCTGTTGTAGGTGAGACCTTTGTGTTGTTTTTCCACTACCATCTTTTTTTTGGCAAGATCTCTGCTCCCTCTATGAAACTCTAATGTGATTTATTTCTTCACTTTAGAACATTTACTTTCTATCGTATAAATATTGGGCTGTGGGGGCTGGAACTCTCGCTCTATGAACAGGAGCAGTGACAGCCATGATGGCAAGTTTATTTTTAAATAAAAATGGGAAAGTTATGAGACTCCTAAGGCTTTTTTTCTTATTCCAGAAAAAGAAAGGAGAGAGAAGAAAGAAAAAGAGATGATGAAGAAGAAAAGATAAGAAAAATATAATTTATGCTTGCAGTTTCATTTTTCATGGTTTCCTGTTTTCTTCTTCTGTTCTCTTTCCCCCTTCCCTGGCGGGTAGCTTCTCTTTGAAGAAGGGAAAGGAGTGATTACTTTTAAGAAGGGAATATGGGATATGTTGAAGCCATGCATTAGGCACGCAGCCCTGAGCCAGTCCCATGCATGGTAAAATATTACCTTAATAACATACTCGCAGAGAACTATGTGTAAATGGTAACAGCTGCTTTTGTGATGACCATATTATAAATGATTGCAGCCCTGATCATTAATAATGCATTTCGACAATAACAACTTGATTCAAGGGAAGAAGTATGGCCTTTCATTATTTCCTGGCAAAAGAATCTGATCTTGCTGTCGTACAAATGGAGCCGGCCAAGGGATTGGAAACATCTAGTAAAGCCTACTAAGAAGAGGCCTGTTTTAAATAATAAAAATAATAGTTAACATTTATATTAGGCTTTAAGTCTTATAAAGTGTTTTAAATAAATTATCTCATTTGATGTTCACAATAACTGTGTAAAGTAGTTGTCTTTATTTTGATTTTACAGATAGAAAAACTGAGACATAGAGCAATTAAGTGACTTCCCTGGGGTCAGACAGCCTGCAAGTATCTGAGACTGTCTTTGAAGTCATCTTCCAGATTCCCTGAATCCAGTGTTCTATCTATAATCCAATCATTTTGTCTCACTATGCTGTCTTGTTGGTCATTTGGAGAATATAGTTAACTTTTATTGTTACTGTCCCTTGTGTCCGACTCTTTGTGACTCCTTTGGGGTTTGCTTGGCCAAGATAATGAAGTGGTTTGCCATTTCCTTAAGGAACTGAGGCAAATAGGGTTAAGTGACTTTCAAGAGTCACAGCTAGTAAGCATTGAGGTTGGATTCGAATTCAGATCTTCCTGACTCCAGGCCTGTCTCCAGTGCTCTATACACTGTGTCACCTCGTCGCCCCTCACTTTGCCGTAAATCATTTGTTTCTTCCCCCAGGAGAGGAACAGATCTTTTCAAATTCATGATGTTTATAGCTCACAAAATAGATTCACAGAACTTTAGTGCTGGAAGGGATATGAGGGAATATCTAATTCATTCCTCTTGTTTGACAGATGAAGATTCTCAAGAGATGCCAAGTATGCTGCAAATATCGAAGCGTTATATAAATGCTATCTCTTGTCTTCGTTATTAGCACTAGTCCAGAGGAGGTGAGCTCTCTTTCACTGGACTGGAAAGGTATGATAGTTTGAAGGTGGATCTGATGTGTTCTCAGGATTCTAGAAATTCTTCCATAGACCTTTGTTATTTTGCTTTCTAAGGAGTGTGGAGTTCAAGCAATCCATTAATCAATAAGTTTTCATCAACCTAGTTTGTACCCATTGAAGGCCTGCCCAGAAAAGCAAGATCTTCTGCCTGAATCCAAAGTCAACACTCCATTCCTTCCTGTTAAGTTCTGTGATAGGCAGGGGCCTAAAGCTCACAATCCTTCTCCTGTAAGAGTTTATAGTCTAGTTAGAGAAATCCAACACACACACACACACACACACACACACACACACACACACACTCAGAACATTTAGATAGTAACATGCAACAGTACAGAATCAAGAGCAAGTCAAATATAGCAGAAAAACCATTATATTTGGAATTAGAAGGCCTAGATTTTAGATCCTACTTTTTTATTAGCTGTGTGACCAAGATAAGACATGTGTCTATTTTAGTCTTTAGTTTTCTCATCTGTAAATAAGGAAGTGGGATTAGATAACTGCTGAGGTGCTTTCCAGTTCTAAATTTTATGATCCTTAGGAAGTTCTTTATTGTGAATTTGTGGTAGACTAAAATGTGCTACTGTAGGTGGAAGACAGGAGAAAGAGATAAGTGGAAAAGAGGAAAAAGGAGGAAGCCTTTTGGATGGATGAGGATGCTTATAGCACATGATAAACAGTAGCAGAAATCACCTCACTGAATAATAGTAAAAATTGATAATAAGATATATGGTAGCACAATGGATAGAGAGCTAGGCCTGGAGTCAGGAAGACTCAACTTCCTGAGTTCAAATCTGGCTTCAGACACTTGTAGCTGGACAAGTCACTTAACCCTGTTTACCTCAGTTTCCTCATATGTTAAATGAGGACCATAATAGCAGCTACCTTGCAGGATTATTGTGAGGATCAAATGGTATAATAATTTATAAAGCACTAACACAAAGTAAAAGCTATATAAGTGTTTGCTTCAACTCTATATCATTCAGAAATCCCTTATCCTATAGACGATTATGCCTTTGTCAAATTCCAACTTTGGATTCTTCTCATCATCTGCCTCCTTCTCTCCTATTGACATTCTGAGAGGAGATGGAAAAAATCATGAAATGTGCTGATTGGGACCACTACACATTTATTTTACATCATTTCAACTAAGGACTCATTGCTACAAAGCAATATCTTTATGTTTTTCTCATCAGCTTATTATCTTGTTTACCATAGTGGCTATGAGAAAAGGAGGAAGGGAAGAATAGAGGAAAAGAAAGAAGGAAAGAAGGAAGGAAGTCGAAAGGGAGGGAAGGAAGGAAGGAAGGAGAAAGGGAGGGAAAGAAGGAAGGAAAGGAAGGAAAGAAGGAAGAAGGGAAGGAAAAAAGAGAAGAGAAAGAGGGAAGGAAAAAGGGAAGGAGGAAAGGAAGGAAGAAGAGAAGGAAGAATAAGAGAAAAGAAGAGAGGGAAGGAAGAAAGAAAGAGGGAAGAAAGACAAAGCTGCTTACACTAGTTGTCTCTGCTTCATCTCTTTTTATTTCCCCCTCCCAGAACTCTGCAATCTGGCAACTAACCTCATCATTCAACTGTAACTGTTCTCTCCAAAGATGCCAATAATCCCTTAATTGTCAGATTTAATGTCCTTTCCTCAGTCTTCATCCTCAACAGTGCACCAATAAATGTTTAACTACTGGCTTTCCCCCTTTAAAAAAAGTACAAAAATCTAATATGCATTCTTAATGTTTTTATTATCACTTTCTTAAGTTTAGATCATCATCAAAACAATAAATCAAGCCCTGATTCATAGCATTTGCCAACTTCCAAAGTGTAAATGCTCACACTGGAAAACTTAACAATCAGTTCTCAAGCTTATTTGAGCTGGCTCCAGCATACTCTTGCCCTTTTTGACCTTTCTGGAACCTTTGAAAATATCTCCTGGATACTTTCTCTTCTCTAGGTTTTTGCATCACTGCTTTCTCCTTGTTCCTTTCCTCCCTTTTGGATTTCTACTTCTTAGTTTTCTTTGCTTGATCTTCATCCAGGTTATGGCTACTAACCATAGGTGTCTCCCAAGCTTGGGTCTTCTTCTCTTTCTATAACATCTCATTGGTGACCTCTTTAGCTTTCAGGGGTTCTGTTACCATCTTTCTACATATGATTCCCAGATCTACACATTTAGCCCTTATCACTTTCCTGATCATCCTTTTAGACACTGCAAGTGGTAATGTTCTTTAGGAATCTTACACTCAATATGTGCAAGGATAGAGCTCTTTATTTCCCTCCAAAAACTCTTCTTTTTTCTAATCACACAGGTTTGCCACCGAGGTGTCATTCTTGACTTCCTTCTTTCATTCCCCACACTAATTTGTTGTCATAGACATTTCTCCCTTCAGAGTATCTTTTATATACATCCCTTTCTCTCCACGTACATAAACACTACCTTGGTGCAGGCCTTCGTTGCCTTATGCTTGAATTATTGCAATAGCTTTCTTTTGGCTTCTCTGCCTCAAGTCTCTTCCCACATCAATCCAATCCCACCCAAATGTCAAAATGATTTACCCAAAATGCAGGTCTCATCATGTCATCCCTGCACTTAGGTAGTACAATGGATAAAGCTCTGGGCCTATAGTCAGAAATAATGGAATTCATATCTGATACTTAATGTGTAACTGTGGGCAAGTTGTTTAACTTGTCTGCTTCAGTTTCCTAAACTGAAAAATAGGAATAATAATAGCACCTAGATTACATGATTGTTTGAAGATCAAGTGAAATAATATTTGTAAAGTGCCTGGCATATAGTAGGCATTTAATAATTGCTTCTTTCTATCCTTTTTTGTTTCATTCCATAATAAATATGCATAATCTCTGAGTTATAGAACATGACAACTTTTGAAATATTAGAGTCCTGGTTGAGAAATTCAAAAGCATTACTGTTATCTTGTTTACTACTGGAACTGGACCAACCATGCTCTCAGTGGACCTACAGAAAATGAACTTGTATTCTAACACCTTTATTCTACTACGAAAAGTGTGGGGTTTTATTCCATCTGTGGAAGAATCCATTGAACATTAAAAACAACAGGACACTTGCAGGACAGTGACTGATCCAGGACCAATAACATCTGAGTGCTATTAAAAAGAAGAGGAGATGGACACTTATAGCATTTCTTCCCTAATCCAATGATTTGACATTGGTAATAAAATAATTTCATTTCAGGAGCAGCTGGGTGGTGCAGTAGATAGAGCATCAGCCCTGAAATCAGGAGGACCTGAGTTCAAATGTGATCTCAGACACTTAACACTTCCTAGTTGTGTGACCCTGGGCAAGTCACTTAACCCCAATTGCCTCAGGAAAAAAATGATTTCCTTGTAAGAAATGAAGAATTGAGGCTCCAGAGAATGAGTATCAGATTCAAGATTCAGTCATAGATCTCCTAACTACATGTAATGCTCTTTATTCTAGATCACACTAGCTTTTGGTTTTCTTTGTCATCATTTAGTCATTTCAGTTATGTTCATATCTTTATAACCCCTATATAGGATTTTCTTTTTTCTTTTTTTTTCATTTAATTTATTTTTTGAATATTAAAGCTTTTTATTTGTATAACATATGTATGGGTAGTTCCCCAGCATTGATCTTTACAAAGATTTCCGTTACAAATTTTACCCCCAGTCCTCTCCCCTCCCCTAGATGGCAGGAAGTCCACTACATGTTAATAATGTTGAAATGCTTGAGAAGTTATGCAAGAAAAATCCTATCTACAAGAAAAAAAAGAAAATCAGAGAAAGGAAACATAATGCAAGCAAACCTCAATAGAGATCATGAAAATGTTACGTTGTGGTCCACATTTCATTTCCCTCTCTCTGGGTGTATATGGTTTTCTTCAGTGAACAACTGGAACTGGTTTGAGACAATTCTTTGTTGCAGAGAGCCATGTCCATCAGAATTGATCATCATGTAATACTGTTGTTGCTGTGCATGATGATCTCCTGGTTCTGCTCATTTCACTCAGCATCAGTTCATGCAAGTCTCTCCAGGCCTCTCTGAAATTGTCCTGCTGGTCGTTTCTTACAGAACAATAATATTCCATAACATTCATATACCATAATTTATTAAGCCATTCTCCAATTGATGGGCATCCCTTCAGTTTCCAGTTTCTAGCCACTACACAAAGGGTTGCCATGAACATTCTTGCACATGTGGGTCCCTTTCCCTCCTCTAAGATCTCTTTGGGGTATAGGCCCAGTAGAAACACTGCTGGGTCAAAGGGTATGCAGAGTTTGATAACTTTTTGAGCATAGCTCCAAATTGCTCTCCAGAATGGTTGGATTTGTTCACAGTTCCACCAACAATGTATTAGTGTCCCAGTTTTCCCACATCCCCTCCAACATTCATCGTTATCTTTTCCTGTCATTTTAGCCAATCTGACAGGTGTGTAGTGGTACCTCAGAGTTGTCTTAATTTGCATTTCTCTGATCAATAGTGATTTGGAGCAACTTTTCATATGACTAGAGATGGTTTTAATTTCATCATCTGAAAATTGTCTGTTCATATCCCTTGACCACTTATCTATTGAAGAGTGGCTTGAATTCTTATATATATGAGACAATTCTCTATATATTTTAGAAATGAGGCCTTTATCAGAACCATTAAATGTAGAGATGATTTCCCAATTTGATGCTTCCCTGCTAATCTTGTCTGCATTTGTTTTGTTTGTACAGAAACTTTTTAACTTAATATAATCAAAATTATGGTGTTCAATTAGGAGTTCCAGGTCTTCTTTGGACATAAATTTATTCCATCTCCACAGGTCTGAGAGGTAAACTATATTACGTTCCTCTAACTTGCTTACAAAGTCCCTCTTTATAGCTAGATCATGAACCCATTTAGATATTACCTTGGTATGTGGTGTTAGTTATGGGTCAAGCCCAAATTTCTTCCACACTAGTTTTCAATTTTCCCAGCAGTTTTTGCCAAATAGAGAGTATTTATCCCAAAAGCTGGGGTCTTTGGGTTTATCGAACACTAGATTGTTAAGGTTAATGCCTAGGTTGTCCTGATAACCTATCCTGTGCCACTGATCAACTGCTCTATTTCTTAGCCAGTACCAAACAGTTTTGATGACTGCTGCTTTATAATATAATTTTAGATCTGGTACAGCAAGGCCACCTTCATCTGCCTTTTTTTTTCATTAATCCCCTTGAAATCCTTGACCTTTTGTTCTTCCAAATGAACTTTGCTACTATTTTTTCTAGATCTGTAAAATAATTTCTTGGGAGTTTGATTGGTATGGCACTAAATAAGTAGATTAGTTTGGGTAGTATTGTCATTTTTATTATGTTCGCTCTGCCTACCCATGAGCACTTAATATTTTTCCAATTGATTAGGTCTGATTTTATTTGTGTGGAAAGTATTTTGTAGTTTAGTTCATATAGTTTCTGACTTTTCCTTGGCAGAGAGATTCCTAAATATTTTATCCTATCATCTGCTATTTGGAATGGAATTTCTTTTTGTATCTCTTGCTGCTGAACTTTGTTGGTAATATATAAAAATGCTGATGATTTATGTGGATTAATTTTGAATCCTGCAACTTTGCTAAAGTTGTGAATTGTTTCTAGTAGTTTTTTAGTTGAGTCTCTAGGGTTCTTTAAGTATACCATCATGTCATCTGCAAAGAGTGATAATTTGGTTTCTTCATTACTTACTCTGATTCCTTTTATCTCTTTTTCTTCTCTTATTGCTAAAGCTAACATTTCTAATACAATATTAAATAGTAATGGTGACAGTGGGCAGCCTTGTTTCACTCCTGATCTTATTGGGAATGGTTTTAGTTTGTCTCCATTACATATGATGCTTGCTGATGGTTTTAAATAGATGCTACTGATCATTTTAAGGAAAAGCCCATTTATTCCTATACTCTCTAGTGTTTTTAATAGGAAAGGGTGTTGGATTTTATCAAAGGCTTTTTCTGCATCTATGGAGATAATCATATGGTTTTTGTTAGTTTGGTTATTAATATAATTAATTATGCTGATAGTTTTCCTAATATTGAACCAGCCCTGCATTCCTGGTATAAATCCTACTTGGTCATAGTGTACTATCCTGGGGATGACTTTCTGTAATCTCATTGCTAATATCTTATTTAAAATTTTTGCATCAATATTCATTAGGGAAATTGGTTTATAGTTTTCTTTATCTGTTTTCACCCTACCTGGTTTAGCTATCAGTACCATATTGGTCTCATAGAAGGATTTTGGCAATATACCTTCTGTTCCTATTTTCTCAAATAGTTTGTGTAGTATTGGAATTAATTGTTCTTTGAATGTTTGGTAGAATTCACATGTAAATCCATCTGGCCTGGAGATTTTTTCTTAGGGAGTTGGTTAATAGCTTGTTGTATTTCTTTTTCTAATATGGGGCTACTTAAATAATTTATATCTTCTTCTGTTAACCTGGCAATCTATATTTTTGTAGATATTCCTCCATTTCATTTAGATTATCAAACTTACTGGCATAAAGTTGGGCAAAGTAACTCCTGATTATTGCTCTAATTTCCTCTTCATTGGAGGAAAGTTCTCCCTTATCATTCTTGAGACTAACAATTTGATTTTCCTCTTTCCTTTTTCTTATCAAATTAACTAAGGCTTATCTATTTTGTTGTTTTTTTGTAGGATCAACTCTTAGTTTTATTTATTAATTTAATAGTTTTCTTATTTTTAATTTTATTAATTTCTCCTTTTATTTTTAGAATTTCCAATTTGGTATTTAATTGAGGGTTTTTAATTTGTTCTTTTTCTAGTTTTTTTTAATAATAAGCCCAATTTGTTGATGTTTTCTTTCTCTATTTTATGCAAGTATGCATCTAGAGATATAAAATTCCCCCTTATAATCGCTTTGGCCGTATCCCACAAATTTTGGTATGTTGTCTCATTATTGTCATTCTCCTGGATGAAATTATTGATTGTGTCTATGATTTGCTCTTTCACCCATTCATTCTTCAAGATTAGATTATTTAATTTCCAATTAACTTTTGGTTTATTTTCTCCTGGCCTTATATTGCATGTGATTTTTATTATATCATGATCTGAAAAAGATGCATTTACTATTTCTGCCTTTCTGCATTTGATTTTGAGGTTTTTATGCCCTAACACATGGTCAATTTTTGTATAGGTTCCATGGACTGCTGAGAAAAAAGTAAACTCCCTACTGTCTCCATTCAACTTTCTCCATAGAGCTATCATACCTAGCTTTTCTAACAATTGGTTTATCTCCCTAGTTTCTTTCTTGTTTATTTTGTGGTTTGATTTATCTAATTCTGAGAGAGCAAGGTTCAGATCCCCCACTAGTATTGTTTGGCTGTCTATTTCTTCTTGCATCTCTCTTAATTTCTCCCCTAGGAATTTGGATGCTATTGCACTTGGTGCGTATATATTTAGTATAGCTATTGCTACATTATCTATGGTACCCTTTAATAAAATAGTTTCCTTCCTTATCTCTTTTGATTAGATCTATCTTGGCTTTTACTTGATCTGAGATAAGGATTGCTACCCCTGCTTTTTTTTTTGTTCACCTGAAGCATAATATTTTCTGCTCCAGCCTTTTACCTTCATCCTATATGTGTCACTATATTTTAGATGTGTTTCTTGCAGACAACATATTGTGGGATTCTGGTTTTTAATCCAGTCTGATATCCGCTTCCGCTTTATGGGAGAGTTCATCCCATTCACATTCACAGTTAGAATAACTAATTCTTTATTTCCTGCCATGTTATTTACCCAAGTTATGTTTTCCCCTTTCCTTTCCCCTTTCTCCCTTCCCCCCTCCTCAGTACTTTGTTTTTGATGACCCCCTCCCCCAAACAATACTCCACCCTTTAGATCCCCTCCCCCTGTTTTTACTCCTTTCCCCCGATTCTTCTATTTTCCCTTCTATTAGTTTGTCCCTTACTTTTCCTCCTTTCCCTCCCACTTCCCTCTAGCAACAGACAAGTTTCTATGTGAAATCAAGTGTCTGATATACACTTTTAGAGCCCAACCTGATGAGAGTAAGATTTACACAATGCTCATCTCCCTCCCCTCTTTCTCTCAATTATATTAGGTTTTCTTTGCCTCTTCAAGTGATTGTACCTTGTTTTTACCTCCTTTTTTTTTAGATCTTATTTTACCACTTTTTCCCTCTTTTCCCCAGCATGACAACCTTTCCTCCTCTAGTTCTCTTTTTCATATTATCAAAGTAATATCTATTTAGTTATACCCCCCAAAAGTCGCAGTTACTCCTTAACTTTAGTTATCCCCCTAGTAGAAATAAAGTTCTCAAGAGTTCTTTCCTTTTTGCCTTTTTATGCATCTCTTGAGTTCTGTGTTTGGAGGTCGAATTTTTTGTTCAGATCTGGTCTTTTCATTAGAAATAGGTGAAATTCACCTATATCATTGAATGACCATCTTCTTCCCTGGAGGATAATGCTCATTCTAGCTGGATAGGTTATTCTTGGCTGTAATCCAAGTTCTTTTGCCTTTCAGAATATCTGGTTCCAGGCCCTTCGATCCTTCAATGTGGAGGCTGACAGATCGTATGTGATTCTAATTATTGATCCTCGGTATTTGAATTGTTTCTTTCTAGCTGCTAGCAGAATCTTTTCCTTGGTTCGATAGTCCTGAAATTTAGCCATGACAGTCTTTGGGGTTTTAATTTTGGGGTCTATTTCAGGAGGTGATTGGTGAATTCTTTCAATGGTGATTTTGCCTTCTGATTCTACAATCTCAGGGCAGTTTTCTTTCAGGATTTCCTGGAACATAGTGTTTAGATTCTTTTTTTCATCATGGCTTTCAGGAAGTCCAATAATCCTTAGATTGTCTCTCCTAGATCTATTTTCCAAGTCAGATGTTTTTCCTAGGAGATATTTCATATTTCCTTCTAATTTTTCATTTTTTTGTTTTTGTTTAACTGATTCTTGAAGTCTTATTGAGTCATTCACTTGCATTTGTTCAATTCTTATTTATAAAATGTTGTTTTCTTCAGTTACCTTTTTAAGCTCCTTTTGTAACTGGCCAATTGAATTTTTTTGTTCATTGCACTCTTTTTCCACTTCACTTATTTTATTTTTCAATAAATTGGTGTCTTTTTCATATCTCTTTTGCAGGGCATCATATCATTCTTGCACTGATTTCAGTTTATTTTCCCATTTATCCTCCAGCTCTCTTTTGAGGTTCTTTATGCAATCTTCCAGAAAGGCCTTTTTTTTTTTTTTTTTTTGCTAAGGCAATTGGGGTTAAGTGACTTGTCCAGGGTCACACAGCTGTTACGTGTCTGAGACCAGATTTGAACTCAGGTCCTCCTGACTTCAGGGCTGGTGCTCTATCCACTGCGCCACCTAGCTGTCCCCCCATAAAGGCCTTTTGAAAAAGTGACCAGTGATGGTCTTTAATAACTTCTTCTGGAATTTTGTCTAAAGGAACCTCAGGATCTGGGGTCAGCCCTTCTCTGTCTCGATAAAAGCTGTCTATGGTGAGAGCTCTCTTTTGCTTCTTCATTTTTTTTAGACAGCGTGTATATCTCTTTAAGGTTTGGAAAAACCTCGGCTAAAGCTCTTTGCCCTGGGGCAATTTGGCGAATTAATTTAAGGTGCTGGGCCGGTGGGGGCTAGGACTAAGTCGCAGTTACTCCTTAAACAAGGCAAGTCTGCCAGAACACCTGCCCCCAATCAGGGCAGAGTGTCCCGAGTGCCTCAGATAAACTCCAGGTGTTTGGAATTTGGAGTTTGAAGTTTGGAGTTTCTGCCACAGTGAGCTGAGTCCCACCCTCACTTCCTGCCTACACCAGAGTCCTCTGTTTATCCCTGTATCCGAGTTAGACAAACCTGATGTGAAGTTCTTCAGAGATATCTGCAAGCAGTGTCCAAATATTTCTGGATTCGTTGACTTGAAGATCAGTTCAGAGGCTTATTTTATTGTTGATTTGAGAGAAGATCGGAGGAGGATGCAGAGAGTCACCTTTTCACTCCGCCATCTTGGCTCTGCCCCCCCCCCCCATAGGATTTTCTTCACAAAGATACTGGAGCAGTTTACCATTTCCCTCTCCAGCTCATTTGACAGATGAGAAAACTGAGGCAAACAGGGTTCAGTGACTTGTCCAGGGTCATACAACTGGTTAAAACAGGCCAGATTTGAACTCAGGTTTTCTTGACTCCAGACTCAAAACTTTAACCGCTGAGCCCCCTGTACCCCCATTGCTTGGCATAAAGCAACAAAAATGATTATTTAAATAAATGGTGACTGACTGGCTGACTGATCACACTTCCATTCTTGGAAGATGAAAATGGGTATTTCAAGAAAGGCCACTTGAGCCACAGAATATGATGCCAGAATAGTTTATGAGTTCTCCAAATCATTGTCAGCTTTGAACGCTGAAAATGTAGCCTGGGATAACCCTCCAACAGAAGATGGTAGGTACTTTGGCTACTGAATTATTTCCAGTACTCATAGAAGAAAGTGTATCTCTTCTAAAGGCTTTCCCATCCACCCCATACCACTGTAATAAAAGTATAGAGGAACTTTGGAGCACAAACTATATACACATTAGCCAAGTTACAGAAACAGTTTCATATTACTCAGTTCAGTTTGGCACAAGTTCACATACAGTTCAGGTTTTAATAACTGTTTCTAATTCCCCATCTGTTTCTTCTTTGCTTCTTACTTAAACTCTTAGGGTAGATCTATTTTTCTTAGTCCTGTTAGTTTTTGCACTGGTAAAGTCCTTTCTGTCTAAAGCCTGAATCCAACTCTCAGATCCTTACCAAAATGACAAATCTCCACAGCACTTGGATCCTTATACAATGATCCCTTTGGAGGATATCTGGAAAATAATTTTGAATTAGCCTTCCATTTCCTTATCTTGGATTCCTTATCTCCACTCTGAGATTCTTCCTGTCTAGAAACTCATTCCTTCTTTTCTCCTCTGATTAAGATGAAAGCTGGGTTCAAATCTATTCACTGGGTTATCCTTTGGTCAAACATTGCCATTCAATGGCCATATATTGGAACATTAACTCAACAAACATTCATAGTTGTGTTTATACATATTTATGTATGTGTATAAATAAGAAAGAACTCTGCTATTGGCATGTGAAAACTGGGGTGCCTTTCTTCTTCCTCTAAAGAAAGCACTGGAATCATAAAAGTGGATCAGGTTCACCTCTGAGGTCTGGCTTCAGAAAAGAATGATTCAACTCTTTATCCCACTATATGGATATTTACTCTCCATTTCAGAGCCCTGGAAAGAGCACTTAAAGTTCAGATTTGACTCATGATTAGGACTTCCCGAGAAGAGAAGAAAGGTACTTAATGAATGGTGAAGATCACGTGTAGGATAGCTATTTATTTCTACTACAAAAGGCATGTTTAGAATACCAAAGAATCAAAAGTTTGTATTGACAAAGACTTAAATGTGAAGCAATAACACTATTATTATATTGTCTCTGGAGGTTATAAAACATTAAAATATGAAGAATTCTGCAGGACTACTAAACTGATATTTCCTCCTTCCAATTGACCCTCTACTCTTTTCCATAGCAAGGCAGACCATGGTCTAGGCTTTTCATATTCTATCATCTTCTCTTCCAACAAGTCTGGTGGTAGGTGTGGTGGGATATACCTCCCATAGTGTAACCCAAACTGATTAATAGGCCTAGTTCCTTCAGTTGGCAGTTCCCAATCTTTAGAACATCTTAGGTTGGAGACATCCCTCTAAGGTTTGCTCTTTTGTCACCTATGCTAAGGGAAAGAAACAAAAACAGAAGAGGCAGTTAAAAGATATGAGGCCCAAGTTTCAGCCTACCTAACTGAGCTTCTCCTGTAGCTGGCAGGTATTAACAGTATTCTGGACCCTCCCCCAGGAAATCAGACAGATAGGCAGAGAAAAAACACACAGAAGCAAAGACAGATGGAGAGAAAGAGAGAGACAGAGACAGAGACAGAGAGACAGAGGCAGAGAGACAGGGAAGACAGAGAGAGAGAGAGAGAGAAAGAGAAACAGAGAGAGATTTATGTGCTCTAGAAAAAAGAGAGCAACCACATCTTTTAAATTGATGTAATACTTGCCCCTTCATCATCATGGTGATGTCAAGGGATCATGAAGGGCTGGCTGTATCATACCAAAGATCTAAGTCTTTTAATGCTAAACTAGTACATACATGACCTATCAAAAGAGATACAGGAATTTACAAGGTTTATTTTGGGGGGTGGAACCCTCATCTATTTACTCCTATCATATATTTAAAAAATCAGCTTGAATCAAAATTTTGTGCTAAGAGCCATGGGTAGTACACAGATGTCTAAGAAACAATCCCTGTCCTCAAGGAACTAATAGTCTAATGGGGAATAAGATAAATAATTATTACATAAGGACTTAAAATTGGGAATATTTGGTTTTGTGATTCTAAGACAGTATAAATATGTAGCATGAGCAATAGATATGGTCTTCCACAAGAATGCAGAGGGAGGGAAAGTTTCACTTGGGGTTCAGATTAGGGAAGGAATTAAGATGTATGTGGCATTGCAACTGGGTCTTGAAAGAGAAGTGAGCCTTTTTTTTGTTTTGTTTTGTTTTGTTTTTTTCTTACTGTTGTTCAAGACCTGTAAATTCATCATTTTAGGAAGCTTCCTGTTGAAGAAACAGACTCTGCCAATACAGATCAACAATTCTTCTATACATTATGGTCCTAAGTAGTTCCTTGGGGTTAACTGGAATTTAATGATTTGCCCAGCTTGTGATAGTAACAAGGCTAGCCCAATACTTCCACTCTGAAGCCAGACTTTTATCCAGGATGTGACATATCTTGGTTAGTATTTTACTAGAAAAATATTTATTAGGAAAATATTTTATACAGAGGGAATAGCAAGAACAGAGTCATCAGGGTGGGAATGACCAATTCTTATTTGAAGAATGAAGAGAAGTATAATTCATGAAAGTATAAAGTTTCAATTGAGGAGCTATAGCTAGAAGAGGTTGGATTTAAAGTTGGAACCACAATGAAATGGGTCTTAAACCCCAAGGACTTTACTTCATAATCAATGGGGACCCACTGAGGATTTCTGAATGGGGCATGACTTGATTCAATTGATGCATCTGACAGAGATATTCAATTGTGTGCTGGAGAAATCTATATAGATATCTTGCTGTTAGCATAGTTATAACATAGTCAAAACTGAACTCATCATCTCCCCCAAATCTTTCCCTCTGCTCCATTTATCCATTTTTATTGATGACTTCACTGTTTCCCAATTATTCATGTTTGAAAATCAAAGGCATCCCTGACTCCTCCCTTTTTCTTACATACCCATATACAAACAGTTGTTAATTACCTTTAATTCTACCACCATTATATCTTTCATATCTTTCTATACTTGTCTCTTTCCCCTTCCACTCCCCTCCCATTCCCATGGTCTTGGTTTATACCCTCATTATCTCTTTCATGGTCAGTTGTAATCACCTTCTAAATAGTCTCTCTGCCATTAGCTTGTTTTGTTGCCCACCCATCTTTCATTCAGATACCAAAATAATATTCCAAAAACCCAGTTCTGATAATGTAACTGCTGTTCAAAAACCTTCAAAATGGCTCCCTACTTGCCTCTAAAATCAAATGCAAAAATGCCTTAGTCTGTAAGTCAAGATTCTCTCTGATCTGACTCCAATATTATAGCCTTATTCTTCCCTAGTATCCTTTGTTCATACTATATTCCAGCCAAACTGGATTGATATTCCATGATGTCGTCCTGCCTTCTCCACATCTCTGTGCAATCCAGAAAGCCAACCAGGCAACTTCAAAGGAATCTCTGAATCTTAGTATTAGAAAAGCATTGATGTACATCTAGAAAAGACGTGAGAATTCATCTAATCCAAATTCCTCATGTTACAAATGAGAAAACTCAGTTCTAGTTAAGTTTAGTGACTTGTCCAAGATTTCAAGGTTAATAATCATGATTATGATGCAGCTTTTTAAGTTTTACAAAGAACTTTGTATATGTCTTCTTATTTGTTCCTCAAAATACCCATGTATTTTGCTATTATGCTCATTTTATTTTATTCTTAAAAATTATATTTTAATTCTCAGTTTAAGAACCAAAAAAGCCTTTCCATTTACATAGCAAAACTCAATAATTTCCATTTCATGGCATTTGTTATTTTAAAAATATGTAATAGATCCCTCATATTACTTTAAAATTGTATTGCTCTTCTGTTGTTTCTTCTAAATTTCATTATATTCTCTTTAGTATGTTAAAAATTGTTTCAGGGGCAGCTAGGTGGTGCAGTCCTGAAGTCAGGAGGACCTGAGGTCAAATGTGGTCTCAGATATTTAACACTTCCTAGCTGTGTGACCCTGGACAAGTCATAGTAACCCTAATTGCCTCAGCAAAAAAAAATAAAATAAAAAAATTTGTTTCAGTGGTCTTCTAGTTTTTAAAGCATCACTAATGCAAAGCCCATTCCCCTCATTACCTATCCCCAATTAATAAAATTTTTGAGAAAGGAAAAAATAAACTTTTGCAAAAAATAAACCTAATCAAACAAAATGATTCTATATTGAGACTGTGTTCAAAAATTCATGTCTCTTTCTTTACTTTGAGTCCATTACCTTTCTGTGATAAGCTAGGTAACATAATTCATTATAGGTCTTCTGTAGACATGGTTGGTCTTTAAGAAAGGCCAGAATTCTCAAGTCTTTCAAAGTTATTTGTCTTTATAATGTTGCTGTCATATAAATGTTCCTCTGGTTCTGTTCAGTTTATTATTATTTAGAATTCTTACTCTTTTGTCATTTCTTATGATGCAATAGTATTCCCCTCTCCTAGATCACTGTGTTGACAAGGAAGAGAGGCTTACTAGCTCAATGAAACTATGAGATATGCTAGGCAGGGTTACCCAAGATGGACAAGTCATAATGGAGAGTTCTGACAAAAGGTGATCCATTAAAAAAGGAAATGGTAAATCACTCTAGTACCTTTACCAGGAAAACCCCATGAATAGTGTTAAAATGATAAAAAGCATATCACCAAAAGATGAGTCCCTCAGGTTGGAAGGTGTCCAAGAAGTCACTGGGGAAGAGTAGAGGACAATTTCAAGTAGCTCCATACTAATGAAATATCTGGGCCAAAGATGAAAGGAAACTCACCTGCAGATATATCTGGTGATGAAAAGAAAAGTCCAATGTTGTAAAGATCAATATTGCATAGGAACCTGGAATGTCAGATCTATAAACCAAAGTAAGTTGGATGTGACTAAACAAGAGATGGAAAGATTAAACATTGATATCTTGGGTGTCAGTGAATTGGAATAGAAGGGAACGAGTGTAATTCAGGGAATCCTTCCATATACTATAGAGTAACCCTCATTTATCATCAATAAAAGAATAAGAATATTCTATTTAGACTATTTAGGAGGTGATTACAACTGACCATGAAAGAGATAATGAGGGCATAAACTAAGACCATGGGAATGGGAGGGGAGTGGAAGGGGAAAGATACAAGTATAGAAAGATATGAAAGATATACTGGGGTATAATCTTAAAAATGAACAAATGATATCTGTTTGAATCCAAGACAACCTTTTAATGTCACAGTAATACAAGTCTGTTATTTAATCACTGATGCTGAAGAGGCCAAAGTCATCAATTCTATGGAGACCTACAACATTTTCTAGAAATAATACCAAAAAAGATGTTCCAGGATTGTAATGCTAATATAGGAAATCAAAAGGTAATTGGAATCACAAGAAAGTTCAGCCTTGAAGTACAAAATGAAGCAAGGCATATATCGCTACTAATAGAGTTTTGCCAATATAACTTGCTGGTCATAGCAAACATTTTTCCTAAACCAAAAGACAGTTCATTAGATGGCCAATATCAAAATTAGATTGATTATATACTTTGTAGCCAAAGATGAAGAAGCTCTTTATAGTCAGATAAAACAATACAATGGATTGCGGCTCAGACCATAAGAAATTCAGGCAAATTGAGGAAAGTAGGGAAAAATCATCCATTAGACTGTATAGATATGACCTACATAATATCTCTTATGAATATGAAGTGGAAGTGATGAATAGATTTAGGGGATTAGACTGGCAAAGTGCCTGAAGAATTATAGACAGAGATTCACATTATTGTACAGAAACAGCAACAAAAAATTTTTAAACGAAAAAGAAGAACAAGAAAGCAAAATAGCTGTCTAATGAAGCTTTACAAAGAGCTGAGGAAAAAAGGAAAGTAAAAAGCAAAATGACTGTCTGATGAAGCTTTACAAAAAGCTGAGGAAAAAAGGAAAATGAAAAGGAAAGGAGAAAAGATATGCCCAACTGAATTCAGAATTCTAGAGAATAGCAAGGAGAGAGGTTTTTTAAATTTATCAATGCAAAGAAATAGAAGAAAACAATAGAATGGGAAGGACAAAATATCTCTTCTTGAGATATAAAGGGATGTGTCTTGCAAAAATGGGCAAGATAAATGACAAAAATGGTAGGCATTAAACAGAAGCAGAAGAGATTAAGAAGAGATGGCAAGAATATAGAGAAAAATTATTCAAGAAAGAGCTTAACATCACTGATAACCACAATGTGATTATTCATCTGGAGCTAGACTTCCTTGAGACTGAAGTCAAGTGAGCCTTAGGAAGCATTGCTAACAATAAGACTAGATGAGGTGATAGAATTCTAGCTGAGCTATTTAGAGTCTGAAGACATGATGCTGTTAAAATGCTGTACTCAATATACGAGTACATTTGGAAAACTTAGCAGTAGCCACTGCATTAGAAAAAATCAGTTAACATTCCAATTCTAAAGCAGGGCAGTGGGAAGGAATGTTCAAATTACTGGACAATTGTGCTCATTTAATTTGTCAACAAGGATATGCTTAAGATTTTTCAAGGTAGGCTTCATTAATAAGTGAACCAAGAATTATCAGAAGAGTAGGCTGGTTTTCAAAGAGGTAGAGGAACTAGAGACCAAATTGCCACTCACTAGATAATGGAGGAAGTAAGACAGTTTCAGAAAAACATGTACTTATGCTTCATTGACTATACTAAAAGCCTTTGTGTGGATCACAGCAAAATATGACAAGTCCTTAAAGAGCTGGGAATACTAGATCATATTACTTGTTTCCTGAGAAAGCTTTATACATGTCAGGAAGCAACAGTTATAACCAAATACAGAACAACTGATTTAAAATGGGAAAAGCAGTACCACACGACTGTCTATTGTCACCTTAGCTATTTAACTTATATGCAGAGTAAATCATACAAAATGATAGACTGGATGAGTCAAAAGTTGAAATTAAGGTTACCAAGAGAAATATCAACAATTTCAAATATGTAGACAGTGTCATTCTGATGGCAGAAAGTAAAAAAGATTTAAGCCTTTTGATAAAGGTGAAAGAGTAGACTGTAAAAGCTGACTTGAAACTTAACATTAAAAACAACAATAACAACAAACTAAGATCATGACAACTGATCCAATCCCTTTATGGCAAAGAAGAAGGGAGAAGAAAGGGAACTGGTGTCAGATTTTATGTTCTTAGTCTCAAAGATCATTGCACATGGCAACTGTAGTAATGAAATTAAAAGATTGGAAGAAAAGCTATGGCAAACTGGACACCATACTAAAAAACAAAGTTATCACCATGCTGACAAAGGTTCATATAGTCAAAACTATGTGGTTTTTCCAATAGCTAGTGTGACTATGAGAATTTGACTCCAAGACAAACCGAGCACCACAGAATCAATGCTTTCAAATGCTGGAGAAGATTTTAAGTCCCTTGGACAGTAAGGAAATCAAATAGGTCAATACCTAAGGAAATTAATTCAGACTATTCAATGGAAGGTCAAATATTGAGACTGAAGTTTAAATACTTTGTTCACATAATGAGAAGACAGGACTCATTGAAAAAGCCCCTGATGTTGAGAAAGATTGAAGGCAAAAGAAGAAAGGGACAGCAGAGGATGAAATGAATAGATAGTGTCATGGAAGCAAAGAACATGAGTTTGGGTAGACTTTGGGAGATAGTCAAGTAGAAGGGCTTGATGTGTCCATGGGGTTACAAAGAGTAGAATACATCTGAACAAGAATAATTATATTTCAGTATGTTCATATGCAGCTGTTTGTTCAGCCATTTGATGATGCTCCTCCCCACTCCATTTTAGATCCTAGTTTGTTTTCCTTTTTTAGCCCTCCCTTCACTAATAGAAAATTTATTTTATTAGCAACTGATTTTGCTCTCATATTGTTTTTCCTTTTCCAGCCACTTATGTTCCTGTTGCATTTGGATGTTTTTTTTTTTTTTTTCATTATACTCTTTGTGGGTCTTCAACCCTTCCCCTAAATTTGCATACTCTTCTCACACACCCTAATTATGAGAAATAACAAGTTCCACTGTCTTCTTCCATTCTACATTAAAACATTCCTTTTACCCCCTCTTTTCTTAAAACCCTCAGAACAAAACTAATTATTCTTAGTCTATTATATTCTTTGCTTTTTGGAATATCAGGTTCTAAGACCTCTTGTTTATATTAGAATCTGCCAATAGTCGAGTATGATGTTACTGAGATTTTTCCTTTTGCAGTTCCTTTAAGGTGGTAATTGCTGAATTTTTTTCTATCTTCACACTGCCTTTGGCTCTAATAAATATAGGCAGTTTCATTTGTGATTTCTTGAAATACAGCACCTAGATGTTTTTTTTTTTAAATCATGGTTTGAATGATTCTGAATTATGTCTCCTTGATTTCCTTTCAGGTCAATGTTTATTTTGTTTTGCTTTGAATTTAATTTTTAAAAATTTCAAGTATTTTATATTTTCTCTTACTTTTTCAATCTTTTGATTTTGTTCTAATTTTTCTTGCTCTCTCATGGAGTCATTGATTCTTTTAAATTTATTATAGTTTTTAGGGAGTGTATTTCTTGGATAAGGTTTACCAATTTCTTTTCTAAACTACTTATTTTCCTCATTCTTTTTCCAAGAGCTTTCATTTCATGTTGCACCTCTTGCTTAATTTTTTTTAGCTATTCATGTAGTTTTTATGGAAAAATTTTTTTACTTTTGAATCTCTGCTTGCTATTATTATGGGGTTATTATTTTTTTTTCTTTGGGAGCATGTCCAGAGCTACAATAATGTTTGATACTGGTTGTTGTCTTCTTTGTTTTACTCATCTCTCTCATTTTAGTTTTTGAATTGGAGCTTTTTACTAAGGTCAGGCTCTGCTCTTGATGTGCTTTTGTGTGGTATAGTTAATCATGCTTGGACTTACCATGGGCCATCTAGATGCTTACAATGACTTCTTAAAGTTAGGCTTCCTGGATCTCTGAGGTTCAGAACACTGGCTTTTCAGAGATTACTATGACATCTCAACATAGAGTAACAGAGATCTCAAAACCCTTAAGCACTTGGGCTGTTCTGGTTTGCATGCTTTCATGTGGTACTAGAAGCCTTCACTCTCTCAGGCTTCCAAAGTGCCATCCTGGGCTTTCTGTTCACCTTTATAATTCTTGGGGTGGTGGGGAGAAAATCTCCTCTTGCTTTCCTGAAGGCTACCTATTTTCTGGCCCTTTTTTCTTGTCCTGCTGGAAGGCTACTGGGTTATTTGTCTATTCTAGAGTTTGCCCTGACCATGGTAGCTTCCTTTTCTGTTGATGATAGACTTTTAATTTTTTGTGCAGTTCTTGGATGTAAAAAGTCACTTATTTTAATGACTCAGATTTCTTTTGATCATTATCCAATTTGGTTTGAATTTCATGTTTTTGATAGACATTTTCATATTAGTCTTTGTTGTGAAAGAAAAATCAGAAAAAAGAAAATCATGAGAAAAAAAGCAAATAGACAACAAAAAAGATGAAAATAGTATGCTTTGATCCCCATTCAATCTTCATAGTTCTCTCTCTGGATGCAGATGGCATTTTCTACCTCATGTCTGGCAGATTATCTTGGATCATTTTATTGCTGAGAAGATCTAAGTCTATCATAGTTGGTTATCCCATAATCTTGCTTTTACTGTAAAGGGGAGTTCTAGTCCCTTTACTCAGCATCAGTTCATTTAAGTCTTTCAGGCTTTTCTGAAATCAGCCTGCTCATTGTTTCTTAGAGAATAATGGAATTCTATTGTATTTATGTACCATAATTAATTCAACCATTCCCCAATTGAAGGGCATCCACTCAACTTCCAATTCCTTGCTACCACAAAAAGAATGCTACAAACATTTTTCCACATGTAGGTCCTTTCCCCTCTTTTATGATCTCTTTGGTATACAAATACAATTTTTTCTATCAATGTTTAGCATTGGTACGTAGTAGGCACTTAGTTTATTGACTGGTTGAAATATATCAAATTGAATTAAATTGTAAAATGGTTTGTGAAAAGGACAGAATGGCGTCAAGGCCAACAAGGAGATGACTACAATAGTCCAAAGACAGAAAGTGATGAAGGTATTTCCTTCCCCATCCCCAGAGGTGAACAATAATGATTATTTGTTCCTTTTTTTCTGTCCATTTCCACTGACATAAAGTAGGTAGGAAGAGAGGTATTAGAGTGAAAAGGGATTATTATTTGGATTTGTTGACTACATTGTGAGGAGGATGGAGAGGGTGCAATCAAAGATAATGGTGAGATTTTAGCGTTGATAAATGGCAAAATGGTGATATCATTAACTCATATTGGGAAGAGAAAAGGGGGAAGTATTTTGGTGAGAAGAGGCAAATGATAAATTCAGTTTTGAATATGTTAATCTGAAGGTATTAAGGTGTTAACAGAATATCCAGTTAGAGAAATTTAGCTGACAGTAGGAGGAATGGGATAGCAGCATAAAAGTAGTCCAAGATGTTGATAGGGATTTGGGACTCATCTATATAGTCATAATTGAAATCAAAGAAGTGGATAAAATAAATAAAGAAGCTTCCAGTCTTTTTGGAAGTAGTATCACAAGTGCCGAGATGTTTAAGTATTTTTTTTAGAGAATCATAGAGAATGGAAGGTTCCTCACAAAACTGAAGAAGAAACATTTCTCATTTTCAAAAAAGGGAAAAGGAAAGAGTTTTCCAAATACAGGCTATTGTGTTTGACTTGAATTCTTGACAAAATCTCAGGATATCTTATTAAAGGGATATTTTGTCAGCAATTAGAAAAGGAAGCAATAATTACTATGAGTCAACATGACCTCATAAAAAATAGGTCATGTCAGAGAAATGTCATTTTTTTGGACAGAGACTGGTATATAAGGAAAATGATGTTTAAGTCTAATATGCTTAGATTTCATTAGACCATATGACAAACTTTTTCATACTATCTTTGTGGACAAGGTGGAAAATGTGGACTAGATGATAGTACTGGTAGTTGAAATCAGAATAAGTGACTGGACCCCAAGAGATATCATTAATGAATCCGTTCCAATTTGAAGGGAAGTCACTAGGTACAAGGCCCTAGGAATCTGTATTTACTATTATGCTATGTAATATTTTTATTTAGGACTTAGATAAAAGTACAGATGCCATGCTGCTTATCAAATCTACCAGCTGACAAAGCCATGACGAGGAGGAGGGAAGGACCAAGCATTCATTAAGCACTTTGAATGTGCTATATACTGAGCTGTGTGCTTTACAAATATTATCTCTCTTGGTGTTCTAATCGATCATGGGAGGTAGGTGCTATTATTATCTCCTCTTTACAGAAGTGGAAACAAGGCAAATAACTTGCCTAGAGTCACTTAGCTAGTAAGGGTCTGAGGCTGGCCAGTACCTTGTCTGTTGCGGTATTTAGCTATCTCATATGATACCTATTAAGTTTTTATCCATTCATCAGTCAGTTGACAAATTGATCAGAGAAATGAAAATTAAGATAGTTCTGAGGTACCACTACACACCTCTCAGATTGGCTAAGATGACAAGAAAAGATAATGATTAATGTTGGAGGGGATGTGGGAAAACTAGAACACTAATATATTGGTGAAGTTGTGAACTGATCCAGCCATTCTGGAGAACAATATGGAACTATGCCCAAAGGCATATCAAACTGCACATACCCTTGGATCCAGCAGTATCTCTAGTGGACCTGTATCCCAAAGAGATCATAAAAAATAGAAAAGAACACACATGCAAAAATGTTTGTGGCAGCCCTTTTTGTAGTGTCAAGAAACTGAAAACTAAGTTGATGCTGATCAGTTGGTGAATGGCTAAATAAGTTATAATATATGAATGTTACGGAATAATATTGTTCTATAAGAAACAGTCAGCAAGATGATTTCAGAAAGGGCTAGAGAGTCTTATATTAACTGATGCCAAGTGAGTTGAGTAGAACCAAGAGAACATTGTACACAGAAACAGCAAGGTTATATGATGATCAATTCTGATGGACATAACTTTTTTAAACAATGAGGTGATTCAGGCTATTTCCAATGGTCTTGTGATGAAGACCGTTATCTGCACCCAAAGAAATGACTATGGGGATTGAGTGTGGTCACAACATAGTATTTTCACCTTTTTTGTTGTTGTTTACTAGCATTTTGTTTTCTTTCTCATTTTTTCCTTTTTGATCTGATTTTTCTTGTGCAGAATGATAATTGTGGAAATATGTATAGAAGAATTGAATATGCTTAAAATATATTGGATTACTTGCCATCCAGGGGAGTGGATAGGGGAAAAGGAGGGAGAAAAAAATTTGGAACACAGTTTTGCAAGGTTGAATATTGATAATTATCTATGCATATATTTTTAAAATATAAAGCTTTCATTAAAAAATAAAGTAAAGTTACCTTAGGCTTCACTGAGAGACATAATACCCAGGATTAGAGAGATGATATATCTGCTTGTCCTTTATCTTGGTCAGACCATATTTGGGAACTGTATTCTACCAAGATGTGACAAACTGGAGAATGTCTAAATAAGGGCATCCAGGGGAGTGAAGAAATGTATGTACCATATGAAGATCACTTAGAAACAACAACTAAAGATTTTTAGCTTCAGAAGCTATTGGTTTGGGGAAAGAAGTGTGGGGCATGATACTTGCCTTTAAGAATAACCTTAGCATATGAAGACTTCTTGGGCCGAATGAGTGGATAAGAGCAATTTGTTTCAATGGCCATGAAGGCAGTTGAAGTAGGTAGAGCACTTAAGAGCTTGGCCATTGTTATCTACTGAATTCCAGCTAACATCAGCCATCCTCATTTCTGTTCTTCCTGTACTTCTAGGGCTGGAAGAGAGTGAGACTAATTGTAGCTCTGCCTCATTTAAATCCAATTTATGCACAACTCAAGTCATCACCCAAGATGCCATCAGCTCCCTTAAAAAAATGTGAAAGAGGAATTTTACTTGCTATTTTTGGTTCCAGAGAGAAGTAGGTACAGTAAGAGGAAGTTGCAGAGGTAGCACTGTCCTAAATTGGATTACCAGGGTTTCTGGCCAATTGCTATTTACACTCACTCAGTCAGTAAAACCCAAATAGTGACCAACTGACATTTGGGTTGCTGCCCATTATTAGCTAATCAGTGAAAGCAAAAGAGATTTGTGTTTATTGCATGGTCAAGTAGCTACGTTTGAATCCCAATAGCCTTTAGCAATGCCTGGTTTCTAGAGCTTTATTTCAAGAAATTTACATTCCTTGTAAGGTCTTTCACAGGTTCCAGAGGCAACAACTATTCAATGATTTAAGGTTGAATAAGAAATGGAGCAAAAGATGGGCCTCTTTTCCTATTCAAATAATTTTTTGGGGGGGGAGGTCCTCGGTGTTTCTGGTCAGAAAAATTTCTATTTACAGTAGTTGTGAGCCAACAAAAGCCAAACAATGATGAACAGAGGATAGAGGTGGGACTTATTATTGACCAATCAGTGAGCCAGAGTGATTTGAGTTTAAGGCATAGTCAAGAATTCAAATGGAATTTATCTAAGCCTTGTTTAACTGAACTCTATTTTAAGAAATTTGTATTCCTTTGGGCAGAGCACCCATCCATCAGTAAGTATATGAGTCTCCATATGGAGAAAGAAAGAAAAAAAGGAGAAAAAGAGAGGGAAAGAGAAGAAATTTAGGAAGGTAGAAGCATTATCCAACTGAAATTGTCCAGTCAGAACCCCACTGGGGCAATTACAACTATACATAGATTGTTATTTGTCCATCATTCTTGAAGAGTACTAATGTCATCAGGTAGATGATGTCTTGATTTGTTAGTGAATTGGATTTAAATGAGGCAAAGCTGTACAAAATCACCAGTTTCATTCACCATACAAGTCACTATGCAATACCTGTTTGGTGATTAAGACTAGGTAAACAGAACTACTTGACTATGACTTAAACCCAAATCACTCTGACTCATCAATTGGCCAACAATAAGTCTCAGCGTAAGCTTCAGTTGGTCATTTTTTGGGGGTTTGAGGACTCAGTGAATGTAAGTAGCAACTGTTTTTGTTCTGTCCAGAAACTCTGAGGTACTTCCCCTCCCAGATTAAGTTTGTTTTTGAATAGGCAAAAGTGGCCATTTTTGCCTCAATTGTTACCTTGCCTCAATCATTGAATGGGTGTTGCATCACACAAACTGAGACATGTAAAGATCTCAGCTTAAAAAATTAAATTCTCTCACTACATCTGAGGCCATCTTCTGTTGCTTTGATCTGTGTCTTTCCACTGGATCCAGATGGCTCTGGAGAAATGAGTAAGACTGATGACTGCATAACCCTGCTTCACTTAAATCCAGCTCATTTACAAGTTAAGTCATCACCTTCCAGCAGTCTTTGGTCTTTTTTTTGAGAACGAAGAACCAAGCACAACAACACCTAAAACTTAGTGACCCCTTCAACCATAGGCTGTATGACTAATTGTTAGAGTTGTAGAAGAGGAATACTCCTAAAAGGCTGAATTAGATGGTCTTTGAGGTCTTTCTCTCTCTGAGATTCTATTATTTAATAAACAAGGGCCCCCAATATTAAGTGCCTCAAGCATATAGTTCAGTGGTAGGCATTGAAGTTACTAAGACAACAACAACAACAACAACAAAAACTAAAGTCCCTGCCCTCAGTCTATGTGTTCTATTCTGAATTGTAGAACCATAGATTCCTAAAGCGAGAAAGGCATCTTACAGATCATTTAGTATCTCCTTTATATTAGAGATAAGGACACTACTGCAGTACATGGTATGTGTTCAAAGTCATAGATTTTTGAGGACCATAGAATATAGAGTGTAAATGGGAGTTTGACGTTGTTTATGTAAGTCAGACCTTCTCTCTAGGGTTTCCTGATAGGTAGACACTTATCAGTAGCTAGAAAACTTTCACTGATTGGCAGTTACTATCTCAAGGAGTTAAAAAAAAACAACCACCCTCTAGCTTCAGACACTTAACACTTAACCCCAATTGCCTTCCCCCCCAATTTAAAAAAAAAACAGCCACCTTTAAGGTTTATGAAGAAAAAGTGCCTGGGGGTGGGAGTTAAAGAACAATTAGAGACTTGGATAATGAAGTTATGTGAAAACTGAAAGAGGACAGAGTAGGAAGAAGGATAGGATGGTCAACAATGACAAATGACTGCAGTGGAAGCAAGGAGAACAGACAAAAGACTATGGTACTTGGCAATTAGGAGGTTACTGGTGATAGTCCAGAAAACAGTTTCATTTGACTGGTTGAGGCAAAACCCAATTACAATTTAATTGCTCTAGTCCCAGTTGAATTGGTCATCCTTAGTCCATTTTTTATTCCAGAGGAGGGCAATTTTACCTCAATGTCATCCACAATTTCTATTACACATTTTCTTCACTTAATAACTCATATCCCTCAGCATCCTTGGACTATGTATCACTTATTGAGGTAGTTTCTTATTTTGAAAAGGAAGGTCCAGTTTTGGAGTGACGGGGGAGAGGGAAGATCAAAATGCCCTGAGTTTCTCTGCTGTGTGGGATCCCAGGAATGAGACAGCTGAGTGGTTAGATGGGCAAGATGAAGGAATATGAACCTAGAAGCCTGAGGGCAGCCTGTGGAGGCCCAGCCCACTTGCTGTCTGATTGCCTTGGGAGGGATTGATGCTTAAAGGCTCCAATGTCAACTTGCTCTGTGACTTCAGGCTAGAAACTTAATTGCTCAATGACTCTGTCCACCCTCTATCTTCCAAAAAGAGATAATGATTTGGCTCTCCTGGCAGAGAATCAAGTCTTCTAGGAGGGAGATGCTGAGTTTGGTTCTTTGTGCTTATTAGCTGGAGTCTCCCAGTCCCTTCTGGGACTGTGCTTATGGGAAGAGGACCCCAGGGGGTCTCTATGCCTGCACCCTAGCTTCACTCCCCAGGGAAGATGTCTTTGTGGGACTTTGACTTGGGGTTTTCTGATTTCTGTCTCCTGAGTCATCTGACACTGAGCCTGCAAGGAGAGAATAACATTCATACAAATGGATGGAAGAGGTTTTGTCATTTCCAAGGCTATGTGGTTTCCAAGTCCTTTGCATTTAGAACTGAGATCTCACATGTTAAAAATATTCTAGTTAGGAAGATAAGGGAGACAGGTTACCCCTCAATCACCTCCTCACCTTTAATCCCTACTAAAGTGTCCATGCAAGTAGGAACACAAGAATATTAATTTAGTGCCCCAGGAGCACCTGGCTTCCACTATAATTTAGAAAATATTAAATGCCCAAAGAGGCAAAGAATAATATCATGTGTTAGGATTAAGGCTATAACTAGGTGTCACGGTGGATAGAGTGATGGATCAGTTTTCAGTTCCAATTCAGTCTCAGGTATGTTCTTGGGCAAGTCACAATCCTTGCTTCAGTTTCCAAAATTGTAAAATAATATTTATTACTTTTACATAATAATAATAGATAATAATAGAACAACTTCTGAGAATTAAGTACAAATGAGATGACATTTGTAAATTATGATGATGATTTATTTTTAAACATATTTTCACAATCATGCTGCACAAAAAAATCATGTCAAAAAAAGAAAAAAGAAAACAAAAAGCAAGCAAACAACAACAAAAAAAGTGAAAATTCTATGTTGTGATAACATTCAGTCCCCATAGTTTTCTCTCTGGATGCAGATGGCTCTTTCCATTACAAATCTATTGGAATTGGGGCAGCTAGGTGGTGCAGTGGATAGTGCACCAGCCCTGAAGTCAGGGGACCTGAATTCAAATTTGATCTCAGACACTTAACACTTCCTAACTGTGTGACCCTGGGCAAGTCACTTAACCCCAATCACCTCAGCCAAAAAAAAGTCTATTGGAATTGGCCTGAATCACCTCTTTATTGAAAAGAGCCAAGTTCAGCAAATTGATAATCATATAATCTTGTTGTTGTTTTGTACAATGTTCTCTTGGTTCTACTCACTTCCCTCAGCATCAGCTCATGCAAATCTCTGCAGGCCTTTCTGAAATCATCCTGCTGGTTGTTTCTTACAGAACAGTAATATTCCATAACATTCAAATACCATAACTTATTCAGCCACTTCCCAACTAATGGTCATCCACTCAGTTTCCAGTTCCTTGCCACTACAAAAAGGGCTGCTACATTTTTGACCATGTGGATCTTTCCCCCCTTTTTTGATCTCTTTGGAATATAGATCTAGTAGAGACACTACTGGATCAAAAGATATGCACTTTGATAACCCTTTCAGCATAGTTCCAAATTGCTCTCCATAATGGTTGGATCAGTTCACAACTCCACCAGCTATGTATTAGTGTTCCAGTTTTCCCAAATCCCCTCCAACATTTATCATTATCTTTTCCTGTTATATGATAGTTATTTATAAAGAAAAAATGAAAAATAGTTCTTGGTTTCACAGAGCTTCTATTTTACTGAGAGGATACAGCAGTTAAACAGACTATATAATCATCTCAAGATTAATCAAGGATATGAAAGAAAGATTTACAAACTGAGTATTTGAAGGAAGACAGGGTTCTTTTGTTCTTGTTTTGAAGCAATTGGGATTAAGTAATTTTTTTGGGGGGGGAGGTCATATACCTAGTAAGTATCTGAGATCTGATTTGATCCTGTTGATCATTTCTTATAGAACAATAATATTCCATTGCATTCATATACCATAACTTATTTAGCCATTCCCCAACTGATGGATATCCACTTAATTTCCACTTCCTTGCCACTACAAAAGGTACTGCTACAAACATTTTTGCACATGTGGATCCTTTCTCTCTCTCTCTCTCTCTCTCTCTCTCTCTCTCTCTCTCTCTCTCT
>JAJPUD010002131.1:118278-133399 GCA_023553655.1 Myrmecobius fasciatus
TCTCTCTCTCTCTCTCTCTCTCTCTCTCTCTCTCTCTCTCTCTCTCTCTCTTTGTATTTATATATAATCTTACAGGCAATAGGAAGCCACTGTTGAGCAAAGGAATGATGAGGTAAGATTTTTCCTTTTTTTTTGAACAGTAGTTCCTTCCTTTCCCCATTACATATAAAAACAATTTTTAACATTCTTTAAAAAAAATTGGAGTTCTAAATTCTCTCCTTCCTTTCATCCTGGACATAAGACTTGTGCTTTCAGAAGATGATGCCAAAAGATGATATGAGAAGGTAAGAAGGATTTTGAATCATAAACCAGACATGCCATCTCCCCTGATCTTCCATCAGACAAATGAATTGTCCAAGACTCATGATGAGGGCGAATCTATAAAATTATTGGGGGGTTTTTAGCATATGCTTGAAACATACTGTCTTCCTACCTTTGAGGCCTCTTAGAATCTCTAGCTTCTTTCAAAGATCAGATCAGCTGAAGTACTACTTCCTACATGAGGCCTGTCATGATCCACTAGTTTCTAGTGCCTTCTGCTCTGAATGACTTTGAATGACTGTTTTCTATTTGCTTATTTGTGAATCTGTGGTTCTCTCTCATAGAATGTAAGTTCCTTCAGGGTAGGAATTATTTCATTTCTGTCTTTGTATTCCTCCGTGCTGTATTCCCAGGTACTATGCTTGGCACTGACTCTTTAAAATGTTATTTTTAATAATAGATATTATTTTTAACATTTTAAAATTTTTGAGTTCCAAATTCTTTCCCTCCCTCATCTTCTGAAATGGCAAGCAATATGATATTAATTGTACGTGTGAAATAATAGGCTCTTAATAAAAACAAATTAAATGGGTTAATGAATGAAAGAACCAAAATATTTGACAACAGAAGCTGGTAGTGGTTACATAATACAACCATAATATAACACAATATAACTTAAACATCAGCCGGTGAAGAATTCAGCAAATACGAATCTAAAGGATTCTTGTCATCTTATATAGATTCAGATTTTAGTCTTTTCAGATTCTTTGGCTTTATTTTCAAGGTCTTACCAAACTAGTTTTTGCCTATAGAGTTCCACTCATTTCCAACTGCTCCCCAACACCCACTATTTAGTCCAAATCAAGCATTCCTGCAAGTCCTGCCCTTTCAGCCTCTCTTAATCTTGTTTCTCCCCCCCTGAAATTCCTTCCCTGTCTTGATCTTTTCAAATTCTCTGCCTAAGTCTCTCCCCTTGGGAAAATTTCCCTGACTCTTCTCTCAACACCATTCTCCCCAAAACTTTTCAATTAAATCTACTGGAATCTCTTTTGTTTTTTTCATTTGCAGCATCAATAGGGTTAGAAATAGGGACTGAACCCATGATTTCACTGATGATAGGTACCTTCTCTGCAAGTTTTACTCTTAAAGCATTGCCTGAAATAGCCAGTATGTATCAAAGAACTTGAACCCTGGTTTTTCTGGCTTCCTGGCCAGTCCTCTGCCCACTGCTATTACCACAGCAGAAAGAATTAACATTAAATTAACCAAATTCATCTCCAGATTGGTTGGTCAGACCCACACTGGTGCACACATCTTGTTTCCTCTGTTAGATTGAAAGCTTCTTGAAAGCAGGGACTGGATCTTAACCCGTTTTGAATCTCTTCACCATGCTTAGCACAATGCCTTCCCAGAAATGATGCTCAACAACAATGGTTGATTGATATGCAATTTGACCTGGCTTGAGGGAGGCAGATGTTGGGGAAATAGAATAGCTGGTTACTGGAGTTTCCATCCAAAGTATATGGGGCTAGGTGGCAGCTGCCTGGAGGCCAGGGGGCCACTGGATCCTTCAGATGAAGGGTAGATAGGACAGTGGGAGTCTAATTGTCAGCAGATGGGAGCATAGGCACGGACAGGCATCTCTTATTTTTCACACCCCTTCATGTCTGCTGGCAGAGAAGGCATTGCAGGGGTTAGTCAGCAGGAGGAAAATGTGGGGAGCCGGGAGCATTTCAGGGCCCATGTCCAGTGGCTCTAGGGAAGTTGGCTTTCTGCACATTGTTCCTGCTTTGGGGTGAGCCCAAAGCAGAGTTCTTCCATCCCCAGAGCTGTCAGCCATACCAGCACAGACCTTCATTTGCAGAATAAATAATCAACACAAAATGCACCAAATTCATTTCCAAATTGGCCTGTCAGACACTCGGTTCGCTGGGGACAAATCTCATTGAATAAAATGCATCTTGGGGAGTGAGGTGAGCGAGACCTGTTTCATTCCCACAGGGACATCTTGCAAATAAGGGCCAGACAGGAGGCCGGAAGCAGAGAATTCCTATGGATAGATTGAATTCTGGCTTTGTCTTAATGAACGTCAATATTTATTACTAAAGATGTTGGGCTCCTCCGAGTGATAGTCAGAACATTTCAGCATTTCAGAGCCTGCCTGTTGCCTTCCCAGGTACCAAACTCTGTGTAATTGCTGCTCATAAAGGCAGTGGACGATATTGCCAGGGAAACTCACTTCCAGCTGTAAATCTTCATAATCAGAATCAGCAGAGCTTTGCTTTCTATTTGGAAAGAATGCCCCTGAGAACAGGGCCTTCAGGATGCTCCACCCTCACCCCCACTGGCACATATTACCAGTAGTCTCCCCTCACAGTCCAAATCCCTAACATTACACCCTGTCTGGGAAGGGACTTCTTGACTTTGGGGAGAGAACCATGGCTTAGAACTAGAAAGAACCTCAACAGATATCTAGCTCAACGAATTCACTTTTGCAAATAGGAAAATTGAGTCTCAGCGAAAGGGAAATAATTTACACAAGACTCAGAGATGGGGTATGAGTTCAGACGCTCTGAAAGGGAACAGTTTCCCCAGAGTGGGATAGTTATTTTTATAGAATTGTTAAAAATTGAAAGAAGCCAGAGAATTTAAGTCTAGAAGGTTAAAGGTAGGAGTTGAGAAAAGTCAGCAAGATAGGAATAATCTCTTCCAGGGTCCATCCCTCCTCCTTTCCTGAAAAATGGGCCCAAAATGAGAATTTGATGGTCCACAAATGGGACAGATTGTAAGCTGAGCTTCCCTTTATACTTGGTGTCCTCTGACTGTTTTAAAATGTTTTTCCAGTTTCTGGGGTCCTGGCCTCTCAAACTTGGTGCCTGCTACATAGTAGGTGCTTAATAAGTGCTTATTGATTGACTGATGCATGTTTGAGGACCATGACAGTCACCGTAACCTGCCCTGGCAACTGGACATGTTTCCATATGGTGAAAAGAGACCTCAGGAGACTATATCCTTGTTGTATTCCAGCTAAGTACATCTTTTGTTAACTGTTCGATTACCTCACTTTCTTCCAAAATTGATCCTGAACAAATGGGTGCTGGATTCAGTACTACCCCTCACACCAATGCATCTCTGGGCTTAGACCTCCAGCAGCTAGTCAGAAGATCCTGGAGAGTAACAGTAATAATTTGTTGTTGTTCTTCTATCATTTCAGTCATATCTGACTCTTCTTAACTCCATTTGGGGTTTTTTTGGCAACAATACTGGACAGGTTTGCCATTTCCTTCTGCAGCTCATTTTACACATGAGGAAACTGAGATAAACATGGTTAAGTGACTTGCCCAGGATCACACAGCTACTAAGTTTCAGAGGCTGGACTGGAACTCAGTTTTCCTGACTTCAGACCTGGCACTCTATCCATTGCCAACTTACAGTTTATATATATAATATATATTGTATATTATTATATATATATATATATATATAAATTCAAAGATTTATAGTCAATCAAAACAAATTCCCCCACATTGGTCATGTCAAAAAATTTTGTCTTGTTCTACATATTGATTCCTTTACATCCCAGCTCAGTTGTTCTCTGTTAAATTCCCCTTCTCCCACCTAGGATAAAGAGATGAAGGGCACTAATTAGCGAGACTTACCTTTTCCTAAGGTCTTCAAACATCTTCAGAAAACTTCAATAAAACTGCCTGCAGTTTTATCCTAAATTCACAGAGCTGCCCAGCCGGATATTTTGATATAGCACCTTTATTGTCAATTACATCATCATTACATTCACCTGCTACTCACACATGACTCTTCTACACTAACTTACTTCTACCTACTGCTCCATGCCGCTGTCCAGTTGAGAGAGCAAGAGGAAAAGAGTTGAGCGCGCTGAGAGAGAGCTGAGAGAGAGAGAGCAGCCTCACTTCTTGCTTATATACAATTTTTGACGCCCGTACAATATCAAATTCCTTAACCTTTTTCCTGGCTTGTGATTGGCTCTTAAACAACAGGATCATATATCCTCAGGTAAAACCTGTTTTTCTAGCTCTGCCTTTTCCCGCCTTTCAGCCCTTTTGTTATGCATGCTTTCTCTAAGAAAAACGTGTATACCAGTCACCTATCAATCAGTCACGTAGGTATTAGGTATTAACAGTTCTCAAAGGGTGCTTTAATAAAACTAATTATGAATAAGGAAGGTTAGCCTGAAGAAGGGAAGACTGGAGGAGATAGCCATCTTCAGGTATTTGAAGGACTGAGCCTGACAAACTGTATCCTGCTTGTCTCCCCAGGGCAGAATTAGGGTCAAGAAATGGTTTTCCTTATATTACAGCTACCCCTAAGTAGAGTAGTCTGCCTTGAATGGGCAGTGGTTCCCTTTCATTAAAGACTATCAAATGGAGATTGGAAAGTAGAATGTTTTGAGGAATTGTCCAAGTATTAGCTGACTTCCAGGTCTTTTGAAACTTTATGAATCTGATTTTTGTCTGATTTTGTGAACTATAGATGAAGGCAAATTTTAAAGAAATACTCCTCCTTCATAGTAACCGATTTTTACATCATCGAATTTGAGTCCCCTGACCTAAAAGATAGGTACTGGTAGATATTTCTAAGTCCATTTTACATATGAAAAACTGATCTCAGGTTCACTTATAGTCACACAGTAAGAAAGAGTTCAGAGATGGGATTTGAACCCAGGCTTTTGGATCCAGCACCGACCATTATGCTAATGCTGCTTTTCCTCATCCACTCCTTCCTCTCCAGGAGGTGAAAATTTAGTTTCATTGCTTTCTAATAATTAATGAACTAAGGCAGAAAGATTTTGTCTCTCCAGAAAAAGGCCTGGAAGGACAGAGAAATGCTTGAACTCCCTCTGCCAGAGTGGGGTGGAGTTGGGCTCTCTAGTTCTGCTTCTCTTTCTCCTGCCAACTTGCTAAGGACAGAGATGGCCTGGGGGCAGAGACACAATATGAGTTTTAGAGAGTGATGTCATGTGGTTCACTGACACCAGATCACTCAGCAGAAACTGCCCTGCTGTTGTTATCAGAGTTGGGGTGGAGAGAATTAGAACTTTTGACAATGGATATCTCATCTTGCACAGATGTGCCCTTTATAGAATTTGCTGGCAAGATTACAGCAGTATCATAGTGTAATGGGGAGAGCAGTCAATAATTCCACAGTTATTGATTGTTACCAGCTCTATTCTTTTAAAATTTATATTTTATTCATTTTTACTTGTTTGTGTCTATGTATACACATTACATATGTGTATGGCTTTATATATGTATATTTATCTATTTCAGCTCTCCAATACTCATTTCTCACAAAGGCACCTGCTGCAGAAGATTGGATTATATCCAGTTGATTATATTTTTTACTTTAAAAATGATTGTAGTAATTTCCTGTACTTAGGAGAAAGAGGAAAGAATTGAAGAGAGGAAATCTATGCCAGTCTGCCACATTGGTCTGGAACATCAGCAAAAAGCATGGCAAGGCAAAGATGGGAGGGCTTCTGGAGCTGCTCAGAATTTCCTGGGCTCCTAGGGCAAATCCTGAGGCCTCAGGAGAGCAGATTCATCTTCTAGCACATGAGGTCTGGTGAGAAAGCCCCCAAGCACAACCTCCAGGATCCCTAGTGGCTTTCTAACCCACAGAAGTCTGAGCTTATCTCAAGGAATTCTTTCTTATACCTGAGAGGCTACCTGCTTCAGGGAGACTTTCAGCATTATGATGCAAGCATCTGTGCAAAATTTTCCCTTCCTAACTCTTCCCTAGCCCTCTTACAACTATAAGTCAAGGAGCTGGATGCAATCTTCCTATAGATCAAGAAATTAGTATACCACTTACTGTGTATTTGTCTGAAAGAACAACCTGATCTGCTTTTTATGCATCAGTGAAATGCATCTCAGAGCTAGAAAGAGTCATTGATATCAGCTCAGGTCTCATTTTACAGATGGGGATATTGAGGCCTAGAAAAGTTAAGTGACTTGTCTGACCAAGATCATGTGACAAATTAGTAGCAAAGTCAAGAATGGAAAAGGACCTTCTAAATCCTACTTAGGAGCTCTTTTATAGAACTTTTTTGGATCTTTGATAACAAAACAGCTACATAGTGCCGTGGATAGAGCACCAGACTTGAAATCAGGAAGATCTGATTACAAATGTAGCTCTAAACATTTATTGGCCATGGGGCCATGGACAAGTCATTTAATTCCTATTTGACTCAATTCCTCATCTGTAAAATGGGGACATCTATAGAAGGAAATGGCAAATCACTCCAGTATCTTTGACAAGAAAATCCCATGGACAAAAATCCTTGGAGTCACATAGAGTTGGACATGACTGAATTACAACAGGTGATAGAAACTGTCTCATCTTTATTTCCTGGAATTACACTCCTTGATTTGCTTCCTTACACTTCTATGTAAAATGTTTGTCACAGTGTCAGGAAGGTTGTGGATGTTTCTTAAGGATACCTTGATAAGTCAGCAAGGGATGATACTGAACCTCCTCTTCCCATAAGTATCCAAGCACATGCTTTTCTGGTCTCAGGAGATGGAGCATCCATGGCTTTTTGCTTACCCCAATTTGGTTCCCTGTTTATTTGGAATAAATCCCCTTCAAACTGGTGGAAACTTCCAGATCATGAGTAATTCTTATAATCTCTGTCTTTCTCTTTTATTTTCTTCCCTGAACAGAGGAAGAAAGAGGCCCTCCAAATTCCTCATGCACATTTGAATTCTTCCCTCTCCCACTTCAGCATTGCCCAAAATAAACTAGCCTTGCAGATAGCACCAACCAAACTCCCAGTTCTTTCATAGCATTCTGCTGGCTAGTACTCTTATCCATGTGCTAGGGATAGAGCATCTGGACGGAGCAGCATGATGAAAGGCAGTACCAGAGCAGAGAGTGGACTTCCTATTCTTATTTTCATTCTTTTCCACCCACTGACAGATTTCTTTTAGACCAGGACTCATTTCTTCCAGCCTTAGAGCTGCTGCTGATTTCCAGGCATACCCAGGTCTTGAGGTGCTATCTAGTGCAATAAGGAATTGTCTGAGTATTTTGGAGAGCTTCTCATTGTTATTTTTGTGTGAATAAAAATCTCTCACATTAACTAAGTTGCATTTAACTTTGGGGAGAAAGAGAAGTAATGACTGAATTATTGAATTTTAGAGTGAGAAGAGACCTTAGAGATTATGTTTCAACACTTCATTTTTTGCAGATGAAGTGAAGTGACTTGCTTGCCTGAGGCTATTTAGCTAACTAGTGTCAGAGCTGAAACTAAAACCCAACTCTCTGGACAACCAGGACAATGTTCCTTCCCCTATAACACACCAAGAATGAGAGAGAAAGAGGAAGGGTGCAATTGTTCTCTTCTCCCACCCCTATTCTGAGCCCCAGAGTAAGATCAGATCAGCGTCCACCCAACAGGTCAATCCCTTATTGGCCCTGACAGCTTCCAAGCTGCCTGTCACTCTTGTCAGTGACTTTTTATTTATGCTCTTGACCCTCCTAGTCAACACCCTGTGATCATCATCAAATCTTATACTCTCAACAATTCCCGGCCAATTTCCATTGTCCTGTGACTTCTCCCTGGCTTCCTTCCCTTCCTTCTCCCTCCCCAGCTCTGACAGTAATCATCAGACTTAGGATAAATCAGAAATAGCTCGATTAGAGAAAGGTTAAGGATTCCCCAAATGTCCATCATAATTCTCAGCTCTGGAGGCTTCCCTCCCTCCACCCTTACGCCCTTCCTTTTTGTCCCAAACTAGGCTCCTTAAATGATTCAAGAATTACATAACTGGAACTGTTGCTTTCCAGTTTAGTCCATGGCTCTGCATTTTCAGTAGCTTGGGCTGGACCTCTTTTGCTGTCACTAATGAGCTGTTAATAACACAACCATTACCTATGCAAATGAAGGGAGCTAGGTTGGATTTGGAAAGTAGCTTCCAAGAAAACTGATTCCTTTCCAGAGCTAAGTAATAAATCATGTTGGCATGGTTATTAACTGTATTAACGAGTTGTCCCCTAACCCCACTACTGAGCCCTTGAGGGCCCTTGTTTTCCTGGCTTATGTTTTCATTGACAACACACTTCTTGGGGGACAAAGGTGATATAAGGGGTAAATGAGGTCCAGAGTCAAGAGGACCTGAATTCAAATTTAGCTTCTGCCAACTATATGATTCTGGGGCAAGACACTTAACCTTTGACACACTCAATTTCCTCAACTGGAAAATGGGGATTATAATAACATGTTCCTCCCAGGGTTGTTGTGAGGGTAAAATTATATAATATTTATAAAGTACTTAGCAGAGTACCTGTCACACTTAATAAATGTCTGTCTCTTTCCCCTTCCCCCCTAGATAAAGTGAATTGAATATCCTTGCCTTTAAGTAATCCTATGTAAATGAATCTTTGTTCAAACTTTGGGACAGGGTGGAGATGTGTTTTGGGAATGAATACTGCTATATAGATAGATGTCCCAGGGAATGGAGAACAAAGCTTTTCTTGAAACATTGAAGATCTTTCATAAACTTTTTGATGTATTTGGAAGAATGACAGTAAATGAATTCTATATCTATAGAAGTCTTTCATTCCAAGAAACCAGTGAACACACTGAATTATCTGAAGACCAAGGATTGCCAAAGGTGGTAGGGAGGGTGTGAAAGGGGCTAGTGCTCTCAGACCAGCATAAACTCAGGGTCTCTATGATGCCATGCATTATTCTGTCCGTGCTTGAGAATGATAAAACTGGATGGAACTGGTTGGGACTGGCAACTAACCATAATTAATTTGTATTGGATAGGGCTTATTCTGATGGGGGTGAAGACTGCCTTCCCTCTTGCTCAGTCCAGAACCTTTGAGTCATTTAGAATTTGGACCCCTATGATAGATTTGAAGGGTTCCAGCATAGACAAAAATATCTTTTCTTGCAAATAATAGCATCGTGGTGTCAGCCCCCATTTCAAGCAGTTTACCCGTGACCTTCTGCCCTGATTAACTAGGTGAGATTGGCAGAGAAAGACTGAAGTACTGATGGATTTACTCCCTAAAGCAAAAAGGAAAGAGCACTGATGGGGATCAGTTTAGCTTCATGGTCTCACTCTCTGTGGAGGTCATAGGCAGTCCCATCTTGCTGGGTCTGGTCCAAGTTATGTCAAACTCTGAGGTTAAATTTCCTCTATATATCTGTCCATGGCTCATGCCATCTTTGTTGACTCCCTTTTGGGTTATAGCCTGCCAACTGCCTCTTGGTATTTTTGCCCTCTCCCTACCTCATGCCACATGGTGTCTTTCCTCCCAACCCCCACCATGCCTCTATTCTTTCTCCTCATACTAACTAACTCTTTTAGGATGCTAAACTCCTCTACAGATGTAGCCTGTCAGCTAAGGGCATACTCCAGCCTCCTTTCCCTTGGTTAATTGTGAGTTCCATTAAGGAACTTGTCCTTTCCATCATTTTTAAAACCCATTTCCTTGTTAACTATATGTTCTCCCAAATCCATTTCATATTTATCATTCCTAGTTCTTTTGTGTCTCTTCATGTCTGTAGCATCTTCCCCTAAATAAACCTACTATTTGCCAAAGAGAATATTCAGTGTCTGAACCCCAACATTTAGTACCTACAACCTACTCATTTGATGCTGAACCCCAAATGCAAATTGGCTAGAAATTGTCCTCCTAAATCACATTACTAATTTGTTGCAAAACTGGATTGGTGAGGAAGAGAATAGACATTTATTAAATACTTAGTATGTGCCAAGCACTGTACTAAACACTTTACAAATATTATCTCATTTTGAAAATTTTCATTTGATCATCACAACAATCCTGTGAAGTAGGTGCTTTTAATTTTCACTATTTTCCAGTTGAGGAAACTGAGGCAAACAATATTTAAAAAATCTACCCACTGTCACATAGTAAGCATCTGATGGTAAATTTGAACTTTGGTTCTCTTGATTCCAGACACAGGCTTTGTCTTCTAGTTTCCTCTCTCTCTCATTCTGTTTCATTTTCTATATAATATCTTTACCATAGAAACACAGAATATTAAATATGGAATGGGCCCTTATTCCATCTGGTACAATTCCCTCACTTTAGACATGAGGAAGCTGAGACCAGACAGATGAAGTGATCAGCCCTGAATCCTAAAGTGACTTGGCAATAGAACTGTGATTATAAGTAGGGATTCTTGACTCCTAATGCAGTATCTTTCCACTAAATACACAGTCTCCCAAATGGTGCTCATGAGGTCTGATTTTCTCTGACATTGCTCTGATGCTCTGTCCAGAATCCCAGTGCTGATTTACCATGTGTCCTGGTCCCATCCTCTATTATTTCCCCCTACATCCCAGCCACCTGTGGCATTATCAGCAATGCCAGTTCCTTGATTATGAGACCTTTACTCTCTACTCTTCCCTCACTACCCACCTCTCATTACTGCCAAAGGTAGATTCTTCCTGGCTGGTACCTCTCTCCCCATGTGATTTCTCAAAATGGAAGCCCCTACATGCTTATACTTGGCTTGATACAGTGGTTTAGGGAGGAAGAAACAAGCTTCCTTCAGAGAACTAATGGTATAATCTGGAGCTTGGATCTAAGAAGAATATGGAGAGAGGAGCACAGCTGAAAAAAGAGAAAAACAAGGGGCAGCTAGATGGCACAGTGGATAGAGCACCAGCCCTGAAGTCAGGAGGACCTGAGTTCAAATATCATCTCAGACACTTAACACTTCCTAGCTGTGTGACCCTGGGCAAGTCACTTAACCCCAATTGCCTCAGCAAAAAGCAAAAAAAGAAAAGAGGGAAAAACAAAAGCAAAACCTCAGGTGCTCATTGGACACTTTTACCTTTTCCATGGAGACTGAGACCATTTGGAGGTGGGAGGAGGCCAGCTGGTTGTCTGAGACCAGCAGTAGCCAGGGATTTAATGAGACAGACAGAAGGAACTGTCTGTGGTACTCTGCAGGTTCTAGAGTATATGACAGAGGAGAAAGGGGAAGAAAAAGTCAGTGAGTTTATGAAGATCTTCACCCTGGCTGTACATTGAACTTTCAGTTTCCTGGGGATTCCAGGTTATTCTTAGAATAGATCCAGGGGATTATGCTCTGGGTTTCTTTCAAGGCTTTCACTTTTCTCTGTTTTCCTTGATCTTGAAACAAAACTCTTGACATTTTTTATCCTTATTTCTCCATTTAGTCCATTGGTCAGTCACTCAACACACATTTATTAAGTACTTATTTTGTTTTAGGCCTGCATCATTTCTGTCCCTGCAACCAGCCCTTCCCTTTTGGTTAAAATTAGATCCAAAACAATTTGGAATTATGCTTTTAAAAAATGACTAGGGAGGATTCAAGGAAGATGGAAAAGTAGGCCAGAAAATTTCAAGCTCTCCATATTCACCTCGCCCCATATGCCTTCTGTTCCCCTACTCCCTGTCCCCTTCTTCATTTGCAGCTGGAACTGGTTGACTACTGGGATGTCTTTTCTTTTTTTTTAATTCTTGCAACCACAAATTCATATCACAAGATGTGTTTTCTGGAGTTTACAGAAGAAAGGAGAAGTATAAATACAGAAATAGTACTCATGGGTAAGGTTATTGTAACTAAATAAAAGGCACTCCTTCCCAGTGGTTTCTTATATATAAGTATACATAAAAGATACTCCTTTCCACCAGAATTACCAGAAAATCTAATTAAGAAGTCTCTATTTATTGAAGGTCAATTATGTGCCAGGCTCTGTGTAAAATGCTAGTGTTACAAAAAGAAGCAAAAGACAATCTCTTCCATGAATGATTTTGCAATCTAATGGGAGAGATAAAATACAAATAATCACATACAAAACAAGTTAGATACAAGATGAGGAAATAATCAAAGAGGGAACATTGGCACAAAGAGGGGTTGGGGAAGGTTTACTGTAGAATGTGGGGGTTTTAGCTGGAACTTAAAGAAACCAGTCAAGTCAGCAGTCTAACTGGAGTGTCCTGGGTTTAACTTGAAACATGATCCTTTTTAATCTTAGAACTTCCACCTCCCTCACAGTCCCCTAGAAAAGAATTGTTTTCCTTTTCATGATAGCTCCAGGCCAATTCTGGATTTGTGTACGTGGGGATTCTGAATCCAGGTCAATCCCAAGCTTCAGAAAACTTCCTGGTTGCATCATGGGCATGGGAGTGTTCTGCTCACATTTCTATAAAACTGGGGTAATTCTATCTGCAATCTGACAAGTCAACTTTATTGATATTATCTCTTGTACAGGTTATCTATTCTATGGACTCTACTTCCTCCACCCAAAAAAGGTATGGAAGATAAAAATAATTCTCACATACAATTAAAGTCTTTCCCATGACCCAGAAAATGCAGTGATTCAAATACACTGGGTTCATTCCCCAAACTCCATAGAAGACAGCTCCTTTGCCTGAAGACCTCCTGTCTTTGTCTCATATATAGAGCTTTTGTGTGCTGTCCTGATTGCTCTCCCTCTGAAAACAATTGTAGTATATATAGGAGGGTATCCTGTGTGCCTCTGTGCTTGTGGTATCAGCTGCCTGGGAGATGATTCTAGTCTTTGAGGGGACAGGCTGTGACGTGGTCTGACAGCCTTATTTTTAACCTCATTCATTAAAAAAAAAACATGATCCTTTGTGGCTCTTTTCAACATCGAGGTGATTCAGGCCAATTCCAATGGTCTTGTGATGGAGAGAGTCATCTGCACCCAAAGAGAGGACTGTGGGAACTCGGATCACAACATAGTATTTTCACTTTTTTTGCTGTTTTCTTGTATTTTGTTTTCTTTCTCATTTTTTTCCATTTTGATCTGATTTTTTCTTGTACAGCATGATAATTGTGGAAATATGTATAGAAGAATTGCACATGTTTAACATACTGAATTACTTGCTGTCTAGAGGAGGGAGTGGGGGGAAAGGAGAGAGAAAAAATTTGCAACACAAGATTTTCAAAAGTGAATATTGAAAACTATTTATGCATATGTTTTGAAAATAAAAAAGCTTTAAAAAATCATGATCCTTGTTCCTGGTAAGTGGATTCTTCATTTCTTTTTCATCCACTCACCTGACAACTTCTCTGCACCCTTGCCCCCTGTAGAATATAAACTTCTTAAATTTTTTCTTTTGTTTTTCTGTACCTGACAAACCTTATCAAACAGGAGTTTTTGCATATACACAAAGGAACAAATAGAGGATTGTACACAAAACCAAGTTTGCATTTGGAGAAATAATATAATCAACATTTTAGCTTCAAAGCTATCCTGCTTGTCCCAGACACCTAAATCTCTGTTCTATTTTTATTTTTTATTTTTTTAAATTTTTATTTTATTTGCATAACATATGTGTGGGTAATTCTTCAACAATAACCCTTACATAGCTTTCCGTTACAAATTTTTCCCCCCAACTCCCCACCCCTCCCCTAGATGGCAGGATATCCACTACATGTTAATTATGTTAAAATATTGGCAAATCGAATATATGTATACATATTTCCAAACTTATCATTGGTGTGCAAGAAAAATCTTATCTACACAAACGATATATCAGATAAAGGAAACACAATGTAAGCAAACATCAATCAAGGAGTATGAGAATGTTATGTTGTGGTCCACATTTCGCATCCCTCTCTCTGGGTGTATATGGCTTTCTTCAGTGAACAATTGGAGGTGGTTTGAAACATTTCATTGTTGAAGAGAGCCATGTCCATCAGAATTGATCGTCATATAGTACTGTTGTTGCCGTGTATAATGATCTCCTGGTTCTGCTCATTTCACTCAGCATCAGTTCATGTAAGTCTCTCCAGGCCTCTCTGAAATCATCTTGCTGGTCATTTCTTACAGAACAATAATATTCCATAACATTCATATACCATAATTTATTCAGCCATTCTCCAATTGAAGGGCATCTATTCAATTTCCAGTTTCTAGCCACTACAAAAAGGGCTGCCACAAACATTCTTGCACATGTGGGGCCTTTTCCTTCCTTTATGATTTCTTTGGGATATAAGCCCAATAGAAATGCTGCTGGGTCAAAGGGTATGCACAGTTTGATAACTTTTTGAGCATAGCTCCAAATTGTTCTCCAGAATGGCTGTATCCGTTCACAGCTCCACCAACAATGCATCAGTGTCCCAGCCCTCCCACAACCCCTCCAACATTCATCATTAACTTTTCCTGTCATTTTAGCCAATCTGACAGGTGTGAAGTGGTATCTCAGGGTTGTCTTGATTTGCATTTCTCTGATCAATAGTGATTTGGAGCACCTTTTCATATGACTATAAATAGTTTTAATTTCATCCTCTGAAAATTGTCTGTTCATATCCTTTGACCATTTATTGATTGGAGAATGGCTTGAATTTTTATAAATATGAGACAATTCTCTATATATTTTAGAGATGAGACCTTTATCAGAACCCTTAAATGTAAAGATGATTTCCCAATTTATTGCTTCCCTCCTAATCTTGTCTGCATTGATTTTGTTTGTACAAAAACTTTTTAACTTAATATAGTCAAAGTTATCTATCTGGTTTTCAATTAAAAGTTCCAGTTCTTCTTTGGACATAAATTTATTCCATCTCCACAGGTCTGAGAGGTAAACTATATTATGTTCCTCTAACTTGTTTACAAAATCACTCTTTATATCCAGATCATGAACCCATTTAGATTTATCTTGGTATGTGGTGTTAGATGTGGGTCAAGCCCTAATTTCTTCCACACTAGTTTCCAGTTTTCCCAGCAGTTTTTGTCAAATAGTGAATACTTATCCCAAAAGCTGGGGTCTTTGGGTTTATCAAAAACCAAATTGCTATAGTTATTGCCTAGTTTGTCTTGTGATTCTATCCTATTCCATT
>JAJPUD010002131.1:143930-238039 GCA_023553655.1 Myrmecobius fasciatus
GGCCGATTTCCCCTGAGGCTAACCTTCTCCGGAGTTCTTTCAAGGTAGATCTTTTATAGAAGTGCGTTGTAGTCCAAATGCTTGGCGAGGACCTCACTCGGAAACCAGTTTTAAGGCTTACTTTGTCTGGGTTGGGGGAATGTCGGAGGGAGTTCACAGAGAAAGCTGTCCGCAGTTCGCCATCTTGGCTCCGCCCCCCTCTGTTCTATTTTTGAAATGCTATGGTGACCCTCCTCTCTTTCCTTTTCTTTTTTTGGGTATCCTTATTGAAGTCTCCTTCTTCATTGAATGACAGTGATTACAAGAGGAGACTACTAAGCTTCCTTCTTCTCTCCCCCCAGCATCACAGTTCCTGGTGCAATGTTGGTGTAGGTTGGCAAGCTCTCCTACCTGTCTGACCAGCTGTATTTACATGTACACAAAATGCTGTGCCCAGACAAGCAAGTTGGAAAGTATTTAGAGGGTTGATGAGATCCTTCAGCTTATTTGCCTTGGAGCCCAGCAGTGGCTGGGACATTGATAACAAACACATTTTTTCCCCAAGCTAGGCCAATCAGTTTATGTCCAAAGGCTACAAAGACATCAAGTGGTGAGGCTGGAGGCTATGAAGTGCTGGTTCTTTTTCCTTGTTGGGTTTCCAAAGAAATTGGCAGGGATGATGGAACACAGGAGGTAACCATAGTTTTCTGAGACTGGAAAATGGAGAGTAAAAGTGGGAGGACTGAAAATCGGAGGTGGGTGGAAGAGGAAAGGATGCTGAGGAATAAAGACAAGACCTATGCTGAAGCTTCAGTTTCAGGCCAGTGAAATAAATCATGGCTGTATCTGCAAGGCTGGCTTGTCTTCTTGCTTTTTCTTCCCATCATATTGACTCCCCCATTTGCTTATCATGAGTCAAATGCTGACAATGTCTGTGGCTCCAGTGATTTTTCAGTGAGTAGAAAAAGATAATTGACCATCATCTCACCTCACTTTTCCTCTCCTTTGCTGATAGAGAGAAATTTAGCTGCCTCATTCTACTATAATTTCATATTATTCCCCACCTTTTTTTCCCTGTTTCTCTCTGAGGTTTCCAAAAATGATTGATGATTTGCTATCAAATATAAAAAAGAAGCTAAAATATCATTGGATAGTTTAACAGCCTTTAAAATATAATGGTCTCTCTGGCTGGACATCCACAGCCGAAGCTCGAGCCCCGAAGGTCAGACTTTAATGAACTGGTGGGAATTAGAGAAAGAAAGAAAAAGTGATCAGTGTCCAGAGCCTGCTCCACAGTCCACTGACCTTGGGAGAATATGAGACACCGTTGTGGATGAGGGCCCCTGGCTAAGCTCTCCCTGAGGATGTGCCAAGACCATTGGAAGCCTTTGGTGAGAGCAGCAGAAGTAGCCTGAGATAGAGCCTCCCCCCATGAGAAAATCCTTTCAACTTTTTTTTCCTGTTATTGGGGTCAGAGCCACATTTCAGAATCTAAGAGCTCTGACTCACTGGTTAACACATAGACTACAAGTAATACCACCAGCCACAGCTATCTGCATTTGTATACCTCAGGCTCCAAAGGCAGAAAATGCCAATGGAATATCTTGCCACTTAAGTGTGTTGGAAAGCTCCCATTCATTAGAAGATTAATCAGGATTCTATGGGGGTCCCAATCTCCTCAAAGCAGAAGGACTCGTAAGAAGTTATCATATCCATCTTTCTGACTCTGAGCTGGATTGCCCTATCTGCATCTGTCCTTGACCAAGACTTTCATATCTCTCCCTCCTGCCTCTGATTGTCCTGTCTGTACATAATCCTGGCAGGGGTGTGCCACAGAGAAACCCCACATTCTTATTGGAATCTATTTTAGTACATATGAATCCACAACTTTCCTAAGTCCACTTAAAACTGAAGTCATTTCTGTATCCTCATTTCCCAAGTGAGGTAAGTTTCTCCCCTTCCTCTCTAGATAGTCACCTTCCAGGACCTTATCTGGGGGTAGTGATGGAAGAGAGGCTGATAAAACTGAGTGACATGGGTTTGTAGCTTCAGGGCATGCTTTTTCTTTGGATGGTGGAATCATGAGTAGAAGAAGAATTATGCAGTGTCAAGGGAATGGGACCCTAGGGTTTTGTAGTTAAAGTGTCTTCCTTTCCCAGAGACTGTGGGCAGTCTGCCTTTAAATGAAACTGCCCCAGGAAGGGTCCAATGTACAGTCACTCCAGTCAAAAGCTTTTTCCCATTAGAAAGATTGCACTTAGAAACATCTGCCCAGAAGCAGTCTGGTTGATTTAAGCTTCTTTGCTTTTAATTTTTGGTACCTTTCAGAGGGAAAGAGAAAAATAAGGTTAGTTTCCTGAAGTGTAATTGTTTTGGGCAGTTATTTATTAATGAAAAGGAACAACATGTCAACAAGCCCCGGGTTTAACTGTAGAACTAATGTTAGCCAAGGCGCAGGTTACAAGAAAGGTAAACTTGCTGTCAGTCTGCATTTGCGTAGTTCCATGATCGCCTATTAATTACCTATGTTCTGGGCTTAGACTGGGGGACAGATTTGGCTTCCTCACCCTGGTGAGTGGAGAGGGTTGTGTTAGAACTCCAAAGGGGGAAAAACCAAACCCCTTCTATAGTGGCTCTGCTTAAACGGTCTTATACAGTGGGATAACTTTCTCTAGGAAACCATACAGTAAATGACCTCTACCAGTTTATCAGAGAGGTACTTGAATAGGGTTGATATAAATCTCTATTGACAGTATGGGGCATCCCCACTGGTTTACTTAGTTGGTAGGCAAAATGCTTTGATCTAATTGGGTGTCAGATTTAGGGAGGATGCTCATGGGATTGAAGCAACTTGACATCCTTAGTTGTCAGATGCAGAAAGTGAAGGTATTGCAGGTTCATAACAGTGATAATATGATATCATATATTTAATATGATAACCACATTTGATTCTCTTCTCTCTTGAACTGTCCACAACCAATCAGTGGTCAAATTTTCTACAAAGGAAAGCTGAAAAACTTGGAGATAGTCTCTCAGAGGAGATGTGGGCAATAACGGCAAAGGACTAAGAACATTACCTCCTACGAGTATAGAGAGCATGTAAGGTTTGTAGTGATCTGCATAGAGTACACCATGTTTGTGTTTCTATCACTGTCAAGTTCCCAATGCAGGCTGGTCTCCTTCCTAGAAAGAAGACCCAAGAAGCTTGGGAAGTGCCTCTTCATTCTTCAGATTTTTGGAGAGACTGGAGTGTCCTTTAAAAAAGTGGGAGATGGTTTCAATGTGGAAACAAGTTAGAATAAAGATCTGGAGATGCGAAGGGAAAATCTTAACCTATGTGAAGAGGTTGGAAGGTGGAAGTATGTTACTCAAAGAAGAAAGATAAGAAGAATGAGCACTGAATCCTTGAACCTAAGTAATAAATACAAGATTTTGTCTCAGGCAGAGCCAGAGATTCTTAGAAAGAAGCTACTGTTCATTCTCTAGGGAATGATGATGGGAAGCCACAGGCCATATGAGAAATCAACCAGTAAAAGTCAGAGGAAGAGATAGTTGGGGGTTAATGATTTTATGCTGAAGAGTAGAGCCAGTTATATTTTTGTTTTTTACTTGATCCAACAATGAACCTCTCGATACTAATCAAAATAAGACCTACCACTTACTTCTGGGGAGCACAAATGATGTATGTGTCCAAAAGAGATCTGGAAATCATTGCTAACAATTATGAAATTTTGGGCAAAATACTGAAGATTTTTAAGGGGTACAAGTGGTATTTTGATCATTGTTGCTGCTGGAAAGCAAGGGATTCAACAGAGAAAGAAAAATCTCAGAAATGACCACATGGTAAAGAATCTGACAACTAAAAAAGGAAGATAGATTCAGAATTATGGTTTAAAATGTAGGGAAGCTAGGATAGTGGTTAGGAATGGTGCATATCTCAAAACAGATAGTAAGAATGTATTTACCTAGTCTTGGAAATTCAATCTCAGAATCTCAGAATTGGAAGCAACTTCAGAAGCCATTTAATGTAACATGAAAATAAATTACCATTACAATATTATGGTACAACTCTCATTTCCAAGATATATAAAGAACTGAATCAAATTTATATGAATAAAAGCCATTTCTCAAATGACAAATAGTCTAAGTATATGAACAGGCAGTTCTCAAGGGAAGATAGCCAGAGTGTACTTTTCCTCTTTCTTATTTTTAATTAAATTAATTCATGGTTCATCTATTTCACTGCAGTATTTTTTAAAGCCCATCTCCTAGTTTTATTAGTCAATCATTTTTAATTATTGCTTTTTTCTTTAATTTTCATAATTTCTATTTTGGTGTTTAATTGGGTTTAAAATTTTATTTTGATTTTCAAGACTTGCATTCCCAATTCATTGATCTCTATTGCTAATAAAAATATTTAGATAAATAAAATTTCCCTTTAGAATTACTTTGACTGTTTCCCTCAAATTTTGGAATATTGTCTTATTGTTGTAATTTTCTTTAATAATAGCTCTTTTTTTTGTAGTGACAGAAAGCTAAAAGGTCATCTAGTCTTTGCTTGAAGATATTCAATTAGGAGAAAATCCTCATGTACTAAGGTAGCCCATTTTACTTTTGGATGCACTCCTGTGGTTCCCCTTTTGTCTCCAGAATAAAATATGAAGTTTTCTGTCTTTCAAAGACTTTCATAACTTGGGCCCCTCCTAACATTCCAGTCTTCTCACACCTTACTTATTTTCCTGAATGTATTCTATGATTCAGTGACACTGGCCTCATTCATGACACTCCATCTCCTGATTTTAGGCATGTCCACTGACTGTCCCCCATGCATAAAATGCTTTCCTTCTTCATATGTCTCCTAGCTCCTTTAAATCCCTACTAAAATACAACTATCTGCAAGAATTCTTTCCCAAATACCTTTCATTTTAGTGCCTTCCCTCTGTTGATTATCTACAATTTATTCTTTCTCTATATTGTTTGTACATAACTGTTTGAGTGTTGACTATTCCCATTGAAAGCAGGAACTATCTTTTGCCTTTTTTTTGTATCCTCCATCATCTGAGCACAAGCTTGACACATATTGAGTGTTAAATAAATGTTTAACGACTAACTCACTAACATCAAACCTAAATTTACATTTTTGCAACTTCCACCAATTTGCTCCTAATTCTTCCCCCTAGAGCCAATGATAACAGGTAGAATATCTTTTCCTTGTAACAACCTTTTAAATACATGAAAACATATTTCATTTTTCCATTAAACCTCTTCTTCTCCAGGCCAAATACTCCCAATTCCTTCAGCTGGTTCTCACCTACCATAGTCTCAAGGTCATTTATCACTCTAGTCACCCTCTTTTGGCTTTTCTCCATCTTATCAATGTCTTTCCTGCAATGTGGTATCACATTGTTTTTCTTAGAACAGAGAATGGAGGCATTGTATCTTTCTTAATGCAACCTTCCTTAATGCAGCTAATACATTAGTTTTCTTAGCTTCTCTATCAGTGTTCTCTCCCACATTGAACTTGCAGTCTGATAAAAAGATGTATTTTTATAGATGAACTTCTAGTTAAATGGCAAGGAAGATAGAGAACTGGACTTGGAATCAGGAAGAACTGAGTTCAAATACAATCTTAGACAGTTACTATGCAACACTGGACAAATCATTGAACTGCTTTCTGCCTCAGTTTCCTCAACTGTAAAATGGAGATAGTAATATTTGAGAGTTGTTGTGAGGATCAAATGAGATAATATTTGAAAAGCACATACCATAGTGCCTGACACACACAAAAAAGTGTTTAATAAAGACTTGTTCCCTTCCTCCCCCTTCCCTCCCTTCCTTTCCTTACTTATTCTTTCTTATCTGTTATGCTTTCCTTTTTTATACTTGTGAAGTTGCTATTTTTGAACCCACATATAAGACAAGTATCTTCATTTCATTTCACCCTATTACATAATAAGATGTTCTAGTCCAACGTTCTAGCCTGTCAAGCTCTTTTTTGAGATCTGACTCTGCCATCTACTTGACTAATTATACTTATATTACTTTCTTTCACAAAATTGTCAAACATTCCACATTAGACAGGTCATCCACAAAAATGTTAAGCAGCACAGAGTCTTTGGAAGCTCCACGGGATATGTTTTTCTGGGTTGACATTGAACCATCATGACTAGTCTTTCGGTCTGGTCATTCAACCAGTTTCAAATTCAGCTTCTTTTAACATTGGTTAACCAACAGTTCCCCATCTTTTCTACAAGAATAGCTGAAGAGATTTTGTTAAAGACTTTGCTGAAGTCTGAATAAACTTTGTTCATAAAATTCCCTTGATCCTTCTGTCTAAGGATCTTTAACAGAAAAGGAAATAAGATGAGTCTGGTAGAGGCAGTCATTGATGAAGTCCTGCTGACTCTGTGATCATAGCTTCCTTTTCCAATATTCACCAACCCATTTAATAACCCAGGAAGTTGAGCCATGCTTGTTGGCTTATGGTTTGGAGGCTCTATTCTTTTTTTCCTTTTTCTTTTTTTAAGCATGCATCCATTTTCACTTCTTCAGCTATGTGGTGCCTCACACTTGCCATAATCTTTCAAAGACCATGAATGGGGTTCCACAATCATCTTGGTCAATTTGTTTAATATCTGAGGGTGGAATACATCCAGGATAGGTTACTCAAATGTTTCAAGGGCAGCTGAAAGTTCTCTTACTATCTCCATATTTATCTTGCGTATCAACTCTCTATTAGCTATTTTTGTTCTGTCCTTTCCAGTCCAAAGGTCATTCTCCTTGGCAGAGAAAACAAACAAAATAAAAACTGAATAGCTCTCAGCTTTCTCTCTGTCTCTCTCCCTCCTCCCCCCTCCTTTGTTCTCTCTGTCTCTATCTTCCTTCTCTTTATTTCCCCCTCCTCTGTCTGTCTGTCTGTCTGCCTCTATGTCTCTCTCTCTCTCTCTCTCTCTCTCTTTTTCTCTCTCTCTCTCCTCTCTCTCTCTCTTTATCACAATACCATCCAATTTAAAGATTCATTCATTCAATTAAAGATTCATTCATTCATTCATTCTTTAATATCCCTTCCTTCCCCTGTAATCAAAAGGGTTTTAAATCTGAAAAGGAAAGGAGAAAGAGAAAGGAACTTATGCATATCTCTCAAGCTAGATACCATAGCCAATAGCTATAATGTTAGAAGAAGAATAAGAGTAAGAAATGCCCCAGAGTTTTGGAGACAAATCTATAGAGAAGCCTTAATACAATAGATGATCTTCATGGTCTATACAAAAATAAAAAAATGGACAAAGCAAGATGAACAAAAATTCCTAAACGAGGAGACAAATTTAAAATCCTGCATATCACGGAGATGTATTTGGCATCTAGGTAGTGTAGTGGATAGGGTCCTGGGCCTAGGGTCAGAAAAATTTGTGTTCAAATCAGGCCCCACACTAGCTGTGGGATCTTCAGCAAGCCACTTAAGCACTGTCTGCTTCAATGTTCTCATGTGTAAAATAAGAGCATATACCTCCCAAGACTGTTATTAGAATACAATGATAGAATATTTGTAAGTGCTTTGTAACCTTAAGCATATATAAATGTTAGCTATATAAAGTGCTAGCTATTATTATTATATTAGCTATTGCTACTATTGCTACTACTGCTAGTACTGCTAGTACTGTAGTACTGCTACTATTACTACTACTACTACTACTACTACTACTACTACTACTACTACTACTACTACTACTACTACTACTATTCGGTGGGATGAGACCAATGACTAGAATATGGGTCTGCATGCATATATCTTATTCAAAACAAATAAGACCAGAAAAAGTTGGGGAGGTAGGAGGAGGTGAGAGTAGCATTGGATAATAAGATGGAAAATTTAAATTTTTTCAGCGTAGATAGCAACTAGTTTGTTTGACATAATATATGCTATTTCATACCCACAGTCCCCTACCTCTAAAAAGAAGGAAGGGAAATGCATTTTCTCAATTCTTCTTTGGGAGTAATCTTGGTCATTATAATTACACGTTATTTAGACTCCCCCCTTTAAATTGTGGTTTTCATCATGCATATTATTTTTCTAGTTCTGTTTAATTTGCATTAGTTCTTATTAGTCTTTCTCTAATATTCATATTCATCATTTCTTACAGCAAGTAATATTCCACTATATTCATGTATCACAATTTGTTTTGCTATTCTCTAATCATTGGGTACCACTTGGTTTCTATTTCTTTGCTGCACCAAAAAGGGTTGCTATGAATAGTTTGGTATATATGGGACTTTCTGTCTGCCTTTGATCTCCTTGAAGAATATGTGCAGTAAGATCTGGGTAAGACTGATTCCTCTGCAGGTGGATAGAGAAGTTTCTCAGAGCTTAGCTTGATAAGTTTCTGGGAAATAGTTATAAACAGCAGAATTGTTTTTTCTTGTTCTGAAAGAGACTGAAAGGCTATTTTTAGGGGATGCACATAGTGATACAGGATTGGGAAAAGTCAATAAATGAGAGATTTGAGAGAGAGAAAGACGTTTCAGAAGGCAGAGAGACCAGGCCACCTGCCTAATACTGCTGCTGCTGTAACGGCAGCTTCATAGCTTTGGATCCTTAGGGTTGGGAGGAAGAAGTCTGGATGGGGAATTTGGATGGAGAAAGAGAAAATGGGCATTAGGGGACATGGTAAAAAGGATTAGCTGGCTGTGGCTGCTACCAAGAAGTTCTGGGCTTCATGGTGGTTGCTGCCATCATCTGCTGTGGCAGATGGGAAATTTATGGCTGGAGAGTGTGTGTTGGGGGAAGAGATGGGGTTTCTGATTGGTGATGATCTTTTCCTTGGATCAGAATTCATGCAAGTGGTGAAAGGCATCCTCCCCACCCCCACTCCTTTCTCCTTTCATGCCTAAGAGGATGAATTTTAATCCAAAATTTTCTGTCCTTTAAAATTGTTTACTTGCTGCTTTAACTAACACAAAAGCTGGCCTATTTGAGATAAATTGAGATTATCTAAGAAGGATAAGTCAGAGAGAAAATGGCAATGACTAGCATATTACACCTATGGAGACATAAAAAGAACATAAGTTCAAACCCTTAGTCTAAAGAGCTAAGCTTTTAACTCAGTTGGGGACTTCAAACTAAAAGACAGTAAATTTTAATCATATTGATTTTCTTTTAACAAATGTCCGAAAGTTAGAAAAATTGTATCAGTTTTCTTGCCCCCACATGCTAGATGTGCTTGTGGGATCTCTGGGTCAAAAGGTTTGGGTATTTAGTCACTTTTTAAAAAGTTATTTATTTAAAACTTAAATACAAAATAGAAAAAGAAAAAAAACAGGAAAAAACATTGATATGTGCATAGCAGAATATTGGAGAGGATTCAAAATATAAAATAATAAATTTCCATTTCAAGAAAGCCTATATAATAAATACTGCACATTGTATTCAGAGCTGTCCTTCTTTTCTTTGCCTCCTTGTAGGTTTTCTTTTGTTCTCTGCTGTGCATTTTTTTACTTTTTTCTTTTTTCCTCCTTTCCTCCCTCCAGCCTCCCCCAAGAAAGCTACAGTTAGCGTGGATCTACAGTTAAGCATGAATATATTTATATGTATATAAACATAAATGTACATATATACATGCACATACATATACATGCATAGCTATAACCATACACATATATGTATATATACATCTACAGAAGGCCATAAAACACTTTCTTATACTTTGTTTCTCTGAAGGTGGATATCATCCTTCATGAGGCCACGCCTTTCCATATTTTTCTAAATTCAATTATTTCCTATACATAGCAACATTCCAACTTTATACTATCTAGTTATTTTAGTCTAAAGCAATATTGATTAATATAGCTGACATATAGTATAGTTTCCCTATTTTTCTCTTTTGATTAAATCTATTTTAGCTTTAACTTTGTCTGAGACTCATGATTACTACCCCTGCTTAAAAAAAAATCTTACTCCTGATCACTGTTAATTATGTTTCTGTGTATCTCTTCTTTCCTATCCCTGCTATCTCCTCTGCTTTATTTCTACCTTCTGCCTTGCCTTGCTACTACTTAATCTACCCAGGATCCATCCCTTATCCTCTCAGACCACCTTTTCCCTCCCTCTTTATCCCATTTCCATTAATCTATAAACTTTATTTCATTTGCATTAATCTATACACTTTTCTATACCACCCCATCCTATTCCTACCCCCTCTTATTTCTCTACAAGTTTAGACTTTTATACCTTCTTAGAGTTTTATGTATTGTTCCCTCTTTAACCTAGAATTCTAGAACTACCAGCCCTCCTCCTCTATCTAATTCCTCTGTCAATTCTTTCAAAAAAGTTTAAAAAATTTTTTTTTATTTTTCCAAATACGTGCGAAGATAGTTTTCAACATTCACCTTTGGAAAACTTTGTGTTCCAAATTTTTCTCCTTCCCTCCACACTATTCCTTCCCATAGACAGCAAGCAATCTAATATAGATTAAACTATATATTAAACACTATTAAAATAGTGTAATTAATTCTTCTAAACATATTTCCATATCAGGCATGCTGCACAAGAAAAAAATAGATTAAGGTGGAACTGTGAAGAGATCCAACCATTCTGGAGACAATTTGGAACTATGCTCAAAAAGTTATCAAACTCTGCATACCCTTTGACCCAGCAGTGTTTCTATTGGGCCTATATCCCAAAGAGATCTTAAAGGAAGGAAAGGGCCCCACATGTGCAAGAATGTTTGTGGCAGCTCTTTTTGTAGTGGCTAGAAACTGGAAACTAAATGGATACCCATCAATTGTAGAGTGGCTGAATAAATTATGGTATATGAATGTTATGGAATATTATTGTTCTGTAAGAAACGACCAGCAGGACAATTTCAGAGAGGCCTGGAGAGACTTGCATGAACTGATGCTGAGTGAAGTTATACATTATACACGGCAACAACAAGATTATACAATGATCATTTCTGACATTTCAACAATGAGATGTTTCAAACCAGTTCCAGTTGTCCAGTGATGAAGAGAGCCGTATACACCCAGGGAGAGACCTGTGAGAACCGAGTGTGGTACACAAAAATAGCATTTTCACGCTTTCTGTTGTTGGCTTGCATTTTGTTTTCTCAGTTTGTTTCCCTTCTTGATCTTTCTTATGCAGCAAGATAACTGTATAAATATGTATACATATATTGGATTTAACATATTTTTAACATATTTAACATGCATTGGACTATCTGCCATCTAGAGGAGGGGTGAGGGGAAGAAGGGGATAATTTGGAATAGAAGGCTTTGCAAGGATCAATGTTGAAAAATTACCCATGCACATGTTTTGTAAATAAAAAAGCTTTAATAAAAAACTGAAAAGAAAAAAAGAGAAAAGAAAAAGAAAAATCAGATCAAAATGTGAAAGAAAGAAAAAATACAAGAAAAAAAACAAGCAAACAAACAACAACCAAAAAAGTGAAAATACTATGGTTTTATCCACATTCAGTCTCCATAGCTCTGTTTCTAGATGTGGATGACTTTTTCCATCACAAGTCTATTGGAATTGTCTTGAATCATCTTATCATTGAAAAAGGCCAAGTCCATCACAGTTGATCATCTCAGAATCTTCTTGTTGCTATGTACAATGTTCTCTTGGTTCTACTTTTCTCTTGTATCTCATTCATATGACATACTCTTTTTATATTTTCCTACAGTTTTACTTTTTAGATTTACATTATACTGAGCTCTACCCCATCTTTCTTTCAAACTACCCAATTACTATTGACAATTTTATACTTTTCTATTATATAACATAAATATTTTGTGTTTATTGAGTCTCTTGAAATCAGTCTTTGATGTTTACCTTATATTTTCCTTGGATCTTATATGTCAAATTTTTTATTAAGTTCAGATTTTTTTTTACAACAAAATCCTGAAAGTCTGGCAATTTATTGAATATCTTTTTATTTTGCTGTTGTTCAGTATTATACTTAAATTTTCTGGTATGATATTTTCATCTACAACTCTCATTCTTTTGCTCTGCAGTATATAATATTCCAAAATTTGTGATCTTTTAATGTAGCTGCTGCTAGGTCTTATGTGATTCTAATTGTGGTTCTGCTATATTTAAATTGTTATTTTCTTGTTGCTTGTAATATTTTCTCCCTGAATTGGGGATTCAAAATTTGACTATGATATTTCTATTGGTTTTCTTGTAGAATCTCTCTCAGGTGATAATTGGTGGCTTTTTTCTATTTTACTTTCTCCTCTTGTTCTAACATTTTGGGGCAATTTTCTTTAATTATTTCTTGTATTGTTATATCAAGATTGGTTTTTTGATTGTAGCTTTCAGGTAGTCTAATACATTTTTTTTAATTAATTTTTTTTGCTGAGGCAAATTGGGGTTAAGTGACTTGCCCTGGGTCACATAGCTTGGAAATGTTAAGTGTCTGAGACCAGATTTGAACTCAGGTACTCCTGACTTCAGGGCTGGTGCTCTATTCACTATGACACCTAGCTGGCTTTAGTCCAATTATTTTTATATTTTCTTTTCTTGACCTGTTCTCAAGATTAATTTTTTATGAGATGTCTCATAATCTCTTTTGTTTTTTCATTGTTTATATTTTATTATTTTTTGATGTCTTGTAGCTTTCTTTCCTTTCCCTTGCCCAACTCTAGTTTTCTTTTTTTTTCTTTTTTTTTTAATTAAAGCTTTTTATTTGCATAACATATGTATGGGTAGTTCCTCAGCATTGATCTTTACAAAGCTTTCCGTTACAAGTATTACCCCCAGTCCCCACCCCTCCCTTAGATGTCAAGAAGTCCATTACATGTTAGTAATGATAAAATACTTGACAAGTTGTTGTACAAGAAAAATTGTGTCTACAAGAAAAAAAAAATCAGAGAAAGGAAACACAATGCAAGCAAACATCAATAAAGAGCATGAAAATGTTATGTTGTGGTCCACATTTCATATCCCTCTCTCTGAATGTATATGGCTTTCTTCACTGAACAATTGGAACTGGTTTGAGACAATTCTTTGTTGCAGAGAGCCATGTCCATCAGAGATGATCATCATATAGTATTGTTGTTGCCGTGTATAATGATTTCCTGGTTCTGCTCATTTCACTCAGCAAGTTTCTCCAGGCCTTTCTGAAATCATCCTGCTGGTCGTTTCTTACAGAGAAATAATATTCCATAACATTCATATACCATAATTTATTCAGCCACTCTCCAATTGATGGGCATCCTTTCAGTTTCCAGTTTCTAGCCACTACAAAAAGGGCTGCCACAAATATTTTTGCACATGTGGGTCCCTTTCCCTCCTCTAAGATCTCTTTGGGATATAGGCCCAATAGAAACACTGCTGGGTCAAAGGGTATGCACAGTTTGATAACTTTTTGAACATAGTTCCAAATTGCTCTCCAGAAGGCCAACTCTAGTTTTCAAGGACTCATTTTCTTCCTTAAGATTCTGGATCTCCTTTTCTAGTTGGTTAACTTCTTTTTCATAATCTTCATGTTTTTCTTGGATTCTTCATCTTTTTATTTTTTCCTCAATATTCTAATTTTGTTTTTAAAGTCTTTTCTTGAGTTCTTCTATGAAATTGTTTTTGAACAGGTAACCCATTAATGTCACTCATTGGGGTAAGAGAGGTCTTTTTTTTGCTTAAGTATCCTCCTCTGAATATGAACTCTGGTTTTTCCAAATATTTAGTAACTTTCTACTGTTGTGTTCTTTCTCTTTTGCCTGCTCATTTAAAAAATTATAATATATTGTTTGTGTAATCACTCCTAATCCTAGGATATGGGGGATGGTGCCTCTGGCCTTAGGTCCTTTTTCAATTCTCTCTGCAGACCTGGAATCTGAAACCAAGAAGTCTACCTTCCTGTAAGCAGGATCCCTGCCTTGTTACAGCTTTTGCACTAACCAGGTATGTACTAGTTCTTCTTGCTCAGGGCTGCCCAGGTGGGTCTGGCATCCCTTATCAGTAGAGGTTCCCTCAGTCTTCCCTGAATCAGATGCCCAATTAACTATGTTGTCTGGGAGGTAAAAATTCCTGTCTCTGGGGCAGGAACTATCTCCCAACCCAGCTTACCCCAGAGTTCCTAGCTTGTTGTTTCAGCAGAACTAGCCTGAAGGTTTTTACACTTCACAGGGGTCAAAGTTTTGTACCAGTATCTTTCTTCAGATCTTCTCTGATTATTTCAGGAAGTTCACTGTTCAGCCCCAACTCTTGGTTGTTTCTCCATTCTATTTTTGCCCTGACATGCTATTTTGTCTTGTTTTGGGGGGAAATTGGAAGAACTTGGAATTTTCTGATTTACTTTTCCATTTTCTTAGAATCCTCCCTAGTCACTTTTTAAAAAGCATAATTCCAAATTGTTTTGGGGGTCTAATTTTAACCAAAATTGCAGAGATGGAAATGATGTGAAGCTTGCAAATAAACATCAACTTTATTCTAGAATTTAAGATAAAGGAGAGGAAAGCCCGGAATAATCTACCATGCATTTTAGATTTTAGAAGAACAGATTTCAAAGGGTTCAGGTATTTGGCCTACAGATTAAAATCCTATAGGGAAAGAGATAGGAATGTTGGGAAGCTTAAGAGAATGAAATTCTGAAAACATAAAAGAAAGCAATTACTTGGAGGAAAAAATGGAAGTTGTCTGAAAAGAATGATGTGGTTGCATAGAGAACTCATCAACCCACTCAGATTTATGGAAATCTTTGTACAGGAGATGGAATCAAGGAAAGACAAAATAGTGAAGGTTCAAGGAAGGTGAAGGACTATTTCTGGGATAAAGGAGATGTTTAATTCTCATTTTGCTTCTATTTTCATAATTTTACAATAACAAATCTGGAAGCAGAAAGGATCTCAGAAGACATTTGGTTCAATCATTTTACAAAGAAGGCCCAGTGATTAAGTTGTCCCAAAATATACAAGTTGTAGTCATCAGGAGTAGAATTTGAACCCCCGGGTTCCTACTACAGAATCACTTTTCTTTCTCCTGTACCAAAAGAGAACAATCTTTGGACTGGTAAGGACAGAAAAAAGTGGATAAAAGGCAATGAGACATTGGAAAGCTTCTAGTTGAATTTCTTTCTTCTAGGTGGGGACTTTTGGAAGAGAATATTAACATTGGTGACCTTTGGCAAGATCTTTGGATTCTAACCAGAGCAGCTGGCCTGGCTCCTGCCTCAGGGATCCTTGTAAGCTTCTGAATTCTTAATTGTTACACTGGGAGAGAGGGTCTAAAGATGCTACTGCTTTCTTATGCACAGACTTGAGTAATCTCAATTTAGCAGACTGGTACATGACCTCCTCTCCAAGCCTTGATGAGGATGTAATGCTCCGGGAGAAATTGAGGCAATATCACACATTGGAGATTAGGTAATATTTTATTGATTTTAATTGGAGAGTTTAGAATCCATAGCTATGAATCGGGATTGCTGGGACTCTTGTCTCAAAGCACACAGTCCATTTGGCAGCCATTAGCCAGCTGTCAGGATCTCAAGTATCCAGCCTCTATTGATGGGTATCAAGCATTTTCTAAGACTCCATCACTCAGGGGAACAAAGAGCTCATAGGGCAGAAGGAGGGATAGGGCCCTGGGGGGATTGGAGTTCCAGGAAAGGACTATCATTTCAGTTCTTATAGGTTGGGGGTATGAAGAATCATAAATTGGATAAATTTGGGAAGAAGCTAGGAGACATTAAGTCTGGGGCCATAAAGATAAGGGGGATGTCTAGGTGTTTGAGATGGACTATCTGGAGGTTTTATGACTCTGGAATGCTAGCCCAATTATTCCTGATGGTCAGAAGTGGGGGTTGCTACCAAGGAAGAACAATTAAGAGAAACTAAAACAGAGAAATTGAGGGAACTGAGACATGTAACTGTGGTACAATAAGGAGAGGGTCCTTTCAGTGACCTGTCCCTAGCATGTGGAACAGGGAACAGGGTAAGACCTATGCAAGGAAATAAAACTGGGTTTTGGGGGCAGAGTTTAACAAAAGCTACAAATATGTAATAAATATATTGGCTCTAGGGGAAGAATTTTCTAAATCTGGAATTTTCAGGGGAGACTATGCTACCTAACTGTGTTTCTCAGGTGTAGTGAAGTTTCAAGCCTGGAAACCATGACCTCCCACAGCCAAAGATGCATCGGAGGTAAGGAGTAAAAGGAATTGGAAAAGCATGATGAAACCATTAGAAACCATGTCCTTTAGGGAAGAGAGAGCTACATTTTAGAAAGAGAGGACCTGCATATGAATCTTGGCTCTGCAGTCTAACTACATGTGTAATTTTATCAAATTCCTTAATCTCTCTGAGCTTCAGTTTCTTCATTTATTAAAAAAGGATTGGACTAAGTGACCTACAAGATACCTTTCAGTTCTAGATCTCTGAGTATGACTGTATCATACCAAAGGTAAAGAGAAAACCTCATTGATCTTAATGAGGTTAAATCATCAAAAGGAGAGGAAATCTCTCCTAGGGATACAGAAAGAACTGGCAAAAGCAATGGCTGAGTCTTTCTATCAGTGATTTTTAAAAATCAGAAAAGGTTAATGTTTTAGTTTTTGTTTTTTTAAAGGGGAAGAGAGTAGAATCTGCAAATTCTAAGCCAGTGAATAGGATTTCATTTCCTGGAATATCTCAAAAAGGAAGAAATGGTTATAAAAAACTATCCTGGTCATGAAATTCATCTGGAAAAACACAAAAATCAAGAATCTCAATGGAAGTAATGGAAAAAAAAAAACGGTGGAAGAAAGGGGGCCTAGCAGTACCAGATCTTAATCTAATCCTGCAAAGCAGGAAATATCAAAATGATTTGGTATTGGTTAAAAAAAATAGAGGTCAATCAGTAGAACAAGTAGACACAATCGTATATTATTAGATAAAGTCAAAGATCCCAGATACTGGGGCAAAGAACCTCTATTTAATAAAAAAAAAACTATCAGGAAACAGGAAAGCATTTTGGCAGAAATTAGATATATAAAAATATTTCATCCTGTATGCCAAGACAAGTTCCAAATGGAAATGCAATTTAAGTGTAAAAAATGATATCAATAAATAAATTAGAGAAACAAGGAAGAAATTACCTTTTGGGTATACAAATAGAGCGAGAGTTCATAACTAAACAAGGAATAGATAAAATCATAAAAGAAAAAAAGTAGACAGTTTTGATTGCCTAAAATTTAAAAGTTTTTGCATAAAAAACCTTATGAGTTAAAATTAGAAGAGAAAAGGAAACAAAAAAATCTTTGTAGCAAATTTTTCTGATAAAGGTTTTATATTCTCATATATGAGCTACATAAGGAATTGATTCAGATTTGTAATAGTGAGAGCCATTTCCCAATAGATAAATAATCAAAAGATATGAACAGACAATTTTCTAAAGAAGAAATCTAAATTATCAACAGCTGTGAGGGAAAATGCTCTAAATAACTAATAAATAAGGAGATTCAAATAAAAGCATTTCTGAGATTCCTTGAGTATCTATCATATTGGCATAGAGATCAAAAGTGCAAAATGACAAATATTGAAGGAGATTGGGGGAGGGGAATGTCACACTAATGCATTGCTAGTAGAAATGTAAATTGGCTCAATTATACTGGAAAGCAATTCCAAAGTCATTAAACCCAGGCATACCAGTGATGTCTCTAGTATGTCCACACCCTAAAGAGATCAGAGGAAGAGGAAAAGGACCCACAAGTAATACACACACATACACACACACACACACACACACACACAAATGTAAATTGTACATAGCAGCTTTTGTGTAGTAGCAAAAGATCAGAAACTAAGAAGATACCTATTTATTGGGGAACTGAAAAATACGTATGTTATATGATGGAATATTATTATGCCATATATATGAATATGTGAATGTGATATAATATTGTTGTATCATAAAAATGATAAAATGATTTCAGAGTAACATGGCAAAACTTATGAAGAACAACATATACAATAGTAACATTATGAAGAAAAACAATTTTTAAAAACTTAAAATTCTAATCAATATAATGACCAATAACAATTTCAGATGACTGATATTGAACAAGACTTGTGCATGATGAAACATATCTTTTTCAACAGAAAGGTGATGAATTCAGAGTATGTATAAGACCTATATTTTTTGTATCTAAGTATTGTGGGAATTTATTTTCCTTGTCTACAAATGTTTGTTGCTAGGATGAGTGAGAAAAATGTGGATAGGGTAGAAAAAGATAACAAAAAAGGAAAAGGAAGCAAGAGAAAAGAAGGTCATTGAGTATTTTTTTAATAATGCACAGAGCAGATTTGAAAGAAGGTCAGTAAAAAGCACAAAGAAGCAGGACAGCTTTGAAAGCTACAGGTTGGATTTAAAATACATTTAAAATATGGAAAGCAAGCTGTGCATAATAGTTGTAATTTCTCATACAATTAGAAATTTGATGTCCTGGGGCAGCTAGGTAGTACAGTGAATAAAAGGCTGGGAATCAGGAAGATTCATCTTGAGCTCAAATCTGAGCTCAGACACTTGTTATTTATGAGACCCTGGGCAAGTCACTTAACTCTGTTTAGTTTAGTTTCATACACACACACACACACACACACACACACACACACATATATGTTTAAATGAGTTAAAGAAGGATTTGGTAAACCACTCTCCACTCTCTTTGCCAAGAAAACTCCAAATGGGATCAGGAAGAATCATACAGAACAGAACTGACTGAACAAGATGAAGTCTGGTATACAAATAAATAAAAATTCAAAAACATTAGGCTATTCCAAATCTAATCCTGTTCTTTTTTTCCTTCATGTTTTTGTTAAACATCTAGGAAAGATGGAAAGAAGTGGCATAAATAGGATTATTATTCAAAATGGCTAGATCCAAATAGCTAGTGTACTCATTAACCATGAAGTATTGAATTGAAAGGAAATCTCCCAGTGACATGTCGTAAGAAATCTGTGTTTGTCCCTTTGATTTCAGAAATTTTCATCAGTAAATTGAATAACAGCATAGAGAGCACAGTTAAAAGATTTGCAGATGATACAATGCTGAGGCAAAGCTAACAAACTGGAAGACAGTGTCAGCACTCAAAGACTTGAGCATGTGGAACATTGGATTGAATCCAATAGAAAGAACTTTAATACTCATAAATGTGAAGTCTTAAATTTGAGTTCAAACAAATCATCCTCACAATTATAAGGTGGGGAAAGCTAGTCTACACAACAGATTATCTATTAAAAGACCTGGGGATTTTGAAAGACCACAAACTCAAAATGAGTCAACATTGATAGAAAAGTTAAGAAAGCCAGTGTAATCTTAGACTGTGCTAAGAGAAGAATTGTCATGGTATCATAAATAAGGAGCTGGCAGACAGTAGTTCAACTCACTTAATTTAGGAATGAGGAAATTGAGATCCAAAGAAGTTATGTGTCTTGCCCAAAGTCACACAGATAATTATCAGGGGATTTAAACTTCAGAGTCAATGATACCAAACCTTAATCTGTCTTTTTTATAGTCTGCATTATTTCCTAATCTATTTTAGAATTCTCCCCAATTCTGACTTCTGTTCTAGTCTTACCATTTTGTTGTTGTTCAGTAGTTTCAGTCATGTCAGATTCTTCACACACCCATTTTGGTTTTCTTGGCAAAGATATGGAATGGTTCCTTTTCCAGCTCATTTTACATATGAAGAACTGAGTCAATTAGTGTTAAATAAGTTGTACAGAGTCATACAACTAGTAAGTGCCTAAAGTCAGATTTGAACTCAGGAAGATGTCTTCCTGACCCCAGGCTCAGTACTTTATTTATTTCTCTACCCAGCTGTTAGATCTTATCATTAGATACCATAATAAGGATATGTAGCCAATATATGATGGCAGTACCTGGGTTGTAGCAATGGGTAAAACAGAAAAATACAAAGTGACCCTCCCTCCTCTTGGACAGGGGGAAGAGGAGAAGGAAAAAAGGAGAAGATCTCCTATGGTGATGGTGCGAGAATGGTAGGGGGAAAATGATGTTGCCAAGAATTCTACAGTTTTTAGACCCTTTGTAAACATTAACAACTGTTGGTATTCTAAATATAAGATCCTTACTTCATGACCATATTCATGTGAGCTGAATGCTGGAGGGCTGCTTTGTCTGAAATCAAGATAAATAGTTTTTCTTTTAGTTTTAAAATTAAAAGAACACCTTTCAACTAAAGCAAACATCAAAAATTAAGCCAATAATCAGAGCATACTTCCATAAAAGTAGGAGGGTTGATAATACCTCTCAAGTGCTCTAGGGAAGTGACCATTGGAATATTGCATTCAATCCTCCAATGTCACATTTTAGAAAAGACTTCCCTGAAGTGTTTCCAGAGAACTATCAGAATGGTGAATAGCATCTAGAACACACAATACAAGGCCAATGTTTGAAGGAATTGGGTATATTACACCTAAAGAAGAGAAGATTTAGCTGGATATGGTGGCGCAAGCCAGGAATTTCTGCCATCAAAGAGACTGAGGATGGTAGAATTTGTTTGGGAATTCTGAATTGTAGTGAGCTAGTGTAGATGAAGTGTCTGCACCAAGTCTGCTATTAATATGGGGGTAGCAGGGAAGAGGTAAGGGGAAGGCCATCCGGCTGCCTAGGAAGGGCAAACTGATCTGTGTCAGAAACCTGAGCAGTGGTACAGTTGAATGGAGTAGCAGTCACTGCACTGCCAGCTATGTAAAGATAGAGAGATTCAGTGTCAAGAAGATTTTTTTTAAAAAAGGAGAAACAAGGAGATATAACGTTGTCTTTAGAAGCTAAAGAAATATTCAAATGGTTCTTTCTAGTTCTTAGTTCAGTTCCAGTTCTTAGAAGTAATAGGTAAAAGTTGCAAAATAACAAATTCAGTATTGTTTTCAGGAAAATGAAAAACAAAGTTCCTAACAATTAGAATTGCCTAAGAATAGAACGGGTACTAAAATCAGCAGATTTGGAGTTTCCCCATTGTAAAGGTCTTCAAATAAACATTAGAAAGTCCCTTATCAAGAGTATGTTGTCAAGGTGATTCTTGTTCAGATATCATTGAGGCTACATGACCTCTGAGTTCCAGTGTAACAATAACATTCTATGATAAGCTATTTGTAATTGGTCTCCTTATAACTTCTAATCTTTGATCCTTGTTCTAACATTTAAACAGACTAAATTGAATCCCCTTTTTCATAGCCATCCTTTAAATCTCAGATATTTATAATATTTCCCTTAAGCCAATGCAGTGCCCTTTTCTCCAGGCTAAACATTCTTTGTACTTTCAACTGTATGGTTCTAATGGGGTGGTGAAACAGTGAACAGTGGGTAGGGTTTGGAGTTCAAATCTGGCCACACTCTCTGTTCCAGGCAAGCTATTTCACTTCTATTTGACTTAGTTTCCTCATAATAATAATAATATGTATATAATAATAATAATATAATAAAGGTATCAAACCTCAATCACACCTACCTCCTAGGTTGATGATAAGGACCAAATGAGATAATATTTATGAAATACTTAGCACAATTACTGGCAGATAGTAGGTGCTTAATGATGCTTTCCCCTTTCTTTTTCCTTCTCTTAAGAAACTTACAGTCTTGTCAAGATGTTATACTCAAACACATGAAGACATGAGAACAATTTAAAAAAATAAATGGAAAGTCTAATAAATGGTAAAGTCAAGTATAATTGGGAATCAGAGAAGGGAGACATCAATGTAGATTAAACTGGGAAACATTTCACAGAAAGTGTCAAAGTTGAGTAGGGCTGTGAAAGATAAAGAGATTTGGTAAAAGGAATGGGAAGAATGCATTCTAGGTGAGGGTGGGGACACTTTTGGAGATATAGTGAAGAAGTCAGTCTATCTGGCTTTTTTGGAGTAGGATAGAGTAGCTGAATAGCTGAGTATAATATTTCATATTTATGCCCATTTCCTAGTTAACACATTACTAAGGAAAATTAGTGTGCTATCGTCAAAAGAGCACTAGACTTCCAGTCAGAAGTTCTGAGTTCAAATTCTGTCTCAGACACTAATTGTGTAAACCCAATTTACATTTTTGACAAACCTTAGACTCAGTTCCCTCATCTGTAAAATGGGAATAATATGGCATCTACTTTGCAGTTTTACTATGAGGATCAAATGAGATAGTATACAAAAACATTTTGTAAACATTAAAATACTATAGAAATATTATCCATAATTTATTATTTTTGTCGTTCAGTTCCATCTGACTCTGTGACCCCTTTTGGGATTTTCTTGGCAAAGACACTGGAGTGGTTTGCTGTTTCCTTCTCCAGCTAATTTTACCAATGAGGAAACTGAGGCAAATTGGGTTAAGTGATTTATCCAGGATCCTACAGATCCTAAGTATCTGAGGCCAGGTTTGAATTCAGGAAGATAAATCTTCCTGACTCCAGGTTTAGTGTTCTAGGCACTATGGCATTACCTAGCTGCCCACATTGGATGATGACTTGTTGCTAATTTGGACTGCTTCAAGGCTAGAATGGGCTAAATTCTCAGAGGATGATGCATCTCAGATGGATGAGTCAATCTGTTGATTTTCCTTATCAGGACAGATCCACTGATAATAGGCAGTTAGGCTGGACTATTACTCCTCTCAACTGGGCTTGCTTCTCAATAGCCACTGGAGTCTTCATCACTTCCTTCTTTACTCTCACCTGAGGTCCTCAGTATTTCCAGTTCTTGCTCTCAGCAGGCAAAGAAGCACATCCTCTCCTTCTTTTCTTTCCCACTATCGTTGCTGTAAATGGCACTACAGAGAATAGCCTTTCTTGTCCTAGACTTTCAGGTTTTTTCTTTGACCAATACTTTCTGTCTCAGGGATGGGTTTCCATAGTATAAAGCCTCAGTCTGATGGAGTTGAGTGTAAATCCTCAACTCCAAAATTAAACCATAATCAAGAAGTGTACACATGTCCAATAGTCACAAAACAGTTCTAAGATCTAGTTTAGGATTACCCATTTATCAACTTCAATGTTCTATACTTGCTAATATATAATGAGTATCTAGGAAAAAAGGCACCAAGGCCAGTATAGATAAGAGCATTCCATGTCGAAGGTTTTCTTAATGTTTTTCATAAACAAATCTCACATTAGTCTTTGTCTTTGCCCCTTCTAAAAAACAAAATTGCCAATGTCAGAAAGGAGAACATTCTTACATATTAATTTCTATTTGAAAAGGTTAAGTGAAGCTAAGTGATAGACTAAACTCTTCCATTTGTTACTTATTGTATATTGGAACTCTAAGTGCAAAATCCATTTTAGGAGTCTCATTTCTTAAAGAGAAGAAACATTTGTATTAAGTATGGTTTATTTTAATCCTTTTTGCTTACTTATTAAGAGTTAGTGATTTTCTTTGAAGCAAAGCTGCTCACAACATCGTAATCTGAATGCTAAAATGTCAACAATTTTTTCTTTTTTTCTTTGTAATTTTTTTTCAAAAGACTGATCCTTTTTACCCCTCTCCAAATTAAAGATAGATAATAAATTGTAGTTTCTTTCAAGGTTATTATCACGATAATTATTAATGCCTAAATTGATAGACTGTTCATCATAAGATAAGAGCTACTGCCTGAGATTGTATCTACATGCCAGCCTTATGCTAATTATTAGAACTAGCCTATTATAGATTTTTCCCAGATAGTAGCTACCTAAGTCTGTGGCTACCGAGGGCCTTAAATGTATGCCAAGATCAAGTTGCCCCAAAAGTCAACTATCAGTACAGAAAAGACTTTGAGCTTAGCCACACATGCTCTGGTTAATTAGTACTTCTAGGTTATTAAGGATGATGAAAAGAAATTAGAATCATTGGTAAGAATGGTTTGAAGTACAGAATTTTTATCTGTGTAAGTAAGAACAATCTATCCTTTAGTTTTGTTGCTGCCAATGACTTATCCTGTAGCATTTACTTGAATGCTAGAGTTTTTTTTTTTATTAGCATGTCACAGGTTGCTGGAGATCCAGTTGCTCCATAAAGTCTAGAGGGAACATGTTCCTCAACTAGAACCACCAGAGAGAGTTTGGCAGCCTTTATATACTGGCTATCCCTCTGAGATTAAGCCAACAGTAACATCATTTAGTAAGACCTGCTATAAAATATGAGTTATTCTTTGGGTTTTGTTTTTACCTTTTAATAGCTCAGAGGTAAAGTTTATGGTCCGTTTGGAAAGTATTGGCTGCCAGTTGTTTGGTAATGGGCAGAAAACCTCTCCAGTTCTTGGAATTAGTCCTATAATTGTAGGAAAAGTCCATACCTAGAGTATCATATTTAGGGAGAACATTGGTTAGCTGGAGAATATTTTGGCAGAGGTTATCATGTCAGTAAATAGTCTCCAGATAATACTATTATGTGAATTGGTTGATGTTCTGCTCAAAAAAGAGAAGACAATGAGATCATAGAACTCTTTTTCAAGAATTTAAAAATCAGGGCAGCTAAATGGGGCAGTGGATAGAGCACCAGCCCTGAAATCAGGAGGACCTGAGTTCAGATCTGGCCTCAGACACTTAATACTTCCTAGTTGTATGACCTTGGGCACGTCACTTAAGTCCAGTTGCCTCAGCCAAAAGAAAATTAAAAAGCTATCATGTGGAGGGGAGAATGTGTTCAATTTGTTCTGTTTGACCTCAGCAAGTTGAAGTAGAATCAGTGGCTATAAGCTATAAAGAGGCACATTTATGTCTAATGTAAATAAAAGCATCCCAACAATGAGCTTCTTCAGGAGGTGGTGGGAAGCCCTTTACTGCAGCAAACTCCACAAAGTCTTGATTTTATTAAGCAAGTCTAGATGAGTTTTTTATTAGTTTTTTTAAATTTTATTAAATAAGCTTTTATTTTCAAACATATACACGGATAATTTTTTGACATTGACCCTTGTAAAACCTTGTGTTCCAAATTTTCCCCCTTCCCCAACCCTCTCCCCTACTTGGATTATTGGCAAATAATCCAATATATGTTAAACATGTTCAATTCTTCCATACATATTTCTATAATTATTGTGCTGCATAAGAAAAATTAGATAAAAAAGGGAAAAAATGAGAAAGAAAACAAAATGCAAGCAAACAAAAACAAAAAGTGAAAATGCTATTTTGTGATCCACATTCAGTTCCCACAGTACTCTCTCTGAGTGTAGATGGCTCTCTTCATCACAAGACCATTGGAAATGGTCTCAATCACCCCATTCTTGAAAAGATCAGCATCCATCAGAATTGATCCAGATGAGTTTTTTTTTCAGGTGAGTTGTAGATGGTGTCCTTGCTCATATATGAGCTGGAGAATTTGGCCACTGAGATTATTCTCTGAGATTTGCCACACTGAGATTCTAAATTCTGTCTTTCTCAGAATTTGGGAACTCACCTAATCCTGATGATAAATTTTCTACTTCTCTAAAAGGCTGAATTTCCAAAGTAGCCCAGATATAAATGCAAGCAAGGGATCAAGAATTCCCAGGGCCATTGTTTTCTGTTTTTGGGAAAATCACCATGTCATTAGGTATCTCAGAATCCCTCCACACAAGGGAACAACATCTTCTATGTTCATTCCATCATTGAGCATCACTAGGTTTCATCTGCCAGGGCCTCTCAAGATATCTATATAGCCTTTGGGAAGTTACAGGGAAAATGTTACAGAATTCCATTTTGCCATAACTGGGTTGAGTTCTTTTGGGTATTAACTGATATGTAGAAGTGATAGGTTGCCAAAACACTAGTTTTCTGTGCAAGTATCACTTTTATAAAGTACACCAGAAGACGACATGGGCAGTGAGTCCATTTTAATGGAATGAACTGTTTTGGCTTCCCCACCTAATTAGGCATAGCCTTGTAGATCAGCCAACATTTTCCATTCTTAATTAACCCTGCATAAACTTCAGAGTGGCAAACCATCTCTTACTAGTTTTTCCAAAAAGCTGTCAGGAACAAGCCCCTCCCCTAATTCCCGGCCCATCTCTTCTAAAGCTCACAGTGTCATATTTCTGACCTTGTGTCATCCTCTCCTCCTCAGAGCCTCTGTCACAGAGAGACTGAGGGATGTCAGGATAAGCACAAACCATTAGTTCTTGGGGATACTTTCTGATTTTTGTGACTATGTTTCAGAAAAAGAGTGTCCCAGCACTGCAGAAAGTAAAACAACCCAAATTTCACCCATCATGCAAAAGAGACTCTTACAATGAGATTAGGTTGAATCCCAGCCAATCAAAGTTGGAGTCTCAATTGCTCTATGACTTCATTTAAAGGGCCAGGGCCAGCCTGGGAAAAATCAATACTGCATTTTCTTCATCATCAGTTCTGCTTTTTGCTAAATGGAAATGCTTTCATTCTCTCTCCTGTCCCTCTCCTCCTCCCCATCACCCTTGCAGATATTGATTCCCTCCACCCCACTCCTCTCACCCCCTCCACCATGTCTGCAGAACTCAAGTGAACAGCTCTATTTTAGGACAGCAGGGGAAGTTTGGCCTCTTCCTTATTAAATACCTAATGGCACTGCTGAGGTTGTCAGTGGAGTCCATGGAAGAAGATTTGTTAGTACGGTTGTGTTCGCTCAGCAGGCTGTAGCCGAGGGGACTAGCACATGCCTGGTGCTACAGAACTATTGGCTGCTCTCATTCTTGGAGACACTGAGTCGATCATGTCCGTGGTAAAAGCAGCTCTGCATGACGGCCAAGGTCATCTCCCAGCTGAAATGTGTGGGATCCCTGCTAGAACACTGGGAGTTAGAGAATGGGAATCCAATAGGAGGCAGGGTTGCTGTGGCCCCCATTCAAGGTTATGAGAAACTGAGAGGCCAAAAGGCCCTTGTTACCAGACAATCTTACCCAGAAAGTGACCCCACAGTCAAAGCCCCTGATTGTGGCATTTGAAGGAAGTTCCCATATCCAGACATTCTAAGAAGGCTTAGATTTGGCACCTTATGTACTTGGAAGGATTTGATAAAAGGAAAAAGAGGAAAAAATTGTGAAAAAAGGAAGGAAAAAAAGTTGTGTGGTCTAGAAACTCATTTCCTGAGGAGCAGGAGCACATCACATGCTCCCTGGGACTTGCAGAGCTCCAGGAAGCTCGTCCAGTCACTTAATAAGTCATTGAGGACGTGTGGTTTAATTAACTTGCCCAAAATTCCTTCTTTCCCTTTCTCACTTTTGCTATTAATATTTTTCGATATCTGATAATGCAGTGTAGTTAATTCTTTCTGGCTTTATAATGAACGCTGCCATAATGAAAAAGGTTAGCAGTGCTTCAGGCAGCTTTTAATTATCCAGCCGAGCAGGTAAAAGCACTTTATTCTTCTCTTTTTTCCCCTTACTTAGCAATTAATGGAGGAGCTCAGTGGCACTTACTGTACCTTTTTTTTTTGTTTTCTAATGGATGATGCTTTGCTGATTGGGGAGACATTACTGTCCCCCTGATACTTCTGAGCAGGGCAGCCTTGGCTCTGGTCTTGAGTATATAGGAAAGAGGCAACAACAAAGCATCCTTTTGCTGGCTAAGGGCTTATTAAACTGTGTACGTCACTAGTGGTGGTTACCACCTCCATTCTTGCCATCTCTCTGGCCTTTACATTGCCATTTTGGGAGAAGTAATTCAAGCAGAACAGAAGAATGGCCAGAAGCCAAGAAACCTGGAGAGACAATTCTGCTTTACTGTTTGTGTGATAACACAACACAGTGACCACTTTTCTGACCTTAGTTTCCCCATCTCTGTAAAATGTAGGAGATACAGTAGAGATTTCTTAAGTTTTTTCCACTTTTAATATACTATCAGACACACGGCTCATACTGATCAGCCACTGATTTATGGATCTCAGTTTTCCTTGTTTGTAAAATGAAAAAAGAAAGGACTCCTATTTTGGATTTTCTTTCTTTTCCAGGATGTATTCTGAACTTTCTTTTTTTTCTTTTTCTTTTAAAATTTTTTTTTTGAGGCAATTGGGATTAAGTGACTTGCCCAGGGTCACACAGCTAGGAAGTGTTAAGTGTCAGGCCAAATTTGAACTCAGGTCCTCCTGACTTCAGGGTTGGTGCTCTATTCACTGTGCCACCTAGCTACCCCTGAACTTTCTTTACCATGCTGCAGAAATCTCTTCATTTTGGAAGCTCATTACAGCCCTGGAATCCACACATTCCTAGTATCTTCCTCTAGACTGATCTGTCTCTAATTAGATGAGTCCTCCTAGAACCTCTATTTCAGGAGGGAGCCCAGGACAGCCATGTCTCCTTCCTCTCACTCACTCTAGGCTTTTTATGCTTGCCTCCATTAGGTACCTTCATCCCATCTCCTCTCCCTTGTCAGTTCACTTTTACGTGTGTCTTCCATGTAAGATCTTTGAGGGCAGGGGCTTTCTTTCTTTCTATTTGTATTTATATTTTCAGCACTTAGGATAGAGCCAGACACACAAAAAATATCCAATAAATCTTTGTGGACTGATTAAGTGCTCTCTCAGGACCTTTCTAGGTATAATAGTCTACCATCATTAAGAATGCCTAAGAATTATACATACAGTCCTAGAAAACTTTGCCCTGTTAGCTCAATTAAATTGTACTGTTTGCTTTCAGAAATTTGAAAGGACTCTTCCCTGCTTTCTTCCAATTGTCTGTGTGGTGTCCAGAGGAAAATAGGAAGAAAACAAGTATTATTTCTCTTGTTTTATAGTTGGGGATACTGAGGCTTAGAAATATTAATTTCCTACAATGAACACACAGAAAAGGATAACAAGAATTTAGTAGAGTATTGATATGGCACATTCCTAGTTTTAATTATAAAAATACTTTTCTATTTTTCTCTTTTTTGAAGCTTACAATAACTTCATATTAATTATATTTGCATTATTATCCCCATCTTACAGTTGGCTTAGCTAAAACACAGAGAAGCTCATTAACTTGCTTAAGATCCCAAAGCAAACTAATGGCATAGTTATTCCTAGAACTCTGGCTTCTTGACTACCAAATCTATAATTTCTTTCCTAGGCTCAATTTGACCATTGATTTATTTTACCTGTCTTGTGGCTAGATGGTCAATATAGAGCCAAGTGTTCTTATATTTAGTAAGTATTTAGTGACGTTTGGAGAGTCAGCTCAATGGAGCTCTTGGCCTGGAGTCAGAAGACCTGAGTTCAAATTTTATTTCAGAGTCACTTAACCTCTGTTTGTCATAATCCATTGGAGGAGGAAAGGGCAAATGACTCTAATATCTTTGCCAACCCCCCTCCCAGAGGTCAAGAAAAGTCAGACATGACTTAACAATTAAAAAACAACAAAATTTAAAATTGATTCTTGGATGAAAAAAGGATTCAGAATGCTATCCATATCCAGAGAAAGAACTATGCAGCCTGAATGCAGATCAAAGCACACTATTTTCACTTTTTTTCTGTTTTTTTTTTTGTTTTCTATTTTTCTGTTCTCATGGTTTCCTCTTTTTTTCTGATTCTTCTTTTACAACACGACTAATATGGAAATATGTTTAACACAATTGCACATATATAACCTATATCAAGTTGTTTGCCATCTTGGGGAAGGGGGTTGGGGAGGGAGAAAAATCTGGAACTCAAAATCTTAAAAAAAATAAATGTTGAAAACTAAAAAAAAAGAAAAGAAGGTTCAGATTCCATTTTATTTACACAGAAGGAGATATGCAGGACATCCCTGCAGCCTCTTTGTTTGCTCTAGATGACAAGCTGAAGACTGAACTAGGGAGAAGAGAACAATTTCTCTAAAACAAACATACAACACAGTCTGTCTCTGGGCCTATAGTGGTAACCTTTCCAGTTCAGTTGGTAGGACTGTTCAGGGAATGCTCTTCTCATGATATGTGCACTAATATGATGTCATGGCTAAAGAATTCTTCTCTCCGTGGCCAGCTTACAAGTGATGAATCTTTTTATACTGAGTTAAGCTGGTCCTTAGAAAATGGACGTAATCTGTTGTTGGGACCAACTTTGAAGCTTTTCAATCTGATGCAACTTACCAGGATTTATGCTTTATTGTCTTCACTTTAAAAACTGAGTGTCCCTCTGCATGATGATGAAGCCTTCAAGTTGGATGTTTTGTGAACTGAATCTAGAATTATGGAGTAGGAGAAAGAAAGAGGTCTAGATTGCTTTTAAGAAATTATTTGGGGGATATTAATGATCCTAGATTTCTCAATGAAATAGACATCTTTTAAAAGTTGCTGTCTTTTAGGTTTTGTATTACTTTTATTTCTGAATATATCAATCTCCATTTTCCCTGTCCAGAGAACTATTTCTTATAATGATGAATAAAAAAGAGAAAAAAACCACTTCACAAAACTAACCATATATCAACTTAATCTAGCATTATATTCAATGTTCCATCCCTATAGTCCTTTATGTCTTAAGAAAAAAAATAATGAGGAAATGAATTTTTCTCCTCTGCTTTTTGGGTTAAGTTTGAACATTAAAATTATAACATTCAGTTTCAAATTTGCTTTGTTCATTTCATTCCCATTGTTGTAGTCACAGCATTTTTCTGGTTCTGCTAATTTTACTTGGCATCAATTCATATAAGTTTTCCTGTACTTCTCCGTATTCTTCATATTTGTTGTTTATTATGGCTCAGGCATATTTTATTGTTTTATTTCCCACAATTTGTTTAGCCATTCCCTTATCAATAGGCCCATATTTTGTCAATTCCAATATTCCTTTATTCATATCATATGACTGCAAGTTATGGAAGAGCATAGTCTCTAAACAATTAAAGTTGTGAGATACTCAAAAAACAATGGAGATGGGAAAATGGGCATGGTGGGGGGAAAATAAGCATCTTGCCTATGAAGAATTATGTTGAAAACAAAAACAAGAACAGAAGATGACATACAGAAAACAATTTTGTTCTATTCTTGGCCAATTTCATACATATGTGATACTGATTTCTTAAAAATAAAATTGTACATATTCTAGTATAATGCTCTTTAGTTTCCTTTGTATATTGAAATGTTTTGTTTGTTGATGTTTAAGTTTATAACAAAGAAGGAAATTTTAAAAAAACAGTGTAAAAGATATTATAAAAGAGATATATGACAAGAAAGAGATATTGGGTAGTCGTATAGCAAAGATGAGGCATAACAGATGGACTAATGTTTCACTGATAATGTCAAGATATAGAGTGAAGGGTGCCAGCATATTAGGTTATTCCCTAAGGGAATATTAATGGAAGGGACAAGAACTCCACTTTATTTATTTATTTTTATTTTTTTTTATTAAAGCTTTTTATTTGTATAACATATGTATGGGTAGTTCCCCAGCATTGATCTTTACAAAGCTTTCCATTACAAATTTTACCCCCAGTCCCTTCCCCTCCCCTAGATGGCAGGAAGTCCACTACATGTTAATAATGTTGAAATGCTTGAGAAGTTATGCAAGAAAAATCCTATCTACAAGAAAAAAAAGAATCAGAGAAAAGCAACACAATGCAAGCAAATGTCAATAGAGATCATGAAAATGTTATGTTGTGGTCCATATTTCATATCCCTCTCTCTGGGTGTATATGGTTTTCTTCTGTGAACAATTGGAACTGGTTTGAGACAATTCTTTGTTGCAGAGAGTCATGTCCATCAGAATTGATCATCATGTAATACTGTTGTTGCTGTGTATGATGATCTCCTGGTTCTGCTCATTTCACTCAGCATCAGTTCATGCAAGTCCCTCCAGGCCTCTCTGAAATCGTCCTGCTGGTCATTTCTTACAGAGCAATAATATTCCATAACATTCATATACCATAATTTATTCAGCCACTCTCCAATTGATGGGCATCCCTTCAGTTTCCAGTTCCTAGCCACTACAAAAAGGGCCGCCACAAACATTCTTGCACATGTGTGTCCCTTTCCCTCCTCTAAGATCTCTTTGGGATATAGGCCCAGTAGAAACACTACTGGGTCAAAGGGTATGCACAGTTTGACAACTTTTTGAGCATAGTTCCAAATTGCTCTCCAGAATGGCTGGATCCAAAGAACTCCACTTTATAAAGAAGCAAGGATAGTAATCTAATTGCATTGCTGGAGGAAGAATCCATATGGCTAGGGTCAGGGATCCATCCAACTTTCAAAGTTTGTCCATGTGACCCATTACCTCCAATCCAAATAAAAACAGGATTAAGGGTCAGGGGAAATGAAGTCTAATTCCAGCTTTTCTGTATAATACCTTGGGTGATCTTGAACAAATAAATTATCTCTCTGAGATCGAGGGCTTAGTCTGTGACATGAGGGCAATATATTCCTTACCTACGTCACAGCTTTATTGTGAAGACTGAAGAAGAAATCTGAAAAGTTAAAATACAAGAATTTGAACTTTCTGAGACTTCTCCTTTCTTCTGTTCAGGCCCTACTTGTTTGTCTTCCATCAGTATTTAGGTCCCCCATCTATGCCTGTCCTCTCCAACTTCTGTACCTTGTCTGCCCCCCACTTTGAATTCATCTTGATTCCTGCCAGGCCCCTATGTGAATTGCCCTGATCTAATATGTTCTTTCTCCTGCTCTCACTTCTCTGTGTCCAGCCTCCATGGATCTCTGAACCATGTGCTTACTCCTCCCTCCACTGTGCTGGGTCACTTCCCTGTTTCCCTCCCTTTTTCCATTCCCTATGTTGTGGCAAATTCAAATTATGTAAAAATAACTTTACTGGAGTCTGCAAAACAGCTCCTAAAGTAAAAATCGTCTATATGGAGATATCACAAATGTTCACACATGTGACATGTTTATGTGCAGATATACATATATGTCTATATTATATGTGTATATATATAAAATACATATTTATATATATTTTCTGAATATATTGAATTTATGTTTACATGTATACAACTGTATGATCATGTGCTTCTCTTTTGAACTGTCTAGACAAATGCAGAAAGCAGATGATTAGTTCTAGGAGCAAGTTGCAAAGTTAACATGAAATCAAGGTATTAGTAGTTATAAAAGACTTTACCTTTTCAGAATCTACTGAAAAGCTGAGCAATTGAGAAATTCTTGACTTGCTTACTGAAATTTTTTCTTTCAAAAATTGGAGGAAATCATGAGGGAAACTCTTATTTTATTTTACTTAAAATTATTTATTTCCTCCCAATTACTTGTAAAAATAATCTTCCTTTTAAAATTCACTCCCTTACCACATTGAGAAGGCAAGCAAGTTGATATAGATTTTATACGTGTAGTAAGAAAAAAAACATATTTCTATAGTAGACATATTGTGTAAGAAAACACCAACCAACTCCTTCCCCCCATAAAAAACAAACAAAACAGAACAAAAGAAAATCCCTAAAGAAAGAAAGGTTTTTTTTTTTTTTTAAATATGCTTCAGTTTGCATTTAGACACCAGTAGTTCTTTCTTTGGAGATGGATAACATTTTTTATCATAAGTCCTTCAGAATTATTTTGGATCATTTTTATTGCTTAGAATAGCTGTCACTGACAGTTGATTATCATACAATATTGCTCTTATTGTGTACACTGTTCTATTTATTCTGCTTACTTTGCATCAGTTTGAGGAAGTCTTTCTAGATTTTTCTGAGAGCATCTTGCACATCATTTCTTATAGTACTCCATAGTATTCTATCACAATAATGAACAACAACTTGTTCAGCCATTCCCTAGCTGATGGGCATCTCTTCATTTTCCAACTCTTTATTTTTTTTTACTTAAAGATTCTTTTCCTTTTTATATTTTCATCTCTTTGGGATAAAGACTTACTTTGGTATTGCTAGCTCATGGTATGCACAGCTTTATAACCCTTTGAGAATAGGTCCAAATTGTTCTACATAATGGTTCAATCAATTCACAACTCCACTAACAGTGCATTAGTGTCTCAATTTCTCCACATGTCCTCCAACATTTGTTATTTTCCTTTCTGTCATATTAGCCAATATCATAGGTATGAGTGGTACTTTAGAGTTGTTTTAATATGCATTTCTCTAATCAATAGGACATTTTTTCATATGACAATTGATAGGTTTATTTTGTCTGAAAACTTCCTATTCATATCCTTTGACCATTTTTCAAATGGGTAATGACTCTTTTTTTAAAAAAAATTTGACTCATTTTTCTATTTGAGAAATAAGGCCTTTATTAGAAAAAAAAATGCTGTAAAAATGTTTACACTGTTTTGATTACTGTGTATTTCATCCATCCTACTTACCCCCTCTTTATCCTACACTCTCTCTCCTTTCACTGTGTCCATTTTCAAAAGTGTTTGTTTATGACTACTGCCTCCCCCAATTCTCCCTCCTTTCTATTAGTCCTGCCCCCTTCTTTTATCCCCTTCCTACTTTTCTATGGTTAAGATGAATTTCTATACCTAATTTGTGTATGTTATTCTTTCTTTAAATCAATTCCAATGAGAGTAAGGTTAAACACTCTCACCCCATCCCCACCACCTCCCTAATCTTCCTCTCCACTGCAAAAGCTCTTTCACATCTCTTTTATGTAAAATTTCATTTTGAGACATTATTTTAAGTTTTTTGGAGTGGCCTTTGGGATAGTTCAGGTAAATCCCTGTTTTTTCTCTGCCATCTTAGTTCTGTCTCCCCTCCCTTGAACTCCTATATTAGGCCAGATTCCAATAGAGAAATAGAAGTGATGGGACCCTTGGGAGGAAGTAGCTATGACACCTTCAAATTTATTATAATTAAAGCTGTGGAATCCAGGTATAGTCTGATATGTACCAGAGACTGTAAGAAAGTGGATTTTAAAGAGAACATATAAATGAGGGGTAGGCTTCTATGGCTTACATTTTTACAGGGGAAGTTGGCTTAAGGAGTATGGGATGCTCTAAAGAATATAATTTTGATTCACACAAACAATTATGATGAGGACAAAAGAGGGACTATCTGAGAAGACTGATGAGAATGGACAAGGAACATATCATTCCAGTCAGATTTTTAAAAGTCATATAGAGAAGATGGAAGCAAAGGTAGATAACCAAGGATGAATACAAAATAGTGGAATGGAACTAAGAGAATAATACCAAGAATATTAAAGTCTAGAATGTGCCCAGGCTTGCAATAGATGCCAGAAATGACCAAAAAAGGGTTTTTAAAACCTTGGAGTGGCTGCTTGGAGTGACTAGAATGATGGCAATGGGCAAGAGCATGGAAAGAGGTTACAAAATGTTGTATATGATGAACAGTAAGCTGGCCAGTTTTGATATGTTCAGAACTACACTGAACAAAAGTTGCTTTGACTGCTTTTGTGAAGGATGAACTGGAAAAGGGAGAGACTTGAGGCAGGGGATTGATTAGGAGGCTATTTCAGTTACCTAGGTGAGATAATGAGAGTCTGAAGTAGGACAATTCTGTTTCAGGCACTTCTAATCCTGTGATCTGGGCATATGTCTTAACCTCTCAGGCTTTGTTTCCTCCTCTGTAAAACAAGGACAATAATAGCATTTACATCACAGGACTCTTGTAAGGATAAAATCAGATACACATATTTTCCCTTGCAAATTCTTAAATACAATGCTCCTCTCCCCTCCCTTTCTCCTTCTCTCCTCTTCTCCCTTTCTCTCTGTTCTCTCCCCTCCTCTCCTTTCCCCTTTTACCTCTCCTTCTCTTTCCTTCTACTTCTCTCCCCTTCTCCTTTTCTCCCTCCCCTCCACGTAGCCATGGCAGCTACATGGCACAGTAGATAGTGCCAGATCTGGAGTCAGGAAGACCTGAGTTCAAATCCAACCCCAGACACTTAATGGTTGTGTGACCATGGGCAAATAATTTAATTCTATTTTCCTTGGTTCCTCTTTTATAAAATGAGTTGGAGAAGGAAATGGCAAATCACTCCAGTATCTTTGCCAAGGAAACCCTGAATGTTGTTACAAAAAGTCACACCCACCTGAATAACAAGAGAATGGAAAAGATGTTTTAGGACTAGAGATGAGAAAACGAGACCCTGATTTTCAAAAGGGAAAAAAGAGGTGGGCATGTAAAACTATAGACCATTAAACTTATTTTTGACTCCAGACAGAATTCTAAAAACATATTATTAAATGTCTCGTACAAGAATACCCCAGAAATGATGAGATCTTCTGAACCATATGAGTTCAAGTGAAACATATTGCAATGGATTTAGAATTAGAGCAGCAGAGTCCTAGGCTTTGCTGTGCTACCTACTAGCTGTTTGAGTTTAGCCAAATCATCTAAATTCTCTGGATATGTTTCCTTATCTGGAGAATGAGGGGGTTGGACTATATAATCTCTAAGATTCCTTCTAGCTCAAGAACCTATGAATAGAGATAAATCATGCTAGATTAACCTAACTTCTGTTTTGGATAGGGTTGGGCAACTCTTAGCTCAGGGGAATACTATAGATATAGTAGACCTGAATTTCTGAAAAGCATTTGACTAAAAATAAACTTTCACAATGTTCTTTCACAAAGAAAAGATGAAGAAGAATGGGGCTGGATGATTGTGCAATTAGATCATAACAAAGAGCCACACTTAATAATAATTGCTAGTACTTTTAAGGCTTACAAAACATTTTCTCAAATATCTCATTTGAGTTGCTTAAGATACAGGTACTAAAATCTCCATTTTAGACAGGAGCAAACTGAAACAGAAATTTTAAGTGATTTTCCCAAAGTCACACAGTTAGTAAATATCAGAGGCTGGAATTGAACTCAGACTCTTTCTGACTCAAGTATCAGGGTTCTATTCACTACAATTCATGACTACCTAAAATGAAATAAAAAGATGAAATGTAATAAAGTCCTACTCAGATTCAACAAATCAACCTGTACTAACACAGGGTAAAGGAAGAATGGCTAGATATCAGGTTAGGTGAAAAAGCTCTAAGGACTTCAAAGTTCTTCAAGTTCAACCTAAATAATTCAATGGGATTAGGTAGCCAAAAAAGGTGGATGAAAGCCTCTTTAGTGCCAGTGACTCAGTGGAGCTGTGATCTTGGTGAGGTAGGCAAGGTAGTATCTACCTCAAGTGGTAGATATCTTCACACACACCCTCCTCCTTATTCTTTGCAACTCTTGTCCATTCTCTCCCTTAAGTCTTTCAGAGAGGATTTGTGCTGGATACCTTTTTCTCAGTCTTTTAACTTTATGTGAATACTAGTGCTCTCTTCATGTGCTTATTATGTGCCAGATACTATACTAAGAGATTCACAATTATTATCTCATTTGATCCTCAGAATAGAAGGTAGGTGCTATTATTATCTCTATTTTACAGATAAGGAAACTGAGGCAAAGAGAGTGATTTGCATAAAGTCATACAGCTAGGAAGTATACAAGAATGGATTTGAACTCAGATCTGGATAGCATACTAAAAAGCAGATACATCAGCTTGCTGACAAAGGTCTATACAGTTTTTCTATTAGAAATATATAGCTGTGAGAGTTGGATTATGAGGAAAGCTGAGTGCCATAGAATTAATACTTTCTAATTCTGGTGCTGGAAAAGACTTTTGAGAGTCCATTGGACAACAAGGAGATGAAATCTCTCAATCCTTAAAGAACTTAATTTAGACTAGTCATTGGAAGATCAAATACTGAAGATGAAACTTAAATACTTTGGCCACCTAATGAGAAGACAGGACTTACTGGAAAATACCCTAAAGTTGGGAAAGATTGAAGGCAAAAAAAAGGGAATGGCAGAGGATGAGATAGATAATGTCTTGGAAACTATGAACATGAACTTGGACAAACTTTGAGAAATAGTAGAGGTTATAAGGGCCTGGTATGCTGTGTTCTGAGGTCACAAAGCGGTAGACAAGAGCTCCAGGCCTGATGATCTATCCACTGCACTACCTAGCTGCTATTTAACTAACCTACTTCTTTTTATGATCATATACTTCTTAGATGAACACAAGTTATGATTGACAATATGCTTCAGCCCCTCTATGCCCACTATAGCTCTCTTTTAGTGGTCTTAAGTTTGACTCTTCAGAGGTAATGGTATTACATTATTGGAAACTATAAAGCATCATTAGTGGAGAGGCAGTATGGTATAATGGATAGAAAGCTAATCTCAGAGACAAGGCAGATTAATTCTCAGTCATCAGCATTTTCCTTCCCCAGTGGTGGGAAAGAATCACAGAGTATGAAGATCACATAGTTCTGAGAAGTTATCTAATTTAATGATAAGTAGTCAGAATCTAATACCCTTGGTATTATAATTGGTCTATGGATCAATGAGGTGACATACAATTGGGAGGAATTAAACTATATCAATTTAGAGATTTCCACTAAACCAAAAGACATAAGGAAATTCCAAGAAAGGATGCTTTCAAATTCTCCTTGAAGAGACAAATAAAGGACATGATGGAAATTATTTTACAAGGATATGATGGAAATTATTTTATGATGTGCTCTAGATCAGTAAGGGACATTATTTCATGGAACAGTTTCTATTCAACTTGTCTTTCAGTGCCCATGATGAGCATAAACCAAAATATTTCTATGAAGATATTTGTCATTTAGGAACCAATATCTGTTTTAGAGCAATGGTCTTCAAACTTTTTTCTCAATATCTTCATACTATTAAAAATGATTGAGGATCTGTCCAAAGAGCTTTTTTTAATGTGGGTTATATTTGTAGATATTTATCACATTAGAAATAAAAACTAATTTTGAATCTGTAGAACCTCTGAAAGGATTCACTGGACCACACTTTGAGAACCACTGTTTTAAAGGATGAAAAGGAAACAAAATTTTAAGAAAAATTCATCAAGAATCTCTAACCAAGTGGAAGAACATTAAACCTTATTACAAAGCGAAGTTTATGTGAAAATTATCAAAAATATGATGAAACCAGTGACTCAGGATTAAGAAGTGGTCAAGGCCCAAAGTTTATGGATTTCTCACATATCATTAATATTTTTGTTTTAAAAATTATGATGATTATTATTTTAAGACTGACTCTCCTTGTTTTACCCCAACTGGAAGAGGGACTACTCACAGACAGGTCCTATTCCGATTTCCATGGGACTTTAATGGACTCTATTTTTGAACAGAGCCAGTTCATTCCTCCTTAAATGACCTCATGCCTCCTTCCAACTTTCAGAGGCACAACATATCAATGTTCAAGTTAGTGCAGACAATTATTTGGCATAAGCCCCTGCAACTGTGATCCCCTGAATTCAAGAATGTGTCCCATTTCTGGTATAGATACTTTTTTTTTCAAGAAGAGTCAGAAGTTGCTAGATATAACCAAAGATAGTTTGGATTAGTGGATCATTAATGGATAAAAACCAACTGATATTGATGTGGGAGTCACTTGTGAATAACTTGTCTCTGTGTATTCAAACCCTTCACATAATTTTCAACACTAAATTAGAAGGGTAAATAAGAAAATGACACTGCATAAAATTAAAACTTTTATACTATGTTTCCAGTTCAGATGTCTGTTGATCAATGAACAACTACTATGTAGCAGATATTGTGTTAAACAGTAGAGATACAAAGAAAGGCAAAAGAGTCCTGTTTGATCCTGGAGATGATAGGTAATGATTGGAGTTTATTGAGTGGGAGTATGGCATGGTCAGGCTTTAGAAAGATCATTTTGACAGCTCAGTGGAGGAAGGACTAGAGGAGGTCAAGACCTGAGGGAAGTAAGCAGACCCAGAGGCAGGCTATTGTAATAGTTCAGGCCTTGGGTAATGAGGGCCTGTACCAGAACAGTGTCAAAGGAGAGAAGGGGTCATATGTGAGAGGTGCTAAAGGTAAAATTGACAGGTCTTGTCAACAGATTAGATATGGGGAAATGAGAGGGAATGAGACAAGGATGACAACTAAGTTGTGATTAGGAGAATGTTAGGAAAGTAAAAAGGAAGTTAGGAAGAGAAGAAAATTTTGGGAGAAAAGTAACAAGTTGAATTTTGAACATGTTAAGTTTCAAATCCTATAGGACAATCTAGTTCAAGATCTGTAATAAACAGTTGAAAATATGTGACTGAAAGTCATCACAGAGGTTGGGACAGGATTTATAGATTTGACAATTATCAGTGTAAAGAGATCCCTGGTATCTGATAAGATCCTCAAATGAAATACAATAGAGGGGAAAAGAGAAAAGGGCCAAGTTTGAGAAGTAGGAAGAGAAAGTACTGTCATGAAAACTTTGAGAGAGGAGAATTGCAAATTGAAAAGGGTTACCAAAGGTCTCAGGGAAGTTGGATAAGATGAGTATTTAGGGAAAAAATGGATTTGATAATTAAGAGATACAAATTTTAGAGAGAGTAGTTTCAGTCAAATAATGAAGTCAGAAGTCAGATTGTAAAGAATAGAGTGAGAAGAAAGGAAATGGAAGTATTTATTGCAGATGCCTTCTCAAGGAGCTTAGCCGTATAAAGTAGGAAAGATATGGGACAGTGGGATGACTTAGTCATACAGAGATCGTAATTACCTCCGTAGGCATGAAGAATCCCTGTAGTTGCAGGTAAACTTGTAACTGATTAGAGAATGAGAGATGGAAGGGTTCTCAGAAATCAGTGAGTTAAGCTGAAGTCTAGAGAGGTTTAAATGAAATGATTTGTCTTACAGACAATAAATGAATCACGTGGGAATTACATCTATTTCTTCCTAATTTCAAGTCCAGTACTCTAACTACTGCACTATTTTGCCTCACAAAATTGTGTGATAATTAAAAATGATAAATGAATAAAGAAAAAGACACCAAAATGCTCTATAATTAAAACAATCACTAAGATAAAGAGAAAAGGTCCCTTAAATTGCTTAAATCAGCATATACTTGATCGACCTGCCTAAAAAAAAAAAGGTAACCAATAATAACATGAGTTGTTTGAAACTGGCCATTAATTATTTTTTTTCCTTCTTATCAGATTTATTGAAAAAACAAAATCCACAAACCCAAAACCTTTGCAACAAATATATATAGTCACAGAACAAATTCCACTTTGATCATGTCCAAAAAATATATGTATCTTTCTGTATCCTGTCCATTATCTCTAGGAAAGGGGTATCTTGCTTTGTCACTAGTTTCCTGTAATCATAGCTGATCATTTGATTAGAGATTTTATATTTCAAAGTTGTTTGTTTTTATTATATTATTGTTATTGGAAATGCGATAGGATTTGCTACCCAACCCCAAATCACCTAGATAAAATCACACATGTGGAAGATAGCAGGGAACTGCTTCTGGGGAAGACATTCTGCATTCTTCTACAGTCTGGGAAGAGCACCTTTTTTCCATTGGCTGAGGAGCTAGAATAGGCTTCATCTTCAAAACTACCAGCCTCTCTCTGTCTCTGTCTCTATCTCTGTCTCTGTCTCTGTCTCTCTCTGTCTTTCTGTCTTTGTCTCTGTTTCTGTCTCTTAGTGGAGCCCTTGTCTGCTTACAGAACAAGTGCTATGAAGTAAGCTGGATGGAAAGAAATAATGCACTTTTAGGTTCTGTGGCTTAGAGAAATGGATTTGGGGTTTGGGGCTTTTTTTTCAGTTCCAGCTACTAGCAGTGGAGTACTGCCCATCCCAGTCTTGATATTGCTGCCAGTCTAGTATAGAAGGCTCTCAAAGACAGGGTAACAGTATACAAGCTTGGGAGGGAGAACTTATAACTTTGTGGGCCCATACTATATAGGAACAGAACTAAACCATGTACATAATGATCCTTCCCAGAAACTGAGATACCGTAAAGGAAATTATTCCTTCTTCCTCCCTAAGGGTTTTGGGGAAATTATTTGTTTATTGTTCCTGCTATATCTTTGGAATAAATATTGTTTTGTAAATATTAACCTGTTAAGTGATTAAATAAAACTGAGGTTTAATATCTCATATAATTAGGGAAATACAATCAATGGGAGCTTGAGCCAATGACAGAGAGAGGGGATATACCTCTAGCCTTTCCCAAACCCCACAATAATAATAGAAAAACCTGGGGAGAGATAAAATGTAAAATATCTGGCTTTTAGGCAGAGGGTGCTTGTTCTAGTTCTACTCACTTTACTATGTTTATGAAAGGCTTCCTAGTGAAATGCCCAAATCCTGCTCTTTTTCAATTTAGGATAATTTTTCCTTTAAAAGGTTTAAAAGGTATTGAGAGCATCCCAAAGACTTAATTTGCTCAGGAGATAAAGGTTCAGGATATTAACATTATTATCTGCATACAAAACAGCCACAAGAGCTCTAGACCTCTGTATAATGCTTAGCCAGTGAATTGAAATGGTAAGCTCAGGTGAGGAGCTTCACTCATCTGAATCAACTTGAGGGATCCTCAATACCTATCTTTTTTTAAAAATAATTTTTAAAATTTTTTATTGAAGTTTAATTTTCAAAACATATGTAAAGATAATTTTTCAACATTTTCCCTTGATAAATCTTTGTTTCAGTTCCCCCCTTGTCTTTCCACCACCTCCCTAAGATGGCAAGTAATCCAATATATGTTAAACATGGTAAAACATATATGTTAAATCCAATATAGGCATGCATATTTATACAATTATCTTGCTGCACAAGAAAAATCAGATCAAAAAGGGAAAAAATGAGAAAGAAAATAAAATTCAAGCAAACCACAACAAAAAGTATAAAAATGCTATGTTGTGAACCACCCTCAGTTCTCACAGTTTTCTCTCTGGGTGTAGGTGGCTTTCATCACCACAACATCATTGGAACTGGCCTGAATCACCTCATTGTTGAAAAGAGCCATGCCCATCAGAAGTAATCATAGTATAATCTTGTTATTGCCATGTGTAATGATCTCTTGGTTCTGCTCATTTCATAGTATCAGTTAATGCAAGCCTCTCCAGGCTTCTCTGAAATCATCCTGCTGATTGTTTCTTATAGAGCAATAATATTTCATAACATTCATATACCATAACTTAATCAGTCATTCTCCAACTGATGGTCATCCACTCAGTTGCCAATTTCTTGACACTGTAGTGGGCTGCCACAAACATTTTCGCACATGTGGGTCCCTTTCCCTCCTTTAAGATCTCTTTGGGATATAAGCTCAGTAGAAACACTGCTGGGTTAAATGGTATGCACAATTTGATAACCCTTTGGGTATAGTCTAAATTGTTTTCTGAAATGGATGAATCCATTCACAATTCCACTAACAATGTATTATTGTCCCAGTTTTCCCACATTGACTCCAACATTCATTATTAACTTTTCCTGTCATCTCAGTCAATCTGAGTGGTAGTGTACCTTAGAGTTGTCTTAATTTTCATTTTTCTGATCAATAGTGATTTAGAGCACCTTTTCATATGACTAGAAACGATTTCAATTTCTTCATCTGAAAATTGTCTGTTCATATCCTTTGACTATTTATCAATTGGGGAATGGCTTTTATTCTTATAAATTTGAGTCAATTCTCTATATATTTTAGAAATGAGGCCTTTATCAGAACCCTTGAATGTAAAAATGTTTCCCATTTATTGCTTCCCTTCTAAGCTTGTCTGCATTAGTTTTGTTTGTACATAAACTTTTTACTTTAATATAATCAAAATTATCTGTTTTGTGTTTAATAATGATCTCCAGTTCTTCTTTGGTCACAAATTCCTTCCTTTTCCATAGATCTGAGAGGTAAACTGTTCTCTATGTTCTTCTAATTTGTTTATAATATCATTCTTTATGTCTAAATCATGAACCCATTTTAACTTTATTTTGGTATATGGTGTTAGGTGTGGGTCAAGGCTTAGTTTCTGCTATACTAGTTTCCAATTTTCCCAACAGTTTTCATCAAATAGTTAGTTCTTATCCCAAAAGCTAGGGCCTTTGGGTTTGTCAAACACTAGATTACTATAGAAATGAACTATTTTGTCCTGTGAACCTAACCTATTCCACCAGTCAACTACTCTATTTCTTAGCCAGTACCAAATGGTTTTGATGACTACTGTTTTATAATATAGTTTATTTATATTTTATTTATTATTACTTATATAATAATATATTATTACATGTTAATTATATTTATAATATAGTTATATAATAGATATAAATATAATCTTTATTATTATATTTTTATATATTACACATTATACATTATAAATATAACAAATATAAAATACAATATTTATTATATTTATAATGTAGTTTTCATTCTGGTACATCCAGGCTACCTTCATTTGTTTCTGACCACCACCTCCCTCAAAGAGCCCTTCCCCTTTCCTTTACCTTTTTCCTACAATTTCTGTGTTCCCTTTTATTAGCTTTCCCCTTTCCTTTCCCCTTTCCCCTTCCCCTTTCCTAAAAAAATGAGAGAAATGTCTCTGTGGAACCAAATATGTCTGATATTCTCTCTTTGAGCCAAATCTGATGAGAATAAGATTCACACAATTTTCATCCCTTTCCCTTCTTTCCCTCAATTATAATAGGTGTTCTTTGCCTCTTCATGAGATGCTATTTCCCTCATTTTACTTCCCCTTTTCTCTTTTTCCAGTATAATCCCCTTTCTACCTCTAGTTTCTTTTTCATATTATCACAATAAAATCAAATTATACCTGCACTTTCTAAGTATACACATAACAGAGACATAGTTCTCAAGAGTTCTTTCCTATTTACCTTTTTATGCTTCTGCTGAGTTCTGTATTTGGAGACCAACTTTTTTATTCAGCTCTGGTCTTTTCATCAGAAATAAATGTATCATTGTATCATTGAATATCCATCTTCTTCCCTGAAAAATAATGCTCAATTTAGCTGGATAGTTGATTCTTGGCTGCATTGTAAGTTCCTTTGCCTTTTGGAATATCAGCTTCCATTTCCTTCAGTCCTTTAAAGTGGAAGCTGCTAGGTCCTGGGTAATCCTGATTGTGGCTCCTCAATATTTGAACTATTTATTTCTGGCTGCTTGAAATATTTTTCCTTGATCTGGTAATTCTGAAATTTAGCTACAATATTCCTTGGAGTTTTCATTTTGGGGTCTCTTTCAGGAGGAGATTGGTGAATTCTTTCAATGACTATTTTACCTTCTGGTTCTAGGACATCAAGGCAATTTTCCTTGATGATTTCCTGAAACATGATGATCTGGGCTCTTTTTTTCATCATGGTTTTCAGGAAGTCCAATAATCCTTATATTATCTCTCTTAGATCTATTTTCCAGATCAATTGTTTTTCCAATGAGATATTTTACATTTTCTTTTATTTTTCCTTTTTTTGATTTTGTTTGACTGATTCTTGATGTCTCATTGAGTTATTCATTTTTATTTGTTCAATTCTAACTTTTAGTGTGTTAGGGCCCAAAAAGTCAGGGACCCTGATAAGAAGTTTGCCTTGACTTGAGGATAAGAAGGTATTGTGTGCAGTTCCCTTGAGGAACATGATACCCTGGGAGACTTGATGAAATTACTGATAATGGCTCAGATAAAAGAGCTATTCAAAGTGATCTAAAAAAAAAAAGCTTGCCCCAAGGTGTGCTCTGTTATCAGGATGTGAGCCCCATTATCTTTCTGACTTCCTCATGTCAATGCAAAGTTAATTGTTAAAAGATGGGTGGGAGAAGGGGATAAAAGTCATGACTACAGATGGTGGGAGAGGCAAGGCTCGCTGAGGAAAATGCCTAAATAAAGAGCATCTTGATTTCATCTTCTTCTGGCTTGTGACCCTCCTTGGGGTACATGTGGATGTGCACCGAAGCTTGGGAGGAGGTAAGACTCGGCTGCCCTCAGGTATAATACCTGGCATTAGTGAATTATTTTCTTCAGTCACCTTTTTAGCTCCTTTTTTATTTGTCTAATTGATTTTAAGTATGTTGTTTTGTTCAATGAATTTTTTCCCCATTTCTCAAATTCTGTTTTTCAAGGAATGTCCTCAGGGTTTGAAATCTGTTCTTCTCTTTCCCTGTAAAAACTATCTATCAAAATCAGAGATTTTTTGCTTTTTTGCTGTTTTTTTTAAAGGTTGAGGTCTACTTTTAGGGCAAAGGGGAGAATGTCCAAGCTTTCTCTACAGGTGACAGTAGCTGTGCTGTGTGGGTGCTGACTAACTTCTGGTACTGGGTGGGCATGGCTAGGTCCTGCAATATTCTGGGCTTAGGAGATCACTATTTGCTCTTTGTATTTGTGCTGGATGTTTTACAGCTAATCTGCTGATTCACTGGCTTGTCACCAGGACAGAGTAGCCAACAGTGCTGTAGATTCCTCCTGGTAGATTCCTCAGTGTGCAGAGCCCACACCACCCTGGGTGTCTGTACTGCCTGTGCTCAGCCTGCCTCCCTCCATACCCAATTGAAACAGATCTTTTCTGAAGTTCTTCCAAAATATCTTCTGCTGGAAATCTGTCACATTACAAATCTTTGTGGGTTCTGTCACTCCAAAACCAATTCAGAGACTTGATTTGCTATTAATTTGAGGGACATCTGGGAGAGCTCAGATAAAAGCATGCCTCCTCTCCACCATCTCCTTCCATACCTATCTTGTTGAATATCCTTCTTCTATTATGACTAAGTAAATCTCCTTTTGTGAACCATTGAATGATCGAGGAGTGTCTCATTTTACTCCAATTTGAAATTTAAACTATCAGAAGATTGGCCAAGTCAAGGCCAGGCTAGATCAGAACAATTGGTATATTGTGCAGGATTGAATTATATAGTAAGATCTTTAAAGTGGGGAATGGGCACTGCAGAGAAAGGCAGGCACAGATTGGCTTTCATGCTTCTCTAGATACTTTTGGTGATACTTCCAGGAATGAATGGTGGTGGTTTACTTCCAGGCTCCTCTCACTCTTAGAAGATTAGGGAATAAATTGCCTGTGATCATTAAATCAGAAGAGACTATGGGGGTGTTTTCTGTGTCTTTAAGAATCTACTATAAGGAAATAATAGTAAAAAAAAACTAAACTCATCACCTTGGAGCCTTACAGGTTGATAATTTAAGCATCTTTCAAGTTCTCCTTGGGAAATTCTCCTAAACTCAGTTTACCTTCAAAGCAGCCTGGAGGGATTAAACTGGGGGAAGGGGAAACAAAAGGAATTTCCTTCTGACTGGGAAGAACAAATCTGAAGACAGTGTAATCCTCTGCTCTGGCTAGGACTAGAAGCCTTTCTTTGTAATGATAATCATAATCATAACCCAACTGCCTGAGAGAGACTTTTGAAAGATGGCCCCTATGTAGTTCTTTTTGCTTTTTGCCTTTTGCTGAGGCAATTGAGGTTAAGTGACTTGGCCAGGGCCACACAGATAGGGAATGTTAAGTGTCTGAGACCAGATTTGAACTCAGGTCCTCCTGACTTCAGGGTTGGTGCTCTATCCACTGCACCACCTAGCTGTTCCCTCCTACCCCCATGTAGTTCTAATGAACTTATGTTTGCTGGGTCAAAGGGCATAGATAGCTTAATAACTCTTTGGGCATACTTCCATCTTGCTCTCCAAAATGGTTATGTCATTTTACAATTCTACAAATAATGAATTAGTGTCCTGATTTTTCCACATTCTTTCCCAACATTTGTCATTTTCTCTTTCTATCATTTTAGCCAATTGTAGGTGTAAAATAAAATTTCAAGGTTTCTTAAATCTGCATTTCTCTAATTAATAATGATATATATCTTTTTTTTTTCCTGAGGCAATTGGGGTCAAGTGACTTGCCCAGGGTTACATAGCTAAAAAGTGTTAAATTAATCCAGATTTGAACTCAGGTCCTTCTGAGTTCAGGGCTCTATCTACTGCTTCACCTAGCTGCCCTTAATGTATAGCATTTTTTCATCTGACTATAAATTGTTTTGATTTCTTCATTTAAAAACTGCCTTCTCATATACTTTGACCATTTATCAATTGGATAATGACTTATTCTTATAGATTTGATGAAGTTCTAATTACTATTTATGAATTTCTCTCCATGTTATTTTTATTCACTATTTTCCCATAGCCTCTTTTTACCTTATCCCTATTACCTTATTTTTCATTCCTTACACTCTTATTCATTATTTTACCCACCTCTCTAAAATCCCCCCCTTATCTTCCCTACACTCCTAATCTTATTCTATATATCCTTTTAAAAGTCCCTTTCCCACCCTAACCTCCAGTTTCCTCATCTATATATTTCTCATATATATGCACGAAAAAGGAAAGAACTATACGATTTTGAATGTCTTTTCTTTTTTAAATGACAATACAACTGAACAAGCAATCTTCAGTCCTATAGATGTAATATGGAAAAAGCCAGTTATTGAGGATGGCATTTAGGATCCCAACAATCAGAGAATGCCAACCAAAGACTCAGAAATTTTAGTAGTATGCAACAACTATGCTGAAGGAACAATTTGAATTGTGTTTGTTTTATTTTGGCATTTGAGAAGCCAACTGGAAGTTTGCTAAATGGACTTGTTGTGATTCTTTGATACAAGCCAATGGGCGAAGCACTTGAAAGGACAATACTTAATTCTCCCCAGGAGCCCAGAGTCAATTCTGGAATTGGGGATATAGACAAATGTGCCAACTGCACTCAATTTAATTAGCTGAGGAAGGCAGGAGTGCTGCATCACTTAAAAAAGTTTCCAATCTCACTCCTGAACTGTGAACTGTAATTTCTCTCTGGAGTTTTCAGTAAGGATTTCCAGCAGAGGGTAGACTATAGGTGTTCTTCCCAACATGGATAGGAGGGTCATTTAGGACTGATTATTCCCAGCCTTGGTGGCAGCCTTGTGAGTTTGAAATATCAGGAGCTCCTGGGTCTCTAATAGGAATTGCAGCAGGAGGAATTCACTATCTCAAAGAGTTTCACCGCTGATGGAAATACACGCTTTGGTATGATCTACTATAGTCTTTGGGAATTGTCTCTGTATTACTGACTTCATCAATTCTGGTGGACCAACAGTAACACTGTGGCCTGCAGCATCCTGTCCCCACATAGGAAGGCAGAATCAGTCCCTAGAAGCAATAGCATGCACAGGGCTCTTGCTAAGTATATGAGGCAGTGGAAGTAGAGACTAATAGCAACTCTCTATATAGAGTAAGAGTCAGGCTTGCTATATTAAGAAAAGAACATGAGATAGAAGTTAACTCTGGCAGAATGGGCAGCCCGCAGAGACATGAATGGCAGCAGAGGGCAATAGGTAGAGGACAGAATTTTGGGGCCCAGTGTAGTGGACAGTGAAATGACTCCCAAAAGCAGGGACAGGTGGATAACAGAAGAATGGGCAATGTGCAGTATCACATTGCTGTAATAGACAAGCAATTGGCTCCTCCACAGTGCTGGTTGTATAATCTTTCCCTGTGAGAGAATGAAGGCTCAAAGAGTGGCTTTGCTGGGAGAAGAGAATGGTGCTGTTGGGAAAGGGTTTTCTTTTTTTGCAACAAAGGTAAGATTAAAATGTCTAATCAGCCTCCACAGAAAAGGAGGGGGCAGTCTTTCAGACTTCTCATGGGGCAAAAATTTAATTTTTCTCCTTCCCTCACCACCCCAGGGTTCCAAGAGAGAAAGAGGTTCTGGCTAGTGGACCAGGAGACATTAAATAGGTAGTGGCATCTATGGTGAGAATTGGTGATTATGCAGGAATTTGGTACCCCAACTTATGGTCTTTTTTTTGTATTGAGAGGCCCAATGTGAATTGTAAAGATTTCACATTATCCACCTTAATCATTTAAACCCAGCATTCAGTCTTTTGGGGGACTTTTCTAGATTCTATTATTCCTCAGGGAGCTGTTACAATGTTTATTTTATTCTTGTTTTTGCTATATTTCTGTTTTGGCGTTACTTTTTTTCTCCTTTGGTACTAAATATATCAGGTTTTTTGAATAACAGATCAGAGTTAATCAACAACAGTCTCAAAATCATTTAAGTAATGGGAGATTCCTTACATGATTTTAAAGCCCAAAGCATGGAATGTAGTAGGAGGAATATATTAATTCTGTACCCATGCAAATTAGGGTAGTTTTCTATTAAAAAGTATTGATACTATGCTCATGACTTGCTTGACTGAGGAATTAGAGGCTCAGGCTATTGACAATTTCCTTGTCACCTAAACAAAAAAAGTTATAAGGAATTCCAGGTGTTCTCTAATGCTTAGATGGTGGATCACAATTGGAAATTTAAGCAATGGAGCTTTGCCAGCTAAACCAACTTAAGCAGTCCTCAGTGCCAGCCCTTGTTGAATATCCTGTTGTTAAAGCTAAATAAATCTCCTTTTGTGAACTGTTGAATGACCTAGGAGTATCTCATTTTGTTACAGTATGAAACTTAAATTACCAGGGGATTGGCTTAAGTAATGCCTTACTTCTAACACCAGGTTTCACTGAAATCATCCCTATCATCATTTCTTATGGCACAGTAGTATTCCATTATATTTGTATGCCATAATTTATTCAGCCATTCTCCAATTGATGGGTAATCCCTTAGTTTCTTGTTCTTTGCCACTAAAAATAGTTGCTGGAAATATATTTGTACATATAGGTTCTTTTCCTCTTTCTTTGATTATTTTTGTGGGAGTGGTTTTGGAATCTAGTAGTAATAGCACTGGGTCAAACTATATTGCTTAGGTTAGTGATTTTGGGGGCCATCGTTACAAAAATGCTTCCAGAATGGTTTTTTTAAATCAATTTACAACTCCACTAATAGTACATTAATGGGATTATTTTTTCTTATCTCTTTAAACATTTTTCATTTATTGTCAGCTTTGCCAATCTGATTAGTATGGAGTGGAAACTCGGAGTTACTTTAATTTTAATGATTTGGACCATTTCTTCACGTGATTATTAAAAGTTTGGATTTCTTCCTTTGAAAACTGCTTATTTATAACCTTTGACCCTTTGTTAATTGAGGAATGATACTTATTCTTATCATTTTGAATCAGCTTTTTATGTATCAAAGAAATAAGACCCCATCAGAGAAATGCTGTAATTGTCTCTTCCTCTCAGTACCTTTTTTCTTCCAGTTTTAGCTGCATTTATTTTGTTTGTACAAAAATTTCTTAATTTTAGGTAATGCAGATTATCCATTTTATCTTTTGTGATCTTCATGAGTTCTTTTGTTATTCATAGATCTGAAAGGTAATTCCTTTTTTATTTCTCTAATTTGTTTATGATATTATAGTCACTGGAAAGTAGTGACCTGATGCTGCCTCCTAATCATTCCCACAATCCAACATTTATTTTGACATTCCTAACTTTGGAGCAATTGTGGCTCATCAAGAAGTGCCCCTTCCATACTTCCAGAACAGATTTACTGCCATCAAGTCAAGGAAAGTTGTTCCCATGTGCAAAGTTGGGTACAACTTATAATAAAACTATATTTTTCTGATGTAAATATTTATACAAAATAGTATAGTATCAAAAACCTTTCTCATTATTATGTCTTTTGGTTCTCTCAACCAACATGAGAGGTAATGAAAATATTTTCAGATTAGGAGATGAAGATTGTGACTTGTTTACTGTCCCTCATATAGGAAATGAGTGAGCCAGGATCCAAATCTAGGTCTTTTGAAGCTGTGTCTTACACCAAAATTTCTTAAACTGTTGTGACTCTATATGGGGTCACGTAACTGAATATGGGGGTTGTGAAAAATTTAGAAACAGTAAAAGGTTTCTGAACACAATGACCAAAAATTAATTCAAAATCAAACGCAAGTTATGTCTGGCAGCACTTGTTCATGTTGCATTGTATCATTTCACTGAAGCCTTGGTTTTGAACATACAATATGCATATTTTGCACTGTGCATGCACTGCCAGAAATACTTCAGCTTAAATTTGAGACAGGGTCATTTAAAAATGTTTCAGATGAAAAATGGTATGAGTGGAAAAAGTTTTAGAAGCCCTGTCCTATACCACACTGCTGTTATTGGCCCACTGTTTTAAAAGGTTCTAGTCTTTACTGGCTTAAAATTGAATGATTCCTCATCTAAATCCCCACCACAGACTCTACTTATCACCACTGGGAGAATGTTATAAGATTATAAGATTCCTTTTTATCATATTCCCAAATTCACTGGCTCATGGAAGCCATTCTACCACCTACCAGGTCTCAGTCTGCCAGAAAAAAACTCATATATAGTCAGCTACATAATTGTGTCATTATACATATGCAAACTTATATACAGATACTCAGCCCAACAGAAATACGCCCAGAGACTGAGTTAGAAAACATCCTTTTGCATTAGCACCTGGCACCTGGCATGGCCCAAATCAAACCCTTGTAATTATTCTGAGCTTCAAAACAGCCTACTTCTGACCAGTGTTGAAGTCTGGTGCCAGTCAACATAACTAGGTGTGAATTAACACCACAGAATTCATGCTGCACAGCATCCTGGGTTTATGTTAGAAACTCTGTGCTGTGTTTTAAAGCTATGGATCAAGTTCATTAATAGGTGTGAGCACAGTTCTCAAAGGCCAGTTCTTCCATATTTCAAGTCACTGTTCAGAATTCTCATTAGCCAATTACCCCACTCCTTTCCTTCTGCCTGTATTTTAGAACTCCCAATAGGACACAGCATGTTTTAAATATACCTTAATGTATTGAAAATGTATAGTCCTCCTTCAGGTTTATATATCTTAACCACTGGCCAATTTTGTATTATTATAAATCAATGTTACAGGTGACAACTACAGTAGAGCCAGTGGGAATATTTAAAAGCAAGTTTCAACCACCTGTAAATCTGAGATCTGAAACTCAGGGAGGGACTTGGAATATTCAGGTGGCATCCTAATTGATGGGCCTGGTGGTACAGTGGAAAGAGAAGAGAATTTAACTTTAGCTCAGAAGATAGCTATTATTAGGTGAGTAACCACAGTATTTTCTTATCTATCAAATGGCAATAATACCAATTGTACCCCTTAATTCCCAGGGTTCTTGCAAGGAGATAAAGTATGTAAATCATGTAGTAAGGCTGAAGTGCTGCATAAATATATTAGGATCATCAATGTTTAACCACCAAAGTTGAAACAATGAATGGTGGGGTAAAGACAAGCTAAGCTGACTCCTTATTCCTCATTTCCTGTTACAGTTGTTCTAGCAACTCTTCTCCCTACAAGTCATCATTGGGATCATCAATTTATAAGATCTGTTTCCATAGCTGTGCCTCCCATGTGCATGTCTATATTAGAAAAATCTGTTATGCCAGGCCTTAGGAGGAAGTTGTGTGAGTGTCATTGACTTAAAAATGTTTTCTGGTGGTCAGCCTTCTAGGTGATTTTCTTCTGGCTTGGTCAGAAGTCTTTGGATAACAGTCTGTTGCTGGTGCAATATTCAAAGTTTTTTGGTATTGGTAAGATTTGTCTGAATAGTCAGCATAGGAGTCATTTGGAATAGGGGGCCAGGAATCATACTTTTGGTGAAAGACAGAAGAAAAGGATTTTTACTGGAAGATTATTGTGAGACAGTTTCCCAGGACAACCTCCATGGTCTTGGAAAAAAGAGATGTTAACAAATGTTAACCAAACTTGATTTAATATGTGAAGAATGATTTTTCTAAAGATAGTTGTGTAAGACAGGGTGAATCAGAGTAAACTAGGGCAGGCAAACTAATAAGACTGCCATACATTTCTTTAATTCCTCAAGGTTTAGAAAATACTTTCCTCATAATAACCCTTTGATCCAGGTAGTACATACAAATCTTTTTGTCTCCAATATATAGACAGGAAAATTGGGATTGAAAGTTGTGTGACACTTTTTTGTGTCACAAGGCAGCTAGAACTTTAATTCAGGTATTCTGAATTCCAAACCAACATTATTTCTGTAGAACTTGCCTTATATCTCAAGTTACTTTCTTTAGTATAGAGAATGAAGGAATGAGAGAAGAAGAGCTTGGTGTTGTGCACTTAATGAAGATTCTGTCTAGTCATCATGTCTAGGGGAGCCTGAGTGGATGGCTGAGACAGAGGGCAAATGGGGCATGATGTATAAAATTTGAGATTATAATAATCAAACTTTTTTGGATAGTGAAGAACCTACAAGTTAATTGAACATACATTTATCATGTCAGGTACTGTGCTGCCCTCAAGGAGTTCAGAGTATAATGAAAAAAGAGATTCTCATTTAATCAACCAATAAGCACTTACAGGACAGGCACTACAAAAACAAAAATGAACTAATTCCTGCCTTTAAAGTGATTATATTCTCTTATAACAGAAATAATATATAAATGTGTGCAAAAAACAAATGCAAAGTATTTTTGGAGGGTAGGAAGCACTATCAGCTGAAACAGGAACAGTTATGTGATGGTAAATGTTTAACAACCAGCTCTCTGGGGGAAAAACTTTTATGGGAAATACACTTTTAAATTGTATCTGCATCATTAACATTTTATTCATGACTTTGCTAAATCATAAGACAATCAACCAGACAATAAATCAAACTCTGATATGTAGTATTTGCTGATTTCCAAGGTTTAAGTGCTTATGCTGAAAATTTAACAAGTAGATCTTGAGCTAACTCCAGCACATTCCTGGATCAGGATTCATCCCTGAACCCCAGGATTCATCCTTGAAACTCATGTAGGAGGTGACATTTGACCTGATTTTTAAGGAAACCAGGAATTCTAAGAAGTAGCAATTAGGAGGGATGACATTCTTGGCATAGAAGATAATGTATGTAAAAATATGAAGATAGGAAATGGAATGCCATGTGTGAAGAACAGCTAGAAGACTAGTTTGGCTATCTGAGAGTAGCAATGTGTGATAAATCTAGAAAACATGTTACAGCTAATTGATATGTCAAATAAAAGAATTTGTATTTGATTATGAAGGCAATAGGGAGCCACTAGAGTTTTGAATAGAGGCAGCTAAGAGGCTCAGAGATTAGAGAATCAAACCTGGAGAAAAAAGATTCATTTTCTTGAGTTTAAATTGTTCTGCCTCAGTTTCCCTGCCTCATTTTCCCTTGTGTTGACTCCCCCCTCCCCTTCCTGGCCATTAGGACTGAGATAATTAGGGCTGTGGAGCTCTGGCCACTCTGGCATTCCAAAGAGTCATAAAACTCCAGATGGCTTATCTCAATTATTTAGATGAGATTCTCTATCTTTCTGGCTCAGACTTCCTGTCTCCTAGCTTCTTCACCCCCAACCTATCAGAATTAAAAAATATGATCTTTCCTGGGATTTCCACTCTACCAGTATTCTGCCCCACCCTTTGCCTTTGTTTCCCTGATTGCTGGAGCCCCATAAAAGTCTCTGGAATCACTCAGGGCTGGATGCTTTGAGACAAAAAGTCCCATCCAAGCCTGCTGGCTAATATGGCTTCACCAGTCCAACTTCTCCAGTGTTAAAATATTAAAAACCTCTAATCTCTGTCTTGCCTCAGTTTCTCCGACATTACAAAATCTGCCCTCAGAGACTTTCTAGTGGTGTGATCCTGGGCAAATCACTTAACCCTATTTGCCTCAGTTTACTTATTGGTAAAAATGAGCTGGTGAAGGAAATGGCAAACAACTTCAGTATCTTTGCCAAGAAAACTCCATAAACATAGCAAGCATGGTGTGATCTGTGGGGCCATGAAGAGCTGGATAAAACTGAACCATATTAACAGAATTTGAATGGGAATGTTATATGGCCAGAGCTGTGTTTTAGGAAAATCACTGTAGTAGTTTTATGGAAGATGGACTGAGGAGGAATGAACAATCTTTGAGACACTATATAAAGAGTTGCTGTTAACAAAACACTATTACTAGATTATACTTTTTGAGGCCTGCCCTCCCCAACTCTGACAGGGGAGTTTTTGATTCACAGCAGCAAAGGAACTAGGAACATTGCCAAAACATGAGCTTTAGGCATTCATTTTCTCATCTACCAAATGGGGGATAACATCTGCCCTATCTACTGGTTGTTGTGAGGATCAAATGAAATAACATATGGAAAAACTCTTTAAAAGATCTTTAAAAAATAAAAGTCTATTGATATCTACTTTTTGTCTTTATCACCAAAATTTTTTCCAATAACTTTTTTCCCTCCCATTCCCAGAAGACTATCCCATATAACAAATTATTTTAAAAAGAAGAGAAAAATAAATCAGGAAAAATAAATCAATACATCAAAAAGTCTGGAAAAAATGTATAATATATGCTAGTCACGGATTGCTAACTGCAGAGGAATGGAATGGAGGTGTCTTCTCAGATCTTTTGTAGTTGTGCTTGTTATTTAGTAATATTTACCATTGATTTTCTTTTGTTTTATTTACATTGTTATAGTCTTTGTGTGTGTTGTTTTCTTGGTTCTGCTTACTTTAGTCTATAGATGAGTGTGTGAATCTTTCCATGTTTCTCCATGTTCATCATGGTGCTGTTTCTTACAGTTCAATAATATGTCATTACAATCATAATAATCAGTCATTCTTAAATCAATGAACATCTACTTTATTTCCATTTTTTTTTTTGCTAAACCCAAAAGTTTCATCATAAACATTTTGATGTGTATGAGAGTTTTTTCCTTCTTATCGGTGAACTCTTTGGACTATCAACCTAGTACTGGAATCTCTGAGTCACATTGTATGAATATTTCAATCACTTTATTTGTAGAATCACAAATTGCTTTTTAAAACGTTTATATTTATTCACCAACAATGTATGGTACCAATCTCTCTAACATTGACTATTTTCATCTTGTATCATCTGTGCCACTTTGTAAGGTATGAAATGAAATCTGGGAGTTTGTTTTCATTTCCATTTCTTTATTATGAGTAATCTGGAGCATTCTTTCATTTGGTTGTTAATAGTCTGCAATTCTTTTGAGGATTGTTTGTTCATATCCTTTGAAGATCTCTCATTTTACTGAGATAAGTGTTTCCTTCCACCTCTAAAGAGTTCAGTCCTTTCATACCTTAGATAAACCTTTCCACTGTGGTAAAAAAGTTCATTCTCTTGCTTCTTTGAGTGTGTCTAAGATGATTCAGTGTCCTTCACATACTATGACGGAGTGTCAGAGGAGGACATTTATGTTGGGCTGGTGTTATTTAATAAATTATATCTTTATGTAATAAATAATATCAATTAGAAATTTAACAAATTATAACTTTATATAATAAATTAGATCAATTGAAAAAAAATCACCACATTTGTGATTGCATAGTGAATTTTAAGAGGTGTTTCTATAACCTCTAGCCTTTTTATATCTTCTTAGTAAATGTCTTTTTTTTGGTGAATGCTAATTGATATTAACTGGTTTATTGATATTAGGGAGATATCAATTGGCTAATTGATATTTGGAGAGACTACATATGGTACAGACTAGCATGGGAGTTCATGAATAGTATCAGAATTCACAAACTCTCAGGATGACCAATAGAGAGTGTTGAGGGGAAAAACAATCTTTGTCAACTGAGGCCTTGACCTTTTAGTCCAGTGAAAGTTGGGAGAGTGACCTCAGAGGGGGTATTACATGTGAATTGTCTCCAAAGGATATTAGTCAAACAGCTGCCTACTCTATTCTGCTTTATAATCTCCTATATCATGCTTGTGTGTATCAGTCATTCTGGCACTTTAAGTAAAAGATATAAAGCATAAAGACATAAATATATGCACATGTATTTATGCATACATTAAGATTCCCTATATCACCTTGGCTCAAAGTGCAGCAGCCACTCAAGGAGCAGATCCCACTGCAGATTGCTATGTATGAATGCATGTATATAAACACATAATGCATTATAATAAGTATATGCATAGGTGTATATTTAAACACATGTATATTTATATTTGTATATATATATAGAGAGAGAGAGACATATAAGACATACATATACTTATAGCACAATGAGTGGTATATGGTCAGTGCTTATTAAATATTGATTGATATATACATACATAGATTAGGTATCTCTATCTTGCTCCCACTCACCAGCCAAATCCTACTTCTAGTTGGCTTAGAATTTTTAACATGCTCTCTTTCAGCTCTGAGCTGAATTATCTATTTTTAGGTAGCTGATAGGAAAGCTAAGTGATACAGTAGATAGAACCCTGGCTAGAGTCAGGAAAATTTAAGTTCAAATCCAGCTTCAGATAGTTACTGGCTATGTGACTGGGCAAGTCACTTATTTGTCACACTTATTTGTCACAGCTTTATCATTTGTAAAATGATCTGAAGAAGGGAATGACAAAGCTCTCCAGTATAATTGCGAAGAAAACCCAAATGGGGTCATGAAGGGAAACAAAACAGTGAACATCAATAAGAAGAAAAGAAGACTGGTTCCAGATAGTACAGACCCTTTAATGGGTCATAATATACTATAGCTCAGAGTTCCCAAACCCAAGTGATCTTTCTGGTACTGGGAACTATAGACATGACCCACTGTGGTCAAACTGTCTTACCAACAGCTGCAATCCAAATAATCATCCTTCTTCATCATCTTTGCCCTAAGAAGATCCCATGTACAATTAGTCTATCCCAGTTTTAGGGGAGGTGTTCAGTGTATGGATATCCATATGAACAATATAATTCACATACAGACAGTGATATGTCAAGGCTGCAAACAACTGTGAGAAATAAGTCCTGTCTTCAGAGACCTTGCACTTTAACTGGGGAGGTACTGCAAAGAACTGTGACAAGTTAAAACACAATGCAAGAGTTAAATCACATGGAAGAAATAAGAGGCATCACAAGGCAGCATATGATTAAGTAGTAAATAAGTGGGACAGACAAGAAGTGAGGCAGTATGAAATTAAGCAGTGAGATGGGTGGTACAGACAATGAGAATTGTAGGAGTTCAGAGAAGGGGGATCCCAGAAAGACCTCTTGGAAAAAAGAAATGATTTGAAAAGCCTTGAAAGAGAGGTAGAAAGGATGAATTGGGATGGAGAGAATCATTGAAATGCTGCAGGAATTTTTTGGGATGTTATCACCTCCAAACCTTCACTAAGGGTAGGAGGCAAGAGTGAGGCAAAAAAAATTGCTTACTTCAACTATGGGGTGTAGGTGACCTTTTCATAGTAGGCTTTTCCAGAGTTGTCAGAGACTCAGACCATTTGTTCCTGGTCTTAGGAGAGACCTGGATTTTAATTTTAGCCCTGACACATACTAGCTGTGTAATCTTGAGGTCAAATTCCCTTAACTTCTTAGCGACTCAGTTTCCTTATATATGAAATGAGTGTAAGAACAATTACACTGCCTATTCACATGAGGTTATTTCAAGGAAAGGATTTTTTAAACTTTTTTTATTATTAATACTTTTTATTTGCAAAACATATGTATGGGTAATTACTAAACATTAACCCTTACAAAGCTTTCTGTTACAAATTTTTCCCCCCTACTCCCCACCCCTCCCCTAGATAGCAGGATATCCACTACATGATAATTATGTTAGAATACTTAAGTCAAATATATGTATAGTTATTGCCACACATAATTTTTTTTGTTCAGGAGAAATCGTATTTATAAGAAAGAATAATCTGATAAAGGAAATACAATGTAAGCAAACATCAATAGAGAACATGAAAATGTTATGTTGTGGTCCACATTTCACATCCCTCACTCTGAGTGTATATGGCCTTCTTCACTGAACAATTGTAATTGGTTTGAAGCATTTCATTGTTGAAGAGAGTCATATCCATTAGAACTGATCCTCATATAGTACTGTTGTTGCCGTGTACAACGATCTCCTGGTTCTGCTCATCTCACTCAGCATCAGTTCATGCAAGTCTCTCCAGGCCTCTCTGAAATCGTCCTGCTGGTCGTTTCTTATACAGCAATAATATTCCATAACATTCATATACCATAATTTATTCAGCCACTCTCCAATTGATGGGCATCTACTCAGTTTCCAGTTTCTAGCCACCACAAAAAGAGCTGCCACAAACATTCTTGCACATGTGGGGCCCAGAAAGGATATTTTAAATCTTAAAATATTATAGACATTTGAGCTATGGCTGTATTTAATTTTCCCTAAGTATCTGGTTAAATCCTCTTGTCTCTTTCCCCTACTTTTAATACAGAGACACCACCTTGCTGAGTAAGAGATAACACTCCATGCATTCTGGAGGCCAGAGCATTGGAAGGATGATCTGGGATTCTCTACTGGGTAAAGATACAGGAAAGGGGAGGATTTGTCCAGGGATGCTGCTTTAAGGGTGAATGGGATTGAACACGGTACATGAAAATCCTTGGTGAGGGGCCAATTTTCAATCAGAATGGAGAAAGAATAAAGCTTGAGGAAAAAAACAGGCAAGCTCACCAACACAGGGACCCAGGACCATTAATCTCTAGCTCTGACATATCAATCAGTCCTTTCAATCTGTTTCAACATTCTTTCTTTTAGAATAAAGATGAAGGTAAAAGATACTCTGACAAAGAGAGAACTGAGGGCAGTGTAGAAAGCAGTCCAAGAGAGCTGGGTTCTGATTTATGGATCAGACCCAGATTTGATAAATCAGGCACCTAAATCTACTGGGTTAAGGCATTTGTTCTAAATGGGAACTTAATGGTTCTTGATCATTCATAGATGGGAAGATGTAGTTGGAAAGTTAACATATAAATCGGATATTTACCAGAGTCCCTGTATTTGTCATAGCTAACCCATCAATTAGGTGCTTCTCAGACAGCAGCTGCTCTACTGTAAATCACCACCTTCTCCTTATAAATCAGATTTTGAATCTATATTTGTCAGTAGGATCTGGAAATCCACCCAGGGTGGGACTGTCAAGAGAGACAGAGTTGAAAGCAAAGAGAATAGACATAGGGCCCCAGTTAGAAGAATATGACCAAAGAAAGCTGTCAAATCATGGGAACTCATGGTGAATGCCAAAAGTAATTTGTTTCTAAGACATTTCTCTCTCTAGTTTTATTTATTTATTTTGCAGCCTATATGACCCTTGTAGTCCACTGATTAAAAATTTAAAAGTTTCAGGATAATAAAACATGTAGAATTGGATTCTGAGACAGCTCATGGTGGTGACTTCCTATCAACTTCTCCCCTCAATCCTACTACACTGTGCATTGAATCAATGAACAAGTATTTATTAGAGTCTTATGTATGGCAGTCATTGTCCCAGAGGCTGAGGACACAAGTATAAAGAGGAAACAAGTATAAAGAAATAATCCCTGCTTATGGTGAACTTATATTCTAATAGGGGAAACAATAAGTGCATGTGTGTGTGTGTGTATGTATGTGTATACACACATATCTATATACACATACATATATACACATATATACATACACATATGTGTGTATATATATACTTATATTTATATATTTATGTATATCTTCATATCTATATATTTCTATATTGTAGGTTCATGCTGAATATTCCATTAAGTTTTGAAGAATTTTGAATCAGCTCCATCAAGCATCTGAGCCTAATTCTCATAGGAGTAGAGATTTAAATTGGGAAGGGACCATACAGTCCAGCCTTCTCTTTTAACATTAAGGATACTAAAGTACAAACAAATGCAATGACTTTCCCAGAATCACACAGCTTTTGGAGGATTGGATTTCAGTTTTCTGACTCCAAGCCCAATTCTCTATCTCTTCTATTATGCTGCCTCTCTTCATTACAGTCAAGTAAATCCACTTACATCATTACCTATTTTACACCCAACATTGGATTTACATAGATTAAGCATTTGATATAGGGTTATTTTGGATGACAATTGTAATTTAGCTCAACTGCCTCAAGTTTCTGCTCACAAAATTTCAAAAGGTCTTCTAAATTCAGCTTGTACCTTATTAAAGGACCAGGAAGGAAATAGTAAGACATTAAAATAGTAAAATATTTAATCATGGCAGAATTGAGAAGCAAAGTAATGGAGATTCTTTATGATCATCTATAAAAATATATTTTAATACTTAGACTTTTGACATGGGTAGAGAAAAATATGGCTTCGTTCTTATCACATTTGTACTCAATTGAGTAGCTTCAAGCAGTACTTAGAGCTTCATTTGGAACATACCCAGAAAAGTCTTGCCAGTTCTCTGCAGTGCAATTTTCACCTCTCTACTCTGAGGTCTCAGGAACTCTGAAGTCTCTTAGACTTTAAGGCATAGTGATTTGCAGCCTCAGATATTCCTTTCTTCCAAGTCAGGTACCAGCCTTCCCCCTCCTTCCCAAAGTCCTTGTGGTCTTTGTGATATAATCACCCTGTACTCGGATACCCAGGCCCATGAAACTGTATCCATTCAAGTTTAGATCAGGCCAGTCCTTGAAGCTCACAAACCTTATGGGAAATCTAATACATCTTCCCATCAGTTAAAAAGTGCAGAGATTGTATATCACATTGAATGCACCTGTATACCTGTATATACATATCACAAATAACCCACTAATTTGGATATATAGCAGGCATAAGCAGTTACCCCAGATGCCCAGTTACCAGCTAAATGCCACTGTTTCCAGATCCTCATTTGTGTAAGTTGCTTCAAGACTATTCGACAGAAAAAGGATGGTTTGGGGATTCAGTTGTTTGCCCTGGCTAAGTCAGTCTTTTCCACTCTCAAAGGGTTACCAACTTGAAGTTTCTTTTTCAATCATATCTTGACTTGGAACATTCTTCAGTAGGACATTGTGTATTACCAAATGACCATCTGCAACTGATGTGCAGTTCTCTGTGCAAATATTATGTGCCATTAACTGCCTGCTAGGATGACTTTCCAATACACTTGTCCACCTTGTGGTTAGAGAACATGATGAATTTCTCATTAGGCAAGAGGTGCTTGTAGTGCATTTTCTTTGGAAGCTATTAGCTATGTTTTAGTATTATTTTGTAGATTGGTGGATTATCCAATCTTTCAGTTATTTGATATGGGATCATCCAATCAGTCAATCAACTGGTATTAAAAGCCTTCTCTGTGCCAGATCCTTTGTTAGGCAGTAGGATACAAATACTAACCGTGAGACAATTCATACTCAAGATAAGCTTATAATCTAATGGGGGAGACAACAAATACATGCAAAATACATTCAGTATAAATTTATATAATAAGCATAAAAGAGTTTGGTGGAGAGAGTAGTTGAGGGATCAGGAAAGAGCTCATGCAGAAGATGGTACCAAAGAGGATATTTTGGGATAGAGATAACAAGGAAGTGATTTCCGAGAATGAGGGATAGCCTATGAATTGACACAGAGACAGGTGATATAGGGTCTTTTTGAAGAACTATTTGGCTGGATTGCCAAGTATAGGAGAAAGTACAAACAAAGTTAGAAAGTAGATTGGGATCATGTTGTATAGGACTCTAAAAGTTGAAGAAAATAGTTTCTATTTTATCCTAGAGGCCATAAGAATTACGAAGTTGGTGGACATAATGTCTTGTGTTTGTTTTTTTTTTCTTCTGACCCTTCAATTTAATAGTAGGACTCTGTTGCCTGGCTGGAATTTCTGACAACGTTCTTAAGCATAATACCAGTGCTTGTTTGATCTAAGAGCTTTTAGTTTGGGGATATTAATAAACAAGGGTCCCCCTTCAGATGGATCTCTCACCCAAGTGTACTGGTTATGATTGTTCATATCTTTCAAGATAATCAGAAAGCCAAGGCTCTTGTTCTTGGTGACATTAAATACACAAACTAGAAAAGTCTCAGCCTGACCACAGTTATCCCTCTGTCTCAGGCCACAGGTTCCCAAAGCACTCAATTATAATACTTCAGCAAGAGTTTTCCTTGGGGATGGTAGAGTCTAGTTCCAGACTTCTTAATTCCTGCCAAATACAACACCTTCCTGAGTATCTTGCTCTCCAGATCTCAGCTCTTATCAGGAAGAAACCTGGCAGGAAAGTTACATGCAGAAAAATAGTTATTGCAATGCCTTGGCTATTTTAGACATTCCTGGTTGACGAGGTCTATATATGTTGGAAGATGTAGTCTTTCTACCAGGATGCTGATTGTATTCTTATTATCTTCTAGAGATAAAAAGTCTTTGCCTATCAGCACTGAAGACTTGCTACAACTTTTGCTCTTCAGTTGATAGCTCTAGACAGTAGTTTACTCTGTTGTTTATTTGTTTTAACACAATGAGCATAGATATCACCCATTTGTAGCCATTCATTGCCATTATGAGTCAGTTGACATGTTATGCATAAGCTCCATGGTTTTCTCTCTTGATTCAGGTGTCCAGACTCATCATGAAGGGCTTTTCTGGTCATGAATCAGAAAATATTAGATGGCATTAATTGTCTGCTAAAATCCCATCTTCTTTAGGGAGTCTTTCCCAATCCCTCTTAATTCTAGTGCTTTCCTTGTGTTAATTATTTCCTATTTGTCCTGTACACAGCTTATTTGTACGTATTTGTTTGCCTATCTCCCCCATTAGGTTGTGAGCTCCCTCAGAGTAAAAAATACCTTTCTTTATGTCCTGGCATAGTGCCTGACACATGTAGGTGCTTAATAAATGCTTATTGACGTCCTGCTTGTATCTCATGAAAGATCAATTATAGTCCAGTATAGTGCTCTAATGGAGACTTTCAGCTTTTACCACTTCTTCAATAACAGGGCTCCCACTGGAGATGTATGCATGAGATCCAGAAGATCTCATTAATTTTCTTAGCTTGTGTGGCTTCTTGTTTCTTCTGTAACTAGTAATCTAAGGAGAAGCTAGATACCAGAGTGGATAGAGTGCTTGGCCTAGAGTCAGGAAAACACATTTTCCTGAGTTCAAATCTGGTCTCAGTTACTTATTATCTGTGTGACCCTGGGCAAGTCATTTAAACCTATTTGCCTCAGTTTCCTCATCTGTAAAATGAGTTGGAGAAGGAAATGATATATCAATATTTTTTGCCAAGAAAACCCCAAATAAGTCCAACAAAAAGTTGGACATGACTGAAAAATGAACAATTCCTGATGATAACAATCTACTCAATGCAGGGAGGATTGGTCCAGTGCTGTAGCATTCCACCCATGGCACAGATTCTGGAAGAAGTGTCAAACCCTCGGTTGTGACATTTTGGATGAGTGGCCCTGTTCCTTTTACATCAAAGATTTCTTTCATTCCTTCAATGGCAATCACCTAGTCTCCTGATGAATAGGGCCTCCAGGCTAGGGTGCAGGCTTCCACACAAGTCTTTTCTGGATGCTTAACTCATATAAGTTCTCTAATGCTACTACCCATCTCTGGCTGGCAGCATTCAACTTACTGCTTGTCAGAATATGTTATTATATTGCTTGACAGATTGTTATCTGTCCATACTTAGAATCGAGCTTCCTACATGCAGTATTGAAACTTATCAGTGACAGCCCCTTCAAAATCATGAACTCCAATTTGTGGATGGGATAACGAGTCTCAATGTCACCAAGTCCTTTAATGGCAAATGTAATAGGATTCTGGTAGCCATCACTCTTGGTTTAAAAAAAATTCTCCCAAGCCCTTCAGGCTGGTATGAGCATATAACACAAAGGACTTGTCTAAAAGTGCTGCAGCCAACAAGGGTGCATGAATGAGGCAGCTAAACAAATGCTTAAAGTCGTGCTCAAATTTATTGGTTCAGTAATCTCTAAATAGGGACAGGAAGTTTGAGTCAAATTTTGTCTTTGGCCCTTTTGCTTTCGAGTCTTGGGTATTATTAATCATATACTCAGAGAACCTAGATGGAGCAGTGAACAGAGCACTACCTACTGGGGCTGTAAATGTCTGGAAGACATCTTCCTGAGTTCAAATATGATATCAGATAGCTGTATGACCCTAAGTACATCACTTCACCCTGTTTGCTTCAACTTTCTTATCTGTAAAATGAGCTGGAGAAGGAAATGGCAAACTACTCCAGTATCTTTGCCAAGAAAATGCCAAATGGAGTTGTGAAATATGACTGAACAACTGAATAACAAAATCATATACCCACAGGTGAAGCCATGAGAAAGATGTGTAATTATTGTCATTCAATCGACTAGCATTTATTAAGCTCCTAGAATGTGCCAGGTATCATGCTGACCCATATAAAAAAGCAAAAGAATTCCTGCTCCTTTCCATTAGAAAACTTAGGAGTTAAGCATCCAGAAAAAAACTTATGTGGATACCTGCACCCTAGCCTTGAAACCCCATTCATAAGGAGACTAGGTGATTATCATTGAGGAGACAAAACCAATCTTTGATGTAAAAGGAACAGGGTCACTCGCCCAAAATGCCATAACTGAGGGTCTGACACTTCTTCCAAAATTAGTGCTATCGGTGAATGCGAAAGGAGTTCACAATCTAATGGAGGAGACAACATGCAAATGGCTATGTACAAATAAGATATTTGCAGGGCAGGATAGAGGTAATCTTAGAAGAAAGGCAGCAAGATAAAGAAGGAGTAGAATAAATAGACTTTAGCTGAGGCTTGAATTAAGGCAGGAGGAGGAAAACCTTCCAGTCACGGGGCTAGTCAGTCCTCTCCATTGAGAAATTGAGTATCTTGCGAGAAGAATAGTTAGGAGATTTGTGTTATTAGATCATAGTGTATAGCACAACACAATATAGCACCACACAACACAATACAATATAATAATACAATACTAAATTTTGGGGAGAGGTAAGAGTATAAAATATAAAAAAAATTGAAGTGGTAGCAAGAGATCAAGTTATAGAGAGTTTTAAAAGTCAAATAGGATTTTACTTTTGTTCCTGGAAGCAATAGGGAGCCACTGCAGTTTAGTGATGGAGTAACATATCAGACTTGCATTTCATGTTAAAGAACAATTTGACAGCTGAATGGATAACAGACTATGGTAGGGAGAGACTTGAAACAGGGATATCAACCAGTGGGCTATTGCAGTCATCCAGACATGAATTAGTGAGGACCTTTACCAGAATGGTGAGAAGTTTAGGAATTAAGGAAGACATATAAGATAGAGGGAAGAAGGGAGGAATGGAGAGAGGGAGAGAGAGAAACAGAGAAAGAGACAGACTGAGAGACAGAGAGGAAGGAGAAAGGGAGAGAGGGAGGTAAGGATGGAGGAGGAAGGGAGCAAAGGAGAGTGAGAGCCAGTGAGACGGGGAGTGAAGGAGGGAGATAGACAAGGAAGAAGGAAGAAAAGGAGGGAGGGAAGATGGGAAGGAAGGAGAAAGATATTTAAGATGACCTATAAGCTGTATGGTGTACCCTACAAAGTAATGGATCAGTTAAGAAGAGGGGAGAATTTGGGGAGGAAAGATTAGGAGCTCAGTTTTAGACATGTTGAGGTTTTTTAGTTTGAGATTTTCATTTGGCTGTTGGAGATGTGATACTTGAGTTCATGAGAAAAGTTAGGGCTTTTTTGGTTGCTTTTTGCATGCAAATAAAAAACCTGTACAATATTGACAAAACATGAGATACATAGTTTCAAGGCAAGAAAGATAAATACTTCCTCATCAAAAAGAAGGTAGAGTATTGATACATGTTCTCAAAACATTCAATAAACAGGTTTAAAATGTGCAGAAATAATTTTGCTGAGTAGTACTAAGTGCTAAAAATAATCACTGACTTTACTGGCTGTAACCCAAAGTATTTTGCTCCTGCATTATGGACTATCATATAACTTTGTTCTTCCCAAAGTCTTTGAACCAACTAAGATCCATGAGCAGAATCAAAAGACCCACTATGGGTAACAAACAAACATGTCAAAAAAGAGAGTATAACAAATGACTTTAGTATGGGAATCTGTTTATGAGATAAACTATTTATTTAGGAACAATGCTGCCTATAATGGCAATGTAGGATCAGGTCATGGCTGCCACAAATTATTGAAAGATCATCCTTAAGGAGTCAGAACTTATTGATCAATTCAGATTAATTAGTAGACACCATGCAGAAATCAGTGCAGGTTGCAAAAAATTATCACTATACATATAAATATATATAAAGACTTGACTTTGTGGCTATATACCAGATGATGACTATCTTTAAACTTATCTCAAAACTTAATCTCTAAATTTAGCAGATGGTGAATCTGTGAATGTAATCAGAATTTAAACTATCATAGAGAATTCAGTACAGTATGCTTGGACCAGTGCAGTATTACACATGAATCACCTAAATATAACATCAATACATAAAACATTTAAGAACCATGTTCTTAATGCTATATATCTAGATTCATACTCTCCAGGTTTCATAGAGTGAAAAGCTTTTAAAATATAGAGACATGGGAAAAAACCAAATCCATGTGGGAACAAAATGATGTACTTATTATTTTGTCAACCTTCCTGTTATTAACAGCAAGCCTTTTGGTAGAACTTCACTATTTACAGTGGAGTTGTCCTGAAGATGATTTCAATGAATTTACAGAAGATGAACTTTTATCCCAATATTTCTTCAATTACCAAGGACAGATACTTTGTCAATATGAGCATGAAGTCACAGAACCTTAAAAAATGACAGCACAATTGAACTTTTCTACTTGAATTCCATCAACCTAAGATGAGAAGAATGAACTAAAAACTATAATAAAGCATTATATTTATTGTTTAAACATCATATGAATCATTTAATGTACTCAGATGTCATCAAGCTGTTTGACAGCATGAAAAACTATATGCCTTCATTGTAAAATATTAAGAAGCTTCTTTATTTCATGGAAATTTTCTCCAATGATATGTCATTGAAAGTCAATATTATGAATATAAAATAACAATAGAAATATAAAACTATAAGTATAAAATCCCTAATGTTCACCAAGGCAAACTAGAGATGAAAAATTCAAGTTTTAATCTGGATGTCAAATTGAACAATAATGAAGGATATTGCTTCAAGTAACATTTTCATTTGCATTATTCTGACAAGAGTTTAGAGAGGTATTATGGATATAGCATTGGGCATGGAGTTAGGAAGACTCATCTTTCTAAATTCAAATCCAGCCTCAAGCACTTATTAGTTGTGTGACCCTGGGAAGTCACTAAATCCTGTTAGCCTCAATTTCCTCATCTCTAAAATGAGCTAGAAAAAAGAAATGGAAAACCACTTCAATATCTTTGCCAAGAAAACTCTAATTGTGGTCACATGATTAAAAAATGACTAAACAATAAGAAGAAAATACGGAGAACATTGTGGCTGTGTATGTCAAGAGACTTAATGGCATCCTAGAATCAAAGCACAATTGAGATACCATATTCTTTTGGAACAGGAGAGTAGAAAATAATAGAAAATAGTTTTACAAAAACTCTTACATATAACATTAATGAAAAGCCTGGTTTGTTACTTCAAATAAATAATAGAGGCATTAACAATCCCTCATCAAAAAGGAGAAAAATTAATAGATATTCTTAGGGCACATGATAAACATATTAAAAAGGTTCAGGTAGGTAGTACAATGGGTAGAATAACAGGCCTAGAATCAGGAAATCCGAGTTCAAATTCAACTTCAAATACTAGCTGTGTGACTCTGGTCAAGTCATTTAACCTGTGTTTATGTCAATATCATCATCGTAAAATGGGGATGGTGACAACATCTACCTCAAAGGATTGTTGTGAAAATCAAATGAGAAAATATTTTTAAGGTGCTTAGAACACTGTCTGACACATGATATGTACTGCTAAATGCTTATTCTCTTTCTAGTCCCATTTCATTGTGTAATAGTGAAGACTAGTAATAAGTCACTGGATTTGTTGAAAGTAACTGAAAGTTATTTATTTTTGTAAGGAACCTTTGGAATGACTAAGATTCAAAAGTCTTCTATATGAAACAACCATATGAACTCAAACAATGATATATCTACTATAAAGTATCAGAAAAATCACTAAGAATAAATGTGAATTTATTTATAGAAATTGAATGTTATGGAGCAGGAGACCAATGTATCTACTTTCAAACTCTGAGTCAACTTTGTCTCTGGAGTCAAGCATAAGCCTTCAATCTCTACATGTCCTCTAACTCCAGCTCACTGCCATAAGAAATTCCAGAAAAGTTATCATTAAGGAATCTGGAATTGTTGTTGATCAATTAAGATTATGCATTGATATAGTTGAAGCTGAACATTGTTGTACAGTTTTTAAAAATTCATGCCTCCCACAAATATAGAAAGATCAAACAATGAGTTATTTAATAGATGTTATTATAACAAATATTTTTAAATATTATGGTACACAAAATAAACAACTTTCAAAATATAGAAACCTAGCAGAAGAAATTAAAACCATGTGAGAACAGAATGAAGTCCATGCCATCTCTATTTTCCTGTGTGCTCTAAAAGTTACTCTGGATATACTTTCAGTGAGCTTCAAAAGATAAGCTGACACCCTAATATTCTTATTCAATTACCAAAAACTGTCTTTTCTGCAGAACATTAATCTAGTTTGCAGAACATTAAATAAACAAGGAAAACAATAGAATAGAAACTTTTTTGAATCATTTCCATTTGAACCTTTCCCTTTAAAGATTAGAATAATGAAATAAAAGTGAGGATAATGATAACAGTGGTAATGAAAATTTATGTTTACATATACTTTAAGGTTTGCAAAGTGTTTTATAAACATCACCTTATTTGATGTACACAATGGTCCAATGAGGTTAGGTGCTATCATTGCCTTCCCAATTTCCAGAAGAAAGTGAGGCTGAGAAGTTAAATGATTTGCTGAGATTCATATAACTAGTGTCTGAGGATAGATTTGAACCCAGTTCTTTCTGACTCCAAATCTATGGTACAATGCCATGATGACTCCAAGTGTCACGCTCTTTATAACCTTTTCCACACATTCAACAGGTACTCCAAACCAAAAGTCCTTAATGAAAGTCCCACCCTACTTCTCTACAACAAATTTCCAATACCTGTGTAATGATAGAAGTCATTTACTCCAGTACACAAGTGTGAATTGACAGTTTAGCACTTTTATACTTTATTTTTAACATAAAATTGTCTAGTGGCTCCTTGAATCAACTAGCCTAGCTTGCTAGCAAGGTCTGTACTGAAAAAAATCTTGGATACATTACATACTAGATTTCATGAAGGAACAGCAGCAAAGAAAGGAACTATACTATAGTCCATTGGTGAGACACAATCAGCATGGGCAATTTAAGTAGTGCAATTTATTTTTGCCAGATGACTTAAGTAAATAAATTATTACCTTAAACTTTCAATATAGCCTCTCTCAATTCCTCCCTCCAAACTCCATTGTTTTAATACTAATGTAAGTAGCCTTACTTTGACTTGACATTCTATACCATTCATAAATAATCCTGGACAAATGCTCCAGAAAATGTAACCAATTATCTACTCAATTTTGGACTTTCAGGGATGAAGAATTCAATGTAGGAATATTTGAATTATAATTATAATTTATCCCACCTGACTCAAGTTCCCCATTCAGTTTCCTAGAAATTTCTAAAGGTTATCTAAATTCAGTTTATCAAAGTAGGTAAGAAAGAGTAAAAAAAACACTGAAGCAGTAAAAAAAAGAACATTATTTGCAAAAGATTTGCAAAACTAAGCAATAGAAATATCTGTCTCCATACTCATTTCTAAAGTGGGTGTAATCTTATTCCTTGGAGCTTGGCAAATCTGTTTCTCCAAGGTGTATGCCTCCGAAATGGGGGAGAAGGAAGAGGGAAACTTGGTCTTCTCCATGTATGGGCCTAACTGAAAGTTGGCCCACTTAAGTCACACAATATTTGAATCTCTGCTAGAAATATCTGCCAGTCTTATTATCTCTCTCTGCTATCTGACTGGCTTCTTTCCTTGGAATATCAGGATCTTATTGAGAATTCCTGAATTCCTGTACATTTCCTTTGCAATCTTACTTGCCTCTTCTTTGGAATTCATGTACTACCTTTCCTCTGCCTCCCAGGGTTCCCACTGCCCTCATGATGCAATCATGCTGCCCACATGTATATAGTCCCAGGAAAACTGAAGTCCTTGGAACTTCCATCATGTCGAGAGCCCATGGGCAGTATAGTCAGACATATTGCAACAAATAACAATTTAGATTTAGATAATACTTTTTTCATCACAATCTGATTTGAGGTAGAATATATTTTTAATCTTCACATATGAGAAAACTGAGTTTCATAGAAATGAAGTGACTGGTGCATTGAACCCAGGTTTTTTTTGTTCCCAATCTCTTTTAAGCAGGAAAAACGTAAATGATGCCATTATTCTTTTCATTTCCCCTGACCCAAATTGTTATTCACCCTGAGAAGGTCACTAAATGAGAAGGGTCATTTCCTTCTCTGGTTTAAAACCAGAACTACTGCTACTTTTAAATCAAAACTATATATGTAGGAAGAGTGATTTCTCTTTCAGATAAGAAACACTACTTCTTTGGAATAGCCTCTAAGTATTTGGTTCAGAACAGAAGCTCCAGCCAAAGGAGAATAAATTAAAACACAGCATATTTTATTGGCAATCCATACACCTTGTCTTATTGACAAGGAGATTTAGCCAGTCATGGTTTCATTCTTGGAGCTGATGAGAGCTATTCTAAGCATTTGAGTGGTGAAGCTGAGTCCCAGGAATATTATGCCAGAGTCTGGCTGTCACCAGGTGCTATAACACTATTCAGGCTCTTTTCCCCAAGAACACCATCATAGACGATACACTCTAGTTTGGTCAAGTGGATTTGAGCACTCTTAAGCCTAACCCATTATTTTACTAGTGGGATCAAGAAAGGGATGTTCATTAAAACAAGCTTCTTCATTTTTCAAGTTTAGGCTTATATATACATAGGTTATCTGTGCCTTCCAGATTTGCCACTTCCATCACATGCAGCCTGGATGTCATAGAGTCCCTTATGCTAATAACACATTTGGTTCACAGGAAACTTTTTCCATGACACTTTAGTTAGGAGAAGTTCTCCACTGAGAATCAAAGTCTTTCAGACATCTAAGAGAATGTGAGTGACTAGGAAAACTCTGAGATATTACAGGTTGTCAGATCCCAATTTACTGATGAATTGTTTTCCTAAAAGTTGTTGGAATTCAGAATACATTTTCTGCAATAAGCAATGTCTTAATTGGTTGAAAAAGTGTAAATTGTACCAAAATAAAATCTGTGTTGTGCATTATTGTTAGACGCCTTCATGGGAAAAAGAAAAAGGATGAAGAGAAAGAGGTGAACACAAAGTTTCTTCTTCCTAGGTTAACATTTTGAAATTCACAAAATTTATCTTTGGTAACCTCACATTCACCTTTCTATAACCCTCTGTTGCTCCTTACTATATTTCCAGGTTCCTAATATCTTCTTGTTGGTATAAACCCCTCACTGCAGTGTCCCATTGAATTCTATGCCCCCAAAGATGATTCATATGTCAAAAGTCACTTTATCTCTCTGAGCCCCAATTTCCTTCTCTGCAAAAAAAATGTACTCTCTCCCTCAGAGCTTTGTTAAGAGAGTACTTTGTGAACTTAAAAGCATTATAATTTAAACTTAACAGTACCTATGTAATCTTGAATGAATTACTTAACCTTTCTGATCTCAAGGTTTCTCTTCTGCAGAATTAAATGGTTAGAAATATATTTTACTCAACAGGGAAAAAGGAGAGAACAAAGAAAGGAGAGAGGAGAAATTCAGAGAGGGATTCATTATAAACAAAACAAACTCTAACCATGGAAGGTGTATTGATAAGAGAGGTTTAAAAGGTGAGGAAGAAGGAAACAAAGGGTAAGAAGATGTAATTGGGCTCTGGACAAGGGAAAAAGAAGAGAGGGCAGGGGGGCAGAAGTAGATTGCATGAAGCATAGAGCACTTGTATGGAACATATTCCTTGTTCACCACTCTCATCTTTCTAAAGGTGAGGTGAAACAAAAAGCAGGAAAATAAAAGAAGAAAAGATGGAGGAAAATATGAAATTAATAGTCATAACTTTGAATATGAATGAGATGAACTCACCCATAAAACAGAAGAGAATTGAAAAATGGAATAGAAAACAGAATCTAATAATGTATTATTTGCAAGAAGCACATTTGAAACATAAGGATTCAAATAGGTTTATAATGAAAAACTGAGGGACAATTTTTATGTTTTGGATGGAGTTTAAAGAAAGGTAGGTATAGCAATGATAATCTCAGATAAAGAAATAGCAAAAACATATTTTATTAAAAGAAATAAAAAGAGAAACTACATTTTTCTTTAAAATTTCAGAGAAAATATATTAATATCAATAATTATGTTCCACATGCCATTTAAATACTTAAAGAAAAAGCTTAATTAATTGTAAGAAGAAACAGAGAGTAAAATAATAATAGTGGATGATCTCAATGAGCCTTTATCAGATTTAGACAAATCTAAGCAAAACCAAAACAAAATCAAACAACAACTATTACAACAAAAAGATAAATTATGAATACATTTTCCAAAAAGTTAGATATTATTGATTTCTGCTTATTGTTGAATGAGAACATAAAGGAGCACAAGTATTCTTAGTTTTATATGTTAACTTACAAAATTTACAATGTTTCAAGGTTTAAAGTTTTACAAATTAATGAAGAAAAGTATTAAACATTTCACTTGCCATTGTACAATAGAATTATATTTGAAAGTGGTCATCAAAGAAATGGTTAACATTAATTAAATAGCCTAATCCAAAGAATTGCTGGGTCAGAGAAAAAATTACAGAAAAATAGACAATTTCACTAAAGATAATGACAACAATGAGAGAGCATACTAAAATTTGCAAGATACAGCTAGAGCAGTCCATAGAGAAACATTTATATATCTAAAGAGAAAAAATAATATATCTATTAATTGGACAACCACCACCACTAAAAGCCTAGGAAGCCAAAAATAAAAGCTCTAATGAAACATCAGAATAGAAATTTTGAAAAATCTAAGAAGAGATCAACAAATTTAAAAGCAAAACTGATAAACAAAACTAGAAACATTTTTAAAAATGAATGGATAAATCATTAGCTAATTTAGTTTTTCAATTAAAAATGAAATTAATATAAAAAATGACAAAGAATGCACAATGAATGAAAAATAAAAGAGATTATTAGAAGCTTTTTTGCTCAATTATATGCTAAAATAACTGACAACTTAAGTGAAATAAGTATTTACAAAAATATAAAATATCTAGGTTAACTAGACAAGAAATGTAAATAACCCAATCTTGAAAAAAATTGAACAAGATACAATCCTCCCAAAAGAACTTAAAGATTGATGGATTTATCATCAAATTCTATGAAACATTTAAAGAATAACAAATTTCAATATTACACAGAGTGCCAATAAAAAAGGAAAAAGAATCCTGCCTAATTCCTTCCATATGAAGAATGAGGTAAATGGACCCAAAGAACTTAACTGTAACTATGCCATTGAAAGCAAGCAGATGGAGGATGTGTGTGCATAATGCATAGTATTCAGGTCAGTTAAGCTTTATCACATATGCATCCTCAGTGCTGAGGACAAAACAATTAGACTGATTTTCACCAGCTCACCAAAGACTGAAGAAATATATCACAAAGATTAAATACTATGACTAGGTTGAATTTATACCAGGAATGCAGGATTGGTTCAATAATAGGAAAACTGTCAACATAATAGACCATATTAATAATAAGAACAACAAAAAACTTATTATTATATCAATAGATACAGAAAAATCATTTGACAAGAAACAATGTCCATTCTTATTAAAAATACTAGAAGACATAATGAAGAAGTATCTATCTGATATATTAATTTGATGCATGATATGTGGTATCATATAAGCCAAGAACCAACATTATACATTGTGGGGATAAACTAATGCTCTCTCTAATAAAATCAGGATTAAAAGAAGGATTCCATTATCACCACCCTTATCTGCTACAGTGCCAGAAATGCTAACTAAAACAATGAGACAATAAAATGAAATTGAGGGAAGAAGCATAAGAAAAGAAAAAAAAAACAAAATGATTTCCTTTTACAGATAATATGGTGGTTTAACTAGAGAACCTTAGAAGGTTAACTAAAAATTAAATGAAGCAATTAATAACCAGCAAAGCTGTAGAAAATAAAATAAATTCACATAAATCATCAGTATTTCTATATGTTATGAACAAAGCCCAGCAGGAAGAGATAGAAAGAGAAATTCAATTGAAAATAACTACAAAATGTATAAAATACTTCAGAGTCTACCTGCGAAGGCATACAAAGGAACTACGTGAACACAAGTACAAAATACTCTTTACAGAAATGAAAATAGACCTACATAATTGCTGCAATGTTAACTGATCATGAGTAGGCTGGTCCAATGTAATAAAATGACAACACTATTTGAATTAACTAATTTATTTCTATACTAATCAAACTACCAAAAGGATTACTATATAGAACTCAAAATAATAATAAGATTTATCTGGCACACAAAAAGGGCAAAAATCTCAAGGGAAAAAATGAGAAAGAAAATGGAATAGAAAGAAGCCTACAAGTCCTAGATCTCAGATAATGTTACAAAGCAGTAATCATCAAAATTGATGTGGTATGGTTAAGAATAAGAGAGGTTAATCAGTGTAATAAATTATGTACAAAATATACAGAAGCAAATGAACACAGTAGCTATCATCTGATTACTCCACCCCCCCCCCCACTTCAAATTCCAGCTACTGTGTTAAGAGCTCACTTTTAGACAAAAACTGTTGGGAAAACTGGAAAGCAGTCTGGTAGAAACTAGATATAGATCAACATATCACACTAAATATGAAGAAAAACTCTAAATGGATACAAGACTTGGACATGAAGATTGACATCTTAAGCAAATTAGAAGAGCAAGAAAAAAAATTAAATCTATGGATATGAGAAGAGGAGTTCATGATCAAACAAGGCATAGAGAAGATCACAAGAAATGAAATGAACAATTTTGATTTACATAAAACAAAAAGGGTTTTTCACAAACAAAACTCATTCAGCTCAAATTAGAAGAAAAACAAATAATCATGGAAAATATTTGCAGTAAATTTCTCTGACAAGGGTTCATTTTTAAAATGTATAAAGAACTGATTATGGCTAGTTTGCATATTGTCTTTCCTATTAGACTGTAAGCTTCTTGAGGGCAGGGACTGGCTTTTGCCTTTTTTTGTATCCCTGTTGTTTAGCATAGTGCCTGTAATATAATAGGTGTTTAATGATTGTTTATTGTTTGTTTGAACTGATCCAAACAATTTTGGAATTAGAAAAGGCTTTCTATACAAGATGGAATTGTAGTTGGGACTTGAAGGAAGCCGAGCATTTGCTTCATACCCAAAACTCTGATAAGCACTGGGCATATAAATGCAAATTAAAAAAAAAAAGATAGTTCTCCTTCACTCAAGGAACTCACATTCTAATGGGGGAACAACACAGATAGAGAAGTCAGAAAGGGAGCATATACTCATTGGTCCTGCATGGAGATGGCCAGCAAGTGAAGTGAAGATCTTGATCTGGGTAAAGCTTGCCTATGGGATACCAGGGTGGTTCAAGATGCAGAATCCAAGGTTCCAAGGGGAGGATATAGAGATAATGGTCCTACTGGAAACAATATGCATGGAAGAGTGGAGACCCAGAATTGTTTTTCATGATGTAACAGTATTGTGAGTACTATATGCATTTGATGGATGTCCTAGGTGATATCTTAAGACATCGCACTTGTGTAAACAGAGCTCTTTGACTTACCTCCTGACTTCTGCAGGCCTGTATGTATCATTTTATTACTCATCAGCAAATAAGTGAAGTTTACAAACTGTATTATACAGATTAGTCTGTACTCAATCCACTAATCAAATGGTTTTGTCCTTGAAATCTGTTCTGACTTTCTACTTGGTCCTGATTTGACCCTCTTACTGGTTCCCAATTGGCTGATCTGGCTTCTGGTCAAATTTAGCCTTCTTGTTACTGTCTTAATAATACAAAGAAAGAAATGCAAGTATTAACAACTCTTTGGCTGACTTGAAGAACTCTTGATCTAATTATTAAGGCCAAACCTGCCTCAGTGTCTGAATGTTAGTTAGGAAGTCTTTCACCTAGAACATAATCCCAGGGTCAGTTGCCCCTAACCATAGTTTCATCTTGAAGTAGATAAAAGTCTCCAAAAGCAGGGAAGAAAGTCAGACAAAAAGAAAGGGAGTAGAAATTCAGTTCAAGACTCTTATATGCTAATTGGTCAGTGCTCTAGCCTCTCAAGAGAATTCTTTGATTGGAAATTAAAAAAATATATATGTGTACAAACAAAACCAATGCAAACAAGATTAGAAGGCAAGCAATAAACTGGGAATTTTTTTTTCATTGAAGCATTCTGATAAAGGCCTCATTTCTAAAATATATAAAGAATTGACTCAAATTTATAAGAATTGAAGTCATTTTTCCAATTTATAAATGGCCAAAGTTTATGAACAGACAATTTTCAGATGAAGAAATTAAAACTATTTCTAGTCATCCAAGTGTGCTTTAAATCACTATTGATCAGAGAAATGCCAATTAAGATAAATCTGAGGTACCACTGCACATCTCTCAGATTGGCTAAGATGACAGGAAAAGATAATGATGAATATTGGAGGGGGTGTAAGAAAACTGGACTATTAATACCTTGTTGGTGGAGTTGTTAACTGATTCAACCATTTTGGAGAACAATTTGGAGCTCTAGCACGCCCTTTGATCCAGCAGTATTTCTACTGGATCTCAAAGAGATCATAAAGGAGGGAAAGCAACCCACATGTGCAAAAATGTTTGTAGCAGCCCTTTTTGTAGTGGCAAGAAACTGGAAACTGAGTGGATGCTCATTAGTTAGAAAATGGCTTAATAAGTTATGGTATATGTATTTTATGGAATATTATTGTTTTATTAAAAATGATCGAAAGGATGATTTCAGAGAGGCCTGGAGAAAACTAAGTGAAATGAGCAGAACCAGGAGATCATAATACATGACAACAACAAGATTATACAATGATCAATTCTGATAGATGTGGCTTTCTTCAACAATAAGATGTTTTAGGTCAGTTCCAATGGTTTTGTGTTGAAGACAGCCATCTGCACCCAGAGAGAAGACTGCAGGAACTGAGTGTGGATCACAAATTAGTATTTTGTTGTTATCTGCTTGCATTTTATTTTCTTCCCCATTTTACCCTTTTTGATTTGATTTTTCTTGTGCAGTATGATATTTGTGGAAATATGTATATATATGAGAATTGCACCTATTTAACATATATATTGGATTATTTGCTATCGGCGGAGGGGCTGGAGAGAAGGGAGGGAAAAAATTTAGAGCACAAGATTTTGAAAAGTATCTTTGTATATATTTTGAAAATAAAAAGCTTTTAATTAAAAAAATTAAAAACTAGATCCCTCCAAGGTACAATGAAGGTGAAAGAGTGACTTTAGGCAGTGTGTCATCATTCAGTGTCTTTTCTCTCCCCACAGAACTGCCATTACCTTGGGCCTTGGGATAGATAAATATTGGAAAGAAGATAAGGGACCCTGGCAGGACACCCTGCACTTGGACACTTTGGAAAGAGCAATGAATAACAGTACTGAGAACATTGACTTGTTTGCAACAGTCAGAACTTACAAATATATTCTTCTACTGCTATACTTTAGTTCAGTTTGCCCTTTTGAAGGTGGGAGAGGCAGGACAAGGTTGACTGGAAAGGATGTCAATTTTCTATTAACTCCAAATGTTTTCCCCTAGTAGAGAGAGCTTCAACCTATGATAGTGTAATGGATTTGGGAGACTGTCCATAGTGAAAGTGGGAAGGAGAAGGAAGGAGAATTTACTTTTTATCAACTCAGCTGAGAGTTCTTTTTGTTTCACAATTGTTTTGTTATTTGTTAGCTTGAGTGCTTTCGAAGGACCTAGACATTCACTCTAGTTCAATCATTTTAGTCCCGTCATTCACATCTGGTTCTTCATGACCTCATTTGGGGTTTTATAGGCAGATATTGTATGATTCGCTAGTTTATTCTCCAGTTTATTTTACGGATTAGGAAACTGAGACAAACAGAATTAAGTGACTTGCCCAGAATCCACAGCTATTAAGTGTCAAAATCCAGATTTGAACTCAGGGAGATGAGTTTTCCTGACCTCTAGACTTGGCATTCTATCCATTGTGCCACCTAGCTGCCTAAATATTCCTTTCATTCTGATATTCACAATATAAATCCCAAATAAAAGGAAAAAGATCCAAAAAGAGAGATTTTGGAGTGATGTTCCCAAGACAAAATCTTGTTCATGCACATCTACATCTCTGACTCTGAATCACAGACATTCCTATAGTATTCAAAAGTTCACAAAACACTTAAATGTAATATCTTATTTGAACTTTAAAATAAATCTGCCCACATATATACAACATGTATTCTTATCACCCCAAGTATGCAAGTGGGGAAACCAAAGCTCAGAGAGGTTTAATAACAGGTGTGGTCACCCTTGTGCTAAGAATTAGAGGCAAGATTTGAATACAGGTTTTCCTTATTCCAAATCCAGCATCTTATTCACTGCAGTGGTATCAAAGTCAAATAGAAATGGATCCCTGGGGGCCACATATTGACTCAGAAAACCACAAATTAGCATTATCTATGTCTCATTATTTATTTATTTATTTTGTCAAACATTTCCTAATTACATTTTAATTTAATTTCAGTTGCACTCAGGAATACTGTGGGGGTTGGCAGCTTTCCCTTTGGCCTATCCATCCTCTACAACACATCATTAACCATTTTCTAAATTTCTGAAGGATAATGAAATAGAAGTTGTAACCCACTGTCTCTCATTTCTATTAGCATGTGAGATAGATTAAGAACTATCTTTTGACTCTTTTTGTATTCCCAATGCTTGGTGTAGTGTCTGACATGTAATAGGTGATTAATAAATGTTTATTGTCCCTCTTTTTGGTTGATTGAGTAGGAGAAGAATTTGGGAATTAGGTTAGACCTGATACCAAAGAGTAAAGAGTAATTATGGGAATGAATGACTAAAGGAGTTTGTAGAATTTCAGTCTTTGAGTATGTTACTTTGGAAAAGATTTAATAGAATCAGAGTTATGGTCCTGGGAGGATTTTTAAATATTATCTAGTTGAATGGAGGGAAGTGCATTTTCTTATCTCTTCTTTTAGGCCAGGCTTGGTCATTACAATGCCAGGGTTTAGTTTTTCAAATTAGATAACAGTATGTAGAATGAAAACTCCTTAATAGTTATATAAATGGCCATTATTATTATCATACTGTCTCTAATACTTATTAGCCGTGTGACCTTGAACAAATCACTTAAATTCTCTTACTCTCACTTTCCTCAGATATGAAATGGGGTTCATAACATATGCACTGCCTGCCTACCTCATAATGGGCAAAGCCTTAAAGTGCTATTAAATGTGAGTTGTTATATTATTGCTTGCCCTCCTTTCTTGCCTTCCCCAGTAACCCCTTTGAAAAGGCTTTGTGTTTACTCACTGACTCCTGACATCACTCAGTGAAGATAAATATTTATTAAAGATTAATGCTGGCAATAGATCAAAATCCAATAATCATAACCACATTCCAAGTGCTTTGAGGGGTGTGAAACCAATAACTTAATAACATGTAATCTGTGCATCTTGATCACAAAAGCACATCTATCATTTTATTGTTTACTTTAAAAAAAAGCACAACTTTTTCCCTCCACCAAAAGACAACAAACCACAAATGGTTGGAAATGTTGGGAATTGAGGCCAAACAGAAATCTGGGCGATTTATGCCTGCTAGGAGCCCAGGTTTCCTCCCTGGCACATGCCCGGCAAAGAGGCCTGAGTAATTTCCCTTTTTATTGCAGTAATATCTCGTTTGCATTCAGGAAAAGGACCCCCGACCTGTAAATATATTAGCATGTGAGCACTCTTTATGAGTGTGTAAATTTCTCCCCAGTGTGTTTCTCCCTGATCTGAATGGCCTATTTATTGGCAGGAGGTATTCTGAGGCCCTGCCCTGCTGCTCAGGATCTATGTGGAGGGTGTGGGCAGGAGGATCACAGTTGGGAGCTAAGAGTAAGGGAGGGAGAGGGTAGAACTCACCTGGCAAAACTGTGGGCAAAGATTTCCTTTGGACCTTATGCTTGCTCATTAGAAACACAGCATAAGTTTCAGTAAACTCTTGTCCTCCTTGTCATTTCCTTCTCTAGGTAATAATAATAAATTCACATATAGGACCAGAGAATGTCTTGTTTAGTCACTGGTTTCAGTCATGTTCGACTTTATGACACAATTTGAGGTTTTCTTTTCTCTTCTTTTTTCATCACTTCTTTCCTTTTTTTTTTTAGAATTGGGTTTTTTAAAAAAAATATATTTAGTATTTTATTTTCCCCAAATACACATAAAAACAATCTTTTAACATTTATTTAAAAAACTTTGAGCTCCAAATTCTTTCCCTTCCTCTTCCCAATCCCCTTATTAAGAAGGCAATTAGTTTCATATATGTTATATAAGTATAGTCATGCAAAACATATTTCCATATTAGTCATGTTGTGAAAAACAGACCAAAAACAAACAAAAAGCCCAACGAAACAAAAAACAAAAACAAAAAATCCTCCAGAAAAATAAACTTTAAAAAGTATGCTTCAGTCTGTAGTCAAACATCATCAGTTCTTTCTCTGGAGGTGGGCAATATTTTTCATCATAAGTCCTTCAGAGTTGTCTTGGATCATTGTATTGCTGAGAATAGCTAATTCATTCACAGATGATCATCTTACCATGTTGCTGTTATTTTGTACATGGGATATTTCACTTTGAATTAGCTCATATAAGTCTTTCTTGGTTTTTCTGAGTATTCTGCTCATCATTTCTTATATTACAATATTACACAATTACATAGCACAATTTATTCAACCATTCCCCAAATGATGGATACTCCTTCTATTTCCAATTTTTTGACACCAGAAAAAAAAAGATGCTATAAATTTTTTTTGTTCATATAGATGCTTTCCCTTTTTGTTTTTCATCTCTGTTTGGATACAGACCTAATAGTGGTATTGCTAGGTCAAAGGTTATGCATGATTTTATAGCCCTTTGGGCAGAGTTCTCAATTGCTCTAAAGAATGGTTCAATCAGTTCCCAACTCCACAAATAGTGTATTAATGTCTTATTTTTCCCACATCCCCTCCAACATTTGTGACTTTTCTGTCCTATTAGCCAATCTAATAGGTATGAAGTAATATCTTAGAATTATTTTAATATTCATTTCTCCAATCAACAATAATTTAGAGCATGTTTTCATATGGCTATGGATAGGTTTGATTACTTCATCTAAAAACTTCATATTTTTTTAGGATCATTTATCATTTGGGGAATGGCTTTTATTTTATAAATTTGACTCAGTTCTCATTTAAGAAATAATATCATTTTTCCACAATTATGATTGTTAAATGTATTTCTTTTTATTTTATCCTCCCCCCATTCATTCTATTCTCCCTCTCCTTTCACTCTCTCCTTCCTCAAAAGTGTTTTGCTTCTAACACATCCCCTAATTTTCCCTCCCTTCTACTCTTCCTTCCTTTTCTTTCTCTCCTACTACTTTACTGTAGGGTAAAATAGATTTCTATACCTAATTGAATGTGTATGTTTTTCCCAATTTGAGTCAATTCTTGTGAGAGAATTCTCTCCACATCACCCATTTTCCCCTCCACTGTAAAAGGTTTTTTCTTGTCTCTTTTATAAGATAATTTACCCCATTTTACCTCTTCCTTTCCCTTTTTCTTATTGCATTTCTCTTTTTTACCCCTTACTACTTTAAATATCACATTCAACTCACACCTGTACCTTCCTTCTAATATACTCCTAACTTCCCTAATGAGAAAATTCTTACGAGTTCTAAGTATTATCTTCCCAAAAAAGAATGTAGACAGTTTAACCTTATTAAGTTCCTCATGACATTCCTTTCTTGTTATGTTTCTTTTCAGTCTTGTATTTGAAAGTCAAGTTTTCTATTCAGCTCTGGTCTTTTCATCAAGAATGCTTGAAAATCTTTGATTTCATTGAATGTCCATTTCCTTCTTCCCCTCTCACCTCCTGCCCCAGAATTATACTCAGTTTTGCTGGATAGGTGATTCTTGGTTGTAATCCTACCTCCTTTGTCCTCTGGAATATCACATTCCAAGTCCTCCAAACTTTAAAGGTAGAAGCTGCTACATTTTGTGATATCTTGTCTGTGGTTCCAGGATACTTGAATTGTTTCTTTCTGGCTGCTTGCAATATTGTCTCCTTGACCTGGGAGCTATAGAATTGGGCTAGAATATTCCTGGGGGTTGTTATTTTGGTATGTCTTTCAAGAAGTGATCAGTGGATTCTTTCAATTTTTATTTTACGCTCTGGTTCTAAAATATCAGGGCAGTTTTTCTCGATAATTTCTTGAAAAATGATATTTAAGCTTTTTTCTTTTGATAATGGTTTTCAGGTAGTCCAGTAATTTTAAAATTCTTCCTCCTGGGTCTATTTTCCAGGTCAGTTATTTTTCCAGTGAGATATTTCATTTTTCTTATTCTTTTGGTTTTGTTTAATTGGTTCCTGATTTCTCATAAAACCAGTAACTTCATTTGCTCAATTTTGATTTTTAATCAATTATTTTCTTTAGAGAATTTTTGTGCCTCTATTTCCATTTGGCCAATTCCAGTTTTTTTTCTTTATTAAAGCTTTTTATTTACAAAACATATGTATGGGTAATTCTTCAACATTGACCCTTACAAAGCTTTCTGTTACAAATTTTTCCCCCTTAGTCCCCACCCCTCCCCTAGATGGCAGAAAGTCTACTACATGTTAATTATGTTAAAATACTTGACAAATTGAATATATGTATACATATTTCCACACTTATCTTGTTGTGCAAGAAAAATCATATCTACAAGAAAAAAAATCTGAGAAAGGAAACCCAATGCAAGCAAACATCAATAGAGAGCATGAAAATGTTATGTTGTAGTCCACATTTCATATCCCTCTCTCTGGGTGTATATGACTTTCTTCACTGAAAAATTGGGACTGGTTTGAAACATTTCATTGTCGAAGAGAACTATGTCTATCAGAATTGATCATCATGTAATATTGTTGTTGCTGTGTATAATGATCTCCTGGTTCTGCTCGTTTCATTCAGCATCAGTTCATGCAAGTCTCTCCAGGCCTCTCTGAAATCATCCTGCTGGTCGTTTCTTACAGAACAATAATATTCCATAACATTCATATACCATAATTTGTTCAGCCACTCTCTAATTGATGGGTATCCCTTCAGTTTCCAGTTTCTAGCCCCTACAAAAAGGGCTGCCACAAACATTCTTGCACATGTGGGGCCCTTTCCTTCCTTTAAGATCTCTTTGGGATATAAGCCCAATAGAAACACTGCTGGGTCAAAGGGTATGCACAGTTTGATAACTTTTTGAGCATAGTTACAAATTGGTCTCCAGAATGGTTGGATCTGTTCACAGTTCTACCAACAATGTATCAGTGTTCCAGTTTTCCCACATCCCCTCCAACACCCATCACTATTTTTTCCTGTCTTTTTAGCCAATCTGACAGGTGTGTAGTAGTACCTCAGAGTTGTCTTAATTTGCATTTCTCTGATCAATAGTGATTTGGAGCATCTTTTCATATGACTAGAGATAGTTTTAATTTCATCATCTGAAAATTGTCTGTTCATATCCTTTGACCATTTATCGATTGGAGAATGGCTTGAATTCTTATAAGTATGAGACAATTCTCTACATATTTTAGAAATGAGGCCTTTTTCAGAACCCTTAAATGTAAAGATGATTTCCCAATTTATTGCTTCCCTCCTAATCTTGTCTGCATTAGTTTTGTTTATACAAAAACTTTTTAACTTAATATAGTCAAAATTATCTATCTGGTGTTCAATTAAGAATTCCAGTTCTTCTTTGGACATAAATTTATTCTATCTCCACAGGTCTGAGAGGTAAACTATACTATGTTCCTCTAATTTGCTTATAATATCACTCTTTATATCCAAATCATGAACCCATTTAGATCTTATCTTTGTATGTGGTGTTAGGTGTGGGTCAAGCCCTAATTTCTTCAACACTAGTTTCCAATTTTCCCAGCAGTTTTTGTTGAATTATGAGTACTTATCCCAAAAGCTGGGGTCTTTGGGTTTATCAAACACTAAATTGCTATAGTTATTGCCTAGTTCATCCCGTGATCCTATCCTATGCCACTGATTGACTACTCTATTTCTTAGCCTGTACCAAATGGTTTTGATGACCATTGCTTTATAATATAGTTTTAGATCTGGTACAGCAAGGCCATCTTCATCGGCCTCTTTTTTCATTAATTCCTTTGAAATTCTTGACCTTTTGTTCTTCCAAATGAACTTTGCTACTATTTTTTCTAGATCTGTAAAATAATTTCTTGGGAGTTTTGTATGGCACAATTCCAGTTTTTAAAAACTTTTTTTGTTGAATTTTTGTGCCTCTTTTTCCATTTGGTCAGTTCTGCTTTTCAGGATATTTTTATTCTCATTTTTTTGTTTGTTTTTTGAACTTCTTTTATCATTTGGCTCATTCTGTTTTTTGTTTTCTTCAGTACTTTTTGTGTTTCTTTTACCAAGATATTGACTCTTTTTTCCTGATTTTCTTGCATCACTTTCATTTCTCTTCCCAGTTTTTCCTCTACCTCTTTTACTTGATTTTCAAAATCATTTTTGAGCTCTTGCATGGCTTGAGACTAATTCATATTTTTGGGGAGGCTTTCGATATTGGAGTTTTGATTTTGTTATCTTCTGAATGTGTTTCCATCTTCATTATCACCATAGTAACTTTCCATAATCAGGATATTTTTTTCTGTCATTTATTCATTTTCCTAGACTAGTTAACTTGTTTAACTCTTTGTTAAATTGGAACTCTGCTTCCAGGGTGGAGGGTTCACTGTCCCAAGTTTCAGGGGTTTTGTGAAGCTATTTTAGAAATACTTCTAGGGACCTGTAGCTTTCAGTTCTTATGAGGTAGTATGTTCTAAAGAGAGGTACATTTACTATTCTCCTGCTCTGTGTTCTGGTCTGTGAGTGACCACAAATACTCTTCTACCCTGGAAATGTGATTAAGGTCCCTGCTCCAGTGTGGCAACAAGCCCTCTGGTGGGCTAGTGTTCCTCCTCACCTTAGGACTGTTACCCAGGACTGCAACCCAGATCCAAGTGTGGGTAAAACAATACAGTCTTGTCTCAGGGCTAGTAAAGATACTTCTGTAATTTCTTGGTCAGTTTTTGGACCCCTTAATATGAGTGGACTGAGAGCTCTGGAAGCAGCCGCTGCAGTTATTGATTCAGTAACTCCTAAGATTCGCTTCTGGTTTGCTGGAGCAGTTATGGCCTGCTCTGGACTGTGCTCCACTCTTACCCAAGTGCAACAGACATTTGCTGCTGATCTTCTAAGTTTTCTTTGGCTGTAAAATTTTTTCACCTCATCCTTTTGTGGGTTTCACTACTCCAAGTTTGGTGCTGTAATTTAAAGGTGCTTGGAGGGGTTTTGGGGAGAGCTCAAGTGAATTGCCTTTTCTCTACCATCTTGGCTCTACCTCTCCATTTGGAGTTTTCTTGGCAGAGATATTAGAGCTATTTGCAAATTACTTTTCCTGCCCATTTTACAGTTGATGAAACTGAGGCAAACAGGGTTAAGTGGCTTGCCCAGGGTTATAGAGTTAGTAACTCTTTGAGTTACTAAGAGGCTAGTGTTTTAACTTACAAAGAGGAATATTCCTATCTCTAGGCCTGGAACCCTATCCACTGTACCATTTGCTTTTATAGGACTTAGAGATAACTAAAAAAAGGGCCTTAAAGATCATCTGTAAAAATGGTCCATTGTATAGATGAGGAAATTGAAGTTCAGAGAGAAGTGGTTTGCCCAAGATTACATACTTTCCTCATTCTCAGCTTTTTGACAAAATCAAGAAGCCAGGAATGGGGAAAAAAAAGTATCAGCTTTTGAATTCAGGATCTGTCACTTGCTTATCTGTGTGACCTTGGGCAGAATCATTTAACTTTTCTGGGACTCAATTTCCCAGATGAAAAGAGATGGTTGTATTAATTGACCACTAGAATTCCTTCTGGCTCTAAAAGTATCCTTCAGTTCTGGTCCAGGTTCCAACGTAAACTTCTATTTCCCAGAGTTTCTTCTAAATGCTCCCAGGTCAGTGGTTTTCCAGAATTCCATCATTACTCTGTTACAATGTCACAGATACTTTAAATATACAGTAGAATGCATGCTCTCTGAGGGAAGGGACTCTTATTTTTGTCTCTGTGTTCCTAGTACCTGGAACAGAGAAGGTGCTTGATTAGACAACTAATTGGTACAGAGTGCTGGACTTGAGTCAGGAGAAATTTAAGTTCAAATCCCTCCTAAGATGCTAGCTGTATCATTTTGGCCAAGTTATTCAACCTCTTAGATTTAGTAACCTCAGTTGTAAAATAGGAATAATAGTACCTATCTCTCAGGGTTCAAATGTGAGGATCAAATGAAGCCGCACATGAAAAGTATTTTGCAGACTTTAAAGTGCTATGGAAATGCTTACTATTATGTATATATATTTTAAAATTTTTGGTATGACAACACCTAATACTATGACAGGGTATGATAGATAATTCATGGAATTATTGACTCAGAGCTGGAAGGAATTTTAAAGCATGGTGTTTATATTGGAAAGTAAGGAAAAATAAGTTTAGAGTAGCAGATCATAGATTATTATAGATAAACTTTGAATTCTAGGTTAAGTTTGGATTTTGTGCCCTCTGACTGATTCCATCAACCCACATAGACACTGTTAGACTCTTCCTCTTTTAACTCCAGAAGAAGCTCTGTGCAGGTATTTGGAAATCCTCTCTGTAGTAGAGATTCTTTGCTTATCAGGAGCCCAAAATTTTTGGGAGCACACTTGAGGGTGCTAGTATAACTGAGCGAGTTCTATATTTAGAGTCAAATGGTTTGAGTTTCAATCTTGCCTCTTATTTACTAACTATAATTCTGGACAAGTGACAACCTCTTTGGGTCTCAGTTCTCTCACATATAAAATGAATTGTGCTAGGGAACTGGATGTCTTTTCCAAATGTGCATCTGTGATACTGGGAACCTATGGAGCTCAGAGAGGGAGAGTAACTTGCCCAGGTTCCAACACTAATAAATAATAGCCCTTCAATTATTAATTTTTGGAGGCAGGAGGACCTAATCATTATTTCTTTTTCTTTGCTGAAAATCTTTCAGATGCATGCAATTTTGGGGGCCAATTCATGCCTTATATAAAAATCCTGACATGGTTATCCAACTCCTGCATGAAGATAACCAGTGATGAGGTGGGTATCCACAACTTCTAGAAGATCCAAAAGAACTTTTATCTGACTGCTAGCTGATATTAACATTAAGACGTCTTTCCCCTAAGATCCAGCCTAAATCTGTTCCTCTGTAAATTCCACCCACTGCTTCTAGCTTTGTCCTTGAGAGATAAACATTAAATTCAATCCCACTTCCATGAAACAGCTCTTCAAATACTATCCTAAAGTTGCAGGAGCTGTCTCAGGTCCTGAAATAAAACTGAGTGATTTAGATGGCTGGAGGGTGAAAGTTTAGGATAGGCAGAGTCTGGATAAGACAAAAGCAAGACCTCTTTGAATTCCTTCTATGTTTGATATTTTTAATAGGATTTAATAAATGACCAAAACTAAATAGCAAAATGAAAGTTTAGTTTTGTATTTGGGACATGATGCTATTCTGCAAATTTTCTTACTGGTTGACTAATAAGACCTTATTCTTTCCCTAAAATAGTAATTGCTTTCAATGATGTTATGTTTATAAAAGCCAAAATAATGGCCCTACCATTTCTCCAGAGTCAGTCCTAGGAGGCCATTTCTCTGGGAAGAATTTGACTTTTCCAGTCCACTATAGTTCATCTCTCTTGATTCCAACCTAGCCCAGCCTCTTCCCCTCCACTCCACTCAAGTAACAGGGGAAACTGCCCATAGGGAGGTTCATCCTATCTGGGAATGGGCTGGGTTTTCCCCTTTTCCCTTCTCTCGAACTCGAGAGCTTGGCAGGGCCAGGAGAGAGGTGGCTGATTATTTTTAGCTGCTTGTTCCTCCAAATGGATTGTGCATAACAAAAGAATGCTAATGCTGGGTGTCTTTATGAAAGCACTCGAGTTCATCAGCTTTGCAAAGAAGTGAAATTAAATCAAGATTTAATTGGGATATGCATGTTTTATTCATGCTACTAACCACAGGAGAAGCCAGCAAGCTGAAGGTAAAAAAGAGGGGAAAAAATCTTTTGAAAAGTTGTTTCTCTCTGATTAAATAGAGATAGTTTCCAACTTCAAAGGGAATGGGCCTTTAATGTATTTTAAATGCTCAATTGCACTCCACCCGGCCCACTCTACATATGGTAGGTGAGGGCAACTCTGCCTCCTCTCTTCATGTCCCAGACTCTAAAAACAGGTGTAGAGCCCTTAGGCCTGCCAGGGATACTTTGGCCTAGGGCTTTCTGATGTCTTTCAGATGCAGTCCACTCAGAACCCTTATAGGGAAATCAGAAGCTCATAGGGATCCAGTAGGGATCCAGTCTGCAATGTAACATATGAGCAAATGCAGGTATTTAAGAAACCTCCCTCCGTGTACACCTATAGATTTCTACATCTTGAAGGAATATTAAGCACATATTCATTCAACAAACATAGATTGAACTTCCATTGTACTGAGAAAAGCTATCTTGAGTTAAAGTCCCAGCTCTGTCACTTCCTCTGTGATTTTGTAGTTATTTAATTTATATTGATCCTCAGTTTCCTCATCTACAAAACAAGTAACTTGGAATAGAATGTCTCACAGGCTTTTCCTCCCCATTCTTTACATTTTATTATATATGAATTACCAGTCTGGAGGAATGTCTGTAGTGGAATATCCCAGGGATCTGTTATCCAGCATTTTTATCAATGATTTGGATGAAACCCTAAAAGGCAAGCTTGTTAAATTTGCAAGTGACATAAAGCCAGAAGGGAGAGCTAACACTTTGGATAACAGATTCAGGATCTAAAAAAATCTTGACAGATCAGATTGAAGTACTGGACTGAATAATAAGATATTCTTTTTTTGGACTGGATTTGTAATTTCTTCCATGTCAGGGATTCCTAATGAGGAAATTTCTAATGATGCAAATTAGCATCTATTCTGCAATCTATGGTCTTGGAGAGTTGACTAAGGGGAAGGGGAGAATAAATGACTTTCCCAAGTTCACATAGTTGATACATGTCAGAGGTAGAACATGGACTTTTATCTTCTAGATGCCAAACCAGCTCTTTATCCCCTAGGTCACAACTGTTCTTCAAGATGAAAGGTAATGGATATAAATTCAAAATTTTAAACTTATATTTTAAAAAATCAATCTTACAAATAAAGAAGAAAGTTTGGCTAAATAAGTTTGTGTGAAACCAAACTGGGACTTTTAGTAGACTATAAGTTCAAATGAGTCAATAGTGTGATGAAACGGCCAGAAAATTAGTACTATCCTAGGCTACTTTAGGAAATATATTCCTGTACTGAAGAAATCCTAAGTTTAGATAAAAACAAAACAAAGCAAAAAACAGTATCTGGAATGTGGGAAATTATAGCCCTGGACAGATCACATCTGAAATATTGTGTTCAGTTCTGAGTGTCATGTTTTAGAAAGCACAATGACAAAATATAATATATCCATAAGAGGAAGGCCAGGATGGTGAGAGAGAACTAGAGGTCAGAATATACAAGGAGATACAAAGATTTGTTGAAGAAATTGGAGTTGTTTAGCCAAAAAAAGAAAAGAATTAGAGGAGGACATGGTAGTTATATCCAAATCACTTAAGTCTACTGGAGAGGGATTTACTTTGTTCTTACTTGATCACAGTGATCAAAACTGAGAGCAATGAGTAGAAGTTAGGGAGGAACTTTTTTCTAACAAACTGACAAAAGAAAAGTTATGGAGTTTTTAGTTCCATATAAGGGAAACTTTTCTAAAAATTGTAAGTGTTGTTATATAAAATAAACTGCTTCAAAGAGCTCCTCCTTGCTAAGGTTTCTAGTGACCACCTGTCTACTTGTTGGGTATGTTGTACATAGTGTTTTTGTTTAGGTGAAGGTTGAATTAGATGACTTCTGAAGTCCTTTCAACCCTAAAATTTTATGGTTCTATAGTACTACACACAGTATTGTGAGAGATACAAGATAAAAGAGACACAGTGCTTATCTTCTAGGATCTTAAAATTTAGTAAAGTGATCAAGGCATGTGCACAAGCAGGCCACCTTCAAGGAAGATTGTGATAAGTTCTGTAAAAGAGAAACAGGTAAAGCCCCATAGGGTTTTTGATATAATGAAAGAAGGACTTTCTTAAAAGCAAAGAGACTTTTGTGTTCTAGATTCACCTCTATTGTTAATTAGTTGGGTGATCTTAAAGTGGTCAGCAGTTTTCCAGTTCCTGATATGGAAGATGAGCAGAGTTAGACTAGATGATTTCAAGATCCCATGCAAAATTCTATAATTTTGCCATTTGACAAATTCTATCTGGGGAGATTGAGATTAGAGAAGGCTTCATGAAGTAGATGAATTCTAAAATTATCAGAATATAGTTCAAGTCTAGATTTCCACAGGAAGGAGGCTCATAGCTTCTGCACAAGCATTCTATTTAATAGGACTCAATACAGGACAACCTTTACTTAATCTGACAAAAGAAAACAAAAAATCCTTCACCAAATATTCGAAGTGAAGATGACTATTCATTCTTTTCTAGTAAATCCACTTTGCCAGTTACCTTCATAGTATTCCAGATTTGCACTATTACTCTAGATGACCTCCCCTTATTTCTTTCCAGAGGAAAAGATTCCATTTGGTTCAGGAAATTTTCCACTGAATTAAAAAGGTTTAGATCAGAACCCTCTCTGTCATGTTATCATTGCTGTTGCATTGTTGTCAACTTATATTCCTGAAGCTACTAGTTTGATCCAAGAATACTTCCCTGCTTAGTCACTTAAATATCTGGGATCATGTTTCTGATTTACATGGTTTCCTAGATAGTTTTCCTAGAAGGGACATATGAATGTACTGGATTGTCTCCAGAGAAACAAGTCGTAGAGTCACAGAGTCATAGAATTAGAGTACAAGAGACCTTAGAGATCACAGGATCAGTCAAGTCAACAAATATTTATTAAATACCTACTACATGACAGGCACTGTTCTAATCAGTGAAGAAAAAGAAAGACAATGGCTATGTTCTTTCTCAAGGAATATATAGTCTAATGGGAGAGACAACATGCAAGTAACTACAAGATATATATATATATATAGATATATATAGATATATCTATATATATATATATGTTAAATAGAAGATAATCAACAGAGGCAAGGTACTAACAGCAGAGGAGAACAAGAAAGACTTCTAGAAGAAGTCTTATCTTAATGAAAGCCTGGAAAACGAGTAAAGATGAGGAGGAAGAGAATTACATATATAGAGATCAGAAAGTGAAAATTCATGGAGTGGGGAGATGGAAAGTCTCATGTGTTTGTTGTTGTCATTTAATCAGTTAGCCGTTCCAACTCTTTATGACCTGATTTGGGGTTTTCTGTCAAAGATGCTGGAGTGGTTTGCCATTTCCTTCTGCAGCTCATTTTTACAGAAGAGGAAACTAAAGTCAATAGAGTTAAGTCCAGGGTTACATAGCTAGTAAGTCTGAGTAGCTATTTGAACTCAGCTCCTCCTGATTTCAGTCTAGTGCTCTATCCACTGTACCACCTAGCTACCCTATGTGTTTTATGTAAGGAATAGTAAAGAATCCAGTGTTACTAGGTCACTGAAAATGTGTTTGAAAAGATGTGGTAAGAGATAATAAGAGGGGAAAAGTAGTTGGGAGTCAGATTATGAAGGGCTATAAAAGTCCAACAGAGAGTTTTATATTTGATCCTGGTGATATGGAGCCACTGGATTTTGATCCTGGTGAGAAAGGGAGTTGTAGTGTGACCCAAATTTCAGAGAGATTAATTTGACAGCTGAATGGAAAATGGACAGGAGTAGAGAGAGATGAGGAAGTAAAACAACCATCAGACATTTTACAATAGTCCAGGGATGAAGTGATGAAGGCTTTTACCAGGGTGGTCACTGAGTCATATGAGAAAAGATGAAATTCTCAAGAGATGAATAAAAGTAAAACTGATAAAATTTGGCAACAGATTGAATATGGAAAGTGAGAAAGAAAATGAAAAGTCAAGGATGATTCTTTGGTTTCTAGTCTGACTGACAGAAAAGAGAATCAGATATAGAGCTAGAAGAAACCTTATCAGCTGGTCTAGTTCAACCACCCTCATTTTACAAACAAGGGAACTAAAAATCGATGGAATTAAGGGAATTATGTGTCCAAGGTAATACAGATAGTAAATGGCAGAGCATAGATATATATAAAAGTCAGGTCTTCTGATTATAAATCCAATATTCTTTCCACAATACTATGCTGCCTTTGTTGTTGTCCAACTGGCTTCTCTCTGCTAAACCTCCATCTCTCATTTTCTTCTTCTCTCAGCCTTTCTTTCTTTCTTTCTTTCTTTCTTTCTTTCTTTCTTTCTTTCTT
>JAJPUD010002131.1:238049-254977 GCA_023553655.1 Myrmecobius fasciatus
CTTTCTTTCTTTCTTTCTTTCTTTCTTTCTTTCTTTCTTTCTTTCTTTCTTTCTTTCTTTCTTTCTTTCTTTCTTTCTTTCTTTTTTTCTTTCTTTCTTCCTTTCTTTCTTTCTTTTTTTGCTGAGGCAATTGGGGTTAAGTGACTTGCCCAGGGTCACACATCTAGGAAGTGCTAAGTGTCTGAGACCAGATTTGAACTCAGGTCCTCCTAACTTCAAGGTTGGTGCTCTATCCACTACATCACCTAGCTGTTCCTCTCAGCCTTTCTTTTAATGATCAAATCCAGGGCTATAATTCAGTTGTATGAATTGGCCAGAACTCAATATATCAACATTAATCTTGGGCAATAAACACCCAGTTAAAGGCCAGGAATTTATAGATTTTTAAGAACTCAACCTTTTTTGAGGGAATTCTGCATCTTAATAAGGCAATATAATCACTGCTAAAGCGAAAGCTTCATTTCTGCATCAAAAAAGGATCAGGACAATACCTTGGCACACTCCATATAGGTGGTCATAGGTAACATTAAAAAAAAAAAAAGATATTGGGATAGGAACAGAGTGTTCCAGTTGCTGTCTCCATGCTTCTCTCATGCCTTCTCCCAAACCCCATAAGAATAGCTAACATTTAAATAGCATTTTAAAGTTTACTAAGAACTTTACATATATTTTGCATTTGGTCCTTACAACAGCCCTATTCGGTAAGTGCTGTCGTTATTCTCCTTTTACAGATGAGAAAACAAGTAGAATAAAATTAAACAACTCTTCTAAGATCACACAGCTAGTAAATGTCAAGAGACAGAATCTGAACTCACGTCATCCTGACTCCAAGTCCAGGGATTTACCTATTATACCAACTAGATGCCATTATTTTCCTTAGGGAATAGAATATGCAGTCATCAATGGTGGATCATCCCATTTCACAGGCCATACTGGCAGCAAACCCCGCTTGAAGGAGTTGATAGTACCTTTGCCCCTCTCCCCTGAAGTGATGTCAAGATTTTGAGAGAAGAAAATTAGTTCCTTGTTACCAAAATGTTAGGGAAGAATGACTCAGTATTCTATGATGTGATAGAAAGAGTAGATTAATTCCATAATGATTTATAAATTCCTGGCCTTTCCCTCCCTTTTGGGTGATGTTGTAGAAGGAATTTATGCTTGAGGTAGGAGATTAGATGAGATGAACTTTAAGACCCTTTTGATTCTAAGATTCTATGATTCTGGAACAAGGTGAGATAGAGTTAACTCTTAATTATTCGGGGGAAGGTAATCAATCGTGTTTGCTGATTACTCCTTCTTTTCACTCATTTTTGTTTGCTTTTTGTCTGTTCTTCTTTTAAAAAAATGTCCACTTGCGAGCTGTCGTGGCAGGAGGGGGTGGGGAGAAAGGCTGAAACAAAGAGCTGAAATGAATCTTTTGGATTCTTTGTGAGTTTCATTTATGGAAAACATTCTCTCTTCTCTTGGTTTCCATGGTACTGCTTTTTGATCAGCACAGATAACCTGGCATTGGCTGTTCTTCATCAACATCCTCCTCCTTCTCCTTTTCTCTTTTTTCTCTTAAGGACCTGGCTCTATAAGGGCAATGAGAACTATACCAGCTCTTTGCCCTTAGAAAGCTTACTATCTTAAAAGGGTGATAATATTAAGCATAACAACAACAATCATAGCATACTATTCTTGTTTTTTCCTGTCCCTGCTTAATTGAAATAATCACAATCATGTGTATGTATGTAGGCATATATATGTACATATGAGTGTATGAGAAAGAGAGAGCATTCTATTAATGACATGCAGTTTAAAATGTACTCTCTCTATATGATCTTCTTTGATATTCTCAATACCCCTTGAAGTATGTAGTACAAGTGTTGCTATTCTACTATGCCCCATGTTAGGAAAACTGAGGCTCATGGAGATAAAGTAACTTATGCAAAGTCCAACAGCTACTCTGTGGCAGATCTAAGACTCGAGCCCAGAATTAGAAGTTGTCCACTATTCCACAGATACTGTAATGAATTTCACAGGCAATTTACTGTGAATTCACAGGGCATTCACTGTGAATTCTTCATCCTAAATGAGGTTTGACTTTCACATAACCCTCCTTATTCCTTCCTTGCTCAATTTTGATGGAAAAATTCCTAAAATGCGTGATTCATATCCACTATCAGGACTTTCTTTCCTATTTTCCCTGGATATAACCTGCCATCCTATGAGGAACAAGATTCTGAAGGTTAGGTCTATATATTTGTGGAGGGAGTTCACTGAAGCAAGGAAATTCTGGGAAGGGAAAAATAGAAAGGAGGGCAAGTTGAATTATATGGGAACAATAATGGGCATTTGCTAGGAGGTCTGCGATCAAACTATTTTCTTCAACCAAATTTTTGTGAAATTGCTTTGCCATGAGCCTCCTCCACTTATTTCAAAAATCCTACTCAGTTTCATTTGGTAACATCATAATTTTATTCCCCTCCCAGTCTACATGCTTGAGTGTACCCTAGGACTCTGTTGTTGGTTGTAGTCCCATCTCTTTCTATTCTCTCTCAAATTTCTACTTTGGTTGTGTGCAATGACCAATTCCAAGATGGCTATGCAAGTGGCTAGGGGTGGGACAGGATAAAGAGAAGAAATTAGTACAGAAGACTTATAGTGCAATACCACTTGAAGGGCCCCAAGTTGTTTTGCTTGAGGCATAGCCAATGGACAATATAAGGTTAGTAGCAGCCACTGTTGTGATAGATATGGGTCTTCTTGGATTTGGGTCACCTGAAAAGGAACAAGTGGATAGTGAACTCCACCCAAGGCTAAAGAACAGATAAGTCCCCAATTTTATTATCTTGTAACTTAGCTAATTCCAAACTAGAGAGTCAACATAATGGCACATACAGTCAACTTCATTCCCTTCTTTTTGACTTTAGGTTGCTTATTTTATATGAAAAGCTTTGAATTTGGTTGCAAATTCAAGTTAGAAATATTCTTAACTCGGACAGTTAGACTCCTGCCTAACTATACATTTATATTTATGGCTTTTTTATTGAGGCAAAATTCAGTTTACTGGAAACATTTGGGTAACAAAGGAGAAGGTTACATTATAGTGTCGGTTGATCAGTAAGTTTCAGGAGAAACTGGGGAAAGATCTGATCTTTTCTTGGACCTTCCTTTAATCTGGACCCTCTGCATCAGCCTGTAGAGACAATGGCTTTTCTTTACAGCTTCCTTTTCTGCCAAAGCTCAGATCTCCCTTTGTTTCTCAAAGTTGTTCTGGAAATGGCTATTTTGGCTTCAATTTTTCCAATCCAGATCCTCAGAATCTCTACCACTTACTTCTTCTAATTCCCTCTCCCTCTCCCTTCCTCCATCCCTCCTCTCTCCTTCCTTCCCCCTCTCCCTCCCTTCCTCCCTTTCTCTCTCTCTCTCTTTCTCTCTGTCTCTCTCTGTTTCTGTCTCTGTCTCTCTGTCTCTGTCTCTGTCTCTCTCTCTCTTTCCCCTAATTACATACTCTTAATTCTAAGACAGATTCTTCCTCTTATTCATATGCAAATTTGTTAGGGAATGATCTAGTCTCTTCTACAGTGGATTTGATTGATTCAAAGAAGTGTACAGGGTCTGTTCACATTTGGTTCCACTTATTTGATTCAGTCAAAAATATTTTTTACCTAATTAAGGTTTCAGAGCTAAAATGGAGTGGTTTCAATTCCACCTTTTCAACTGGGACGTAATATTGATCATTCTTCCAGTCACATAAATTTGCCATCTGTAATCTTCACTTTCTCTCATCCCCCATATCCAATCAGTAGATACAACTTGTTGATACTAACTCGACAATCTTTCTCACATCCATTTATTTTTCTTCACTCTCACCACAACCACTCAAGGTCAAGTTTTTCTTTGCTTCACATGGATCATTGCTATGAGCCTCCTAATCCATCTCCCTCTTCCCTCTTCACTTTATTCTCCATACAGCTACCAAACTGATATTCCTAAAGTTTAGGTCTGATCATATCACTCCTATATTCAAGAAGTTTCCATAACTTGAAAGTAAGAGGTAAATTCTTCTGAGTGGCATTTAAAGTCCTTCACAGTTTCATACCAGGATGATTACATAGTACTACCCAGAAAGACAGCTGAACTATTCTACTAGTTTTATCTCATACCCACTATACTATTTCTCATCTTCTTGTCTTTCCATAGACTGTCCCCCACTGTTTTGAATTTTCTCCCACCTTAATCTGCCTTCTGGAATCCATAGCTCCCTTTAAAGCATGCTCATGTCAGTTCCTTTAAATGAGTTTTTCTGTTCCCTCCAGTTATTCATGTTTTCCCTGAAATTTATTTGTGTTTATTTTGTGTATATGTCATATCTCTCTGGTAAAATATAAGCTCCTCGAGGAAAGAAGCTATTTCATTTTTGTCTTTGTATCTTTGGTATCTATCACCAAGTCTGACACATAAGCACTTAATAAATAACAATCATTGAATTGAATTGGATCAACAAATTATCAGGAATTGGGAGAGAGATCAAATTAGATGGTCAAAGAACTAGATTTTAGGTCAGAGCCTTAAACCAAAAACTTAGTTCATTATGAGTGAGTCAGGTCTCAAGGACTATAGGATAATAAAGATCTAGGACAAATTGATCTTTTAACTGAAAAGCTCACACTCCCTACTGAATGACTATTGCCATCAATTTCTCTATTGCTAGTATCCCTAACCCAGTTCCTTTATTTTACCAGAGCTGAAATGATAACAAAAACAATTGAGACTGGACACTTATCTTGTTTTCCATCCAATCAATTCCTCACATTAGGGTGATGTCATTAATCCTATTTGAGTCATTTACCTCAGGAATGGGGCAGTTACTGGCACAGTGAATAGTGGAGTGGGCCTGGGGTCAGGAATAACAATTCAAATTCAGTCTTAGGCATTACTAGTTTTGTGACTCTGGGCAGGTCACTTAACCTCTTTTTATTTCACTTTCTTAGCTGTCAAAATATGGATAATAACAGCACCTAACTCATTGGATTGTTGTGAGGATCAATGAAATAATGTTCTTAAAGCACTTATCACAGTATCTAGCAGAGTAGATGCAATATAAATGCTTGTTCCCTCTCTTTCTTTCCTACCCTCATTTTATGGGTAGGGTGAATCTCAAAGACTAATTTTTTTTTACTCAAAAATGAAAATCATATATAGTGGACATATAGTGATATATCACTATATAGTGATATCCACATATTTTCACAGTTCTCTAACATCAATAATTGGATAGTCACATAACATCCCAAGGACAGTACATGGCAGAGTGGTTTGCAAATTACTTTGACAATATTGACTCTGACTCTCCTTCAGTTTGATGCTGTCTTAGTTACCCGCTGGTTTTTGGTAGACACAATTTAAAGGGTCAGTCATACAGAGTCCTGAAAGACCTGACAAAACTACCTTTTCAAATTTCATCAGTGACTAATGACCAGGTCCAGGGGTCTTTTTTTCAGTATTCCTCACTCAAACTCTTTGTGGCAATTTACATTGTTGATCACTCTTTCCCTTTTGAAAGTATCTTTTTTGTTGGTTTCCATGACACTGCCTAATTTCATTCCTCTTCTCAGAAAAAAATTTTTTTTTTCTATCTCCTTTCCTGGAATTTTTTACCCTCTAAATGTAGGTGTCCTCTAAGGCTGTCTCCAAATCTATAATCACCTCTTGCTGCACAATTTCCCTCAGGGAGTTTGTCCAGTCTAATGGTTTTAGCTTTTATCTCTTCTCTTATGACTCCTAAATCTATATCTCTGGTACTAAACTCCAGTCTCATACTTTTGGCTGCTTTGAATGAATGAATGGTTTCATTATCTCAAACTCAACTTGTTCCAAAATAAATTTATTAGAACTTCCCAAAAATGGGCCCCCAAGTTCCTTTTCTGTCAAAAGGATCACCATTTTCCTAGTCTTCAAGATTATAAACTTTGAATGACCTGTCTCTCACTTCTCTTTTTGGCCTCCACCTCATATTCAATCAACAGCAAGAATAAAAGTAAGAATAACTTTCATTAGTAGTATGGCAGAAACTAGTGATAGGCCAACATCTCATACTGTATACCAAGATAAGGTTAATACACATCAAAGCTGATACTATAAGCAAATTAGAACAAGGGATAGTCAGATCTTTGGAGAGGGGAGAAATTTATGACCAAACAAGAAATAGAGAACATTATGAAAAGCAAAATGGGTAATTTTCATTACATTAAATTAAAAAGTTTCTGCACAAAGCCAATGCCGCCAAAATTAGAAGGCAAGCCATGAAACAATTTTTACAGCCAGTGTTTCTGATAAAGGTCTCATTTTTAAAATACAGAAAGAGCTGAGTCAAATTTATAAGAATACAAGTCATTCCCCAACTGATAAATGGTCAAATGATATGAACAGACAATTTTCAGATGAAGAAATCAAAGTCATCTATAGTCATATGAAAAAAATGCTCCAAATAACTATTGATTAGAGAAATTCGGCGGAGCCAAGATGGCGGAGTGAAAAGGTGACTTTCTGCCTCTCCTCCGATCTTCTCTCAAATCAACAATAAAATAAGCCTCTGAACTGATCTTCAAGTCAACGAACCCAGAAATATTTGGGCACGGCTCTCTGGAGAACTTCATATCAGGTTAGTCGGACTCGGACAGAGAGATAAATAGACGACCCCTGTGCAGGCCGGAAGTGAGGGTGGGACTCAGCTCAGCTCATCGTGGAAGAAATTCCAAACTCCAAACTCCAAATTCCAAACACCTGGAGTTTATCTGAGGCACTCGGGACACTCTGCCCTGATTGGGGGCAGGTGTTCTGGCAGACTTGCCTTGTTTAAGGAGTAATTCGGACTTAGTCCTAGCCCCCACCGGCCCAGCACCTTAAGTCAACTCGCCGAAGTGCCCCAGGGCAAAGCGTCTTCAGCCGAGGTTTTTTTTTCCCCCCTACCTTAAAGAGATATCCACTCTGTCTAAAAAAAAAAAAATGATGAAGAAGCAAAAGAGAGCTCTCACCATAGACAGCTTTTATCAAGGCAAAGAAACGACCTCAGATACAGAGGTTTCTTTAGACAAAAATCCAGAAAAAAACAGCAAGGACCATCACTGGTCCCCATTTCAAAAGGCCTTTCTGGAAGACTGCATAAAGAACCTCAAAAGAGAGCTGGAGGATAAATGGGAAAATAAACTGAAATCAGTGCAAGAAGGATACAGTATCTTGCAAGAAGGATATGATGCTCTGCAAAAGAGATATGAAAAAGACACCAATTTATTAAAAAATAAAATTAGTGAAGTGGAAAAAGAGAAATTCAAATTAAAAGAACTGTCAGGTATCATCTCACATCTATTAGATTGGTTAAGATAATAGTAAAAGATAATGATAAATGTAGAGGGGATGTGGGAAAACAGGGACATTAATGCATTATTGGTGGAGTTGTGAACTGATCCAGTCATTCTGAAGAGCAATTTGAAACTATGCCCAAAGGACAATAAAACTGTGCATACCATTTGATCCAGTAGTGCCACTACTATATCCCAAAGTAATCATAAAAGAGGGATAAAAATACACATGTGCAAAAATGTTTAACATTATTGGCAGAAACTGGAAATTGAGTGGATGCCCATGAGTTGGGGAATAACTAAATATATTATGATATATGAATGTAATGGAAAATTATTGTTCTATAAGGAATGATTAGCAGGCTGATTTCAGAAAAGCCTGGACTTACATGAACTGATGTTGAGTGAAATGAGCAGAACCATGAAAACAAGATTAAGTAATTATCAACTTTGATAGACTTAGCTCTTGTCAGCAATACAGTGATCCAAGACAATTTCAATAGAGTTGGGATAGAAAATGCCATCTGCATCCAGAGAGAAAACTGGAGATTGACTGAGGATTTAAGCATACTATTTTCACATTTTTTGTTTGCGTTTTCTTTCTTGTAGCTTTTCCCTTTTGTTCTGATTTTTCTTTCACATAATTAATATGGAAATCTTTTTTAAATAATTGTACATGTATAACCTACACAGATTGCTTGCTGACTTGGGGAGGGTAAAGATAAGTGATGGAGATAGAAAAAAGTTTGGAACTCGAAATCTTATGAATGTTGAAAACTATCTTTATATGTAATTGGAAAAATAAAATACTTTTGAAATTTTTAGAAATAAATGAATTTTTAAAAATAACTTTCATTTCTATCACGTTACAAAGAGCTTACAAAACTCTCTTATCCCATCAGAATTGTAAAGTAAGCAATGTAAGGAATATTTTCACATTTTTTTAGATAAAAAATTTGGGCTCAGAGAAATTAAATAACTTAACCATGAAAACATATTTAGTAAATATCAGAGCCTTCTTCTCTGACTTCTAAGTCCAATATTCTCTCCAGTTCTTACCAAGTCCTGCCATATCTTTCTTAATATTGCCCTTCATCTTTTTCACTCTCTATTTTCATATGTTTATTCTAGACTCTTATTAATTTGTTTCTGATTTGCTACTACAGACTCCTGTTTTTCCTAACTATAATACTTCTAAACCTCTAACATATCATTTCCAGACTATATTGTTACTCAAGAGATAACAATGCCTTCTTAATAAATAGTATCTCACCATATTAAAATTCATTTCCCACTAGTTTATCACAGACCATCCTTTACCTTAGTCAAATTGGCATTCTGTGTTTCTCACCCACTATCATGAATTTTGTCAGAGCAGCAGTGGAATCTAAAACAGCAACCTCAGAGGCAAGAAGAGCCAGGTTCAAGTCATCACTCTGATTCTTACTGTTGGCACTAGGCTAATCACTCAACTTCTTAATGTATCAGGCAGCTTTCTATGACTAAGTCAGAGGAATATATGAAGCATTAAGAGGAATCTCCTAACCAATTGGCCATTTATTGGCCAACATCAGCTAGACTAAATGTGGGTTGTGACCCTAGATGGAAAGTTTTAAGAATGTAGGGGTTGTGAAATATTTGGCAACAATAAAAGGTATCAAACATTCTACCAAGATTTAACTCTTTATGTAAAAATAAATAAGCACATCCATCTCATTAGTATGCAAATTTGTTTTCATCTTTAATAAGTGGTGAAATTATGTGTATAAAACAATGTTTTAAAATAAATTTCTTTATGATTAATTATCATTAAATGTTTCATTTGTATACCCATTTTACATACCTATATACTTGGAGTTATGTAAAAATTTCTCAGGTGAAAAAGGGTTGAAAGTGAAAAAAGTTAGGAAGACCTTATCTAGACATGCTTCCATATCTACATCATCAAAATCCTATCTAGTTTTAAAAAATCCTATAATTAAACATTGTTCTAATCTGTAGAAATTTCTGTGGATGGCACCATTGATAAGAACTAAACTTGAAGTTAGGAAGCTTTGAAGTTACTTTCTAGCTGGACAAGTGCCTTTGCCTCTCAATCTCAATTCTGTCATCTGTAAAATGGGAATAATAAAAGCACCTATTTCACAGGGTTATTATGAGGATCAAATGAGTAAAATATGGAAAATGTTTTGCAAATACTAAAGTGCTCTAGAAATAATAGCAATTATTTCTATATCCTGCCTTTATGATTTAACGTTAATTATTGATGTCTCCAAATTTTGTAATGTCAGAAAATCTGATGTTTTCATTAGTGAGTTGAATGATGATGTTGAAGATATGTTTATCATGGTCCAGGGTTTTCCATAAAAGACCAATAGCTTTTGGTGTATGATCATTCAACTAATTATGAATTCATCTAACAATACTTGTCCAGTTTTCACCATGTTTTCCACAATAGTGATATGAGAGAGGTGCCTTACTGAAGTTCAAATGTATTCCATGTATTCCATTCCCTTAATGTCCTAGTGTGGTGGCTCTTTTTGTTGGTTTGTTTTAAAGGAAATAAGTTAGTTTGGCATAACCAGTTCTTCAGAAACAATGAAACTTATATTGGCTCCTATCTGGATAAAAGTTGAAGACCTAAGGACCAGTCCTAAAATAGGGGGGCAAAATGGAAAGAGCCTGGAGAGGTTCAAATTTGAGCAAAATAAGTTGGAAAGAAAAGCCATTAGATATAATATGATCTTTCTTTTTCACAGATGTCTTCAGACTAGAAAATTCTCCTGTTTCTTTCACATGATTTGTAGCTTTTATTCATGCATATCTTTACTCTTTCTGTAAGATTTTCTCCAATTTTCTAATTTTATCATGTAATCTGGTTTACTGCCATGGGATCAACTTTCACCTTTATGATGATTCAAAATCTTTATCTACAGCCCCAAATGCTTTCATTTTCGATTATAATGTGCTCCTTCTCCTTCTGTTGATTCCAATATTTCCAGTTGAGTCACTCAGACAATTTGAGCTCAGATCCTCAGACTTGAGTTATATTACCCCTTCTATTTTGTGCCAACCCTATGACATAGATAATGAACATCACATCACTATTTCCTGGTGAGAAAACTGAGGCAAAAAGTAGCTCTTACTCTTCCTGGCATGAAAAACCTCCAATCAACCAAATATTCATTATGTGCTAGGTATTATGTTGGGTGCTGCTTTTACAAAGACAGAAGTCAAACAGGAGATAAAAACAAGAAGAAACTTATAACAAGGTATGTTCAGCTGCAACTGAGCGTGTGTGAAAAGAAGGCATGTCCAACTTACTTGAAAAGGTAAATTAGAGTCAGGTTACAAAGAGTTAAGTGTCACAAGAATTTGCTTTTGATCTGAGAGGTAATAGGGAAACTAAACAGGGAAAAAGGTTCCATACCATCTAATGAATGAAGTCTGGACTATTTTGCCTGGAATTCAAGGTTATCTGTTATCCAGCTGCAATGTGTCTTTCAAGTCTTATTATCCATAATCTCCTAGAAGAACCCCATATTCCAAACTTATTTATTGTCATTTCTCAAAAACCCCATGATTTTATTCTCATTTCAGTGAGAATAATCACAGGTATTTATCAAGCACCTATTATAGTGCTCAAAGAATTGTGCTAGGTATTGGGTGAGATACAAAATTTACATAATTTCCTGTGCTCAAGCATCTTAAAATCTAGTATAGGTAATAAGACATCAACATTGATCTTTGAAATACATATTACATTGTAAGTGCACTAGAGTAGTACAAAACAAAGATCTGTGAGAAGAGTTCTGGGACCTGCCTTTTGAAATGGGCAGTAAAAGATGGTTAAAAATTCAGAGGCAATTTAGAGGGAGGAAATTCCAGACAAAAGGAATATGTTGCTTGAGCAAAGGCATGGAGACAGAAATATTCAATGCATGTTCAGTGAGCCTGAAGTAGTCCAATTTAACTGGCTTAACCTCTCCCACCTTTGCCTAAATAATTCCTACTCATTTTTCAAGACCCAGGTTAAATGCTATCTCCTATGTTAAGCCTTCCTTGACAGCCAGAAGTAACCTGTACTTCTGAGGTATTGTGATATTTATATGTCTCTTGTGGCATTTGCTTCTTCTCTACAACTTCAAAGAAAGTGAAATCTATAGGCAAAGCTGTAACTAAGTGGATAGAATGCTGTGACATCACAACCTCTTAGTGTCCTCAGTTAACTCTCTAAGAGTATAAATCACAAAAAGAATTGACAATCAGCATAAATGAAGGGAGTGGCCAAACAGGGAGCTAAGTGTCACACTGGATAGAATGCTGGTCCTGGAGTCTGAAGGCCCTGCATTCAAATCCATTATCAGATTGATCCTAGGCAAGACACTTACTTCTATTTGCCTCACTTTCCTCATCTGTAAAATTAGGATAATAATAGCCTCTACCTCCCATCATTGTTGTGAGGACAAAAAGAAGTAATGTTTGTAAAATGTTCAATATATTAAAAAATGCTTAACATTTAGTAAAGCACTATATAAATGTTAGTTATCATTATTATTATTGCTCTGGACAGGGTCAAGCCCCATCCCCTCTAAAATCACTCAAAACATACATAATGATCAGACTATACTTAGATATTTGAGTTCTTCTGTGAGTCAGAATACACTAAGCTTTTACAATGCCTCAGGGTCTTTATATGTGGGTGTGGAAATGCCAGTTAGTAGAGATTTCCAGTTGGTAGAATGCTCAATAAACCGGCATTTACTGTATCACTGTACTTCTGTTGTGTGTTAAAATACAAATAAGAGTGCTTTGATGATTATGATTATGTAAAATAGAATATTATGGAAGTATGTGAGGTTATCCTCACAATGTGCATATTGTTGCTTTAGAGTTGACATTCAGTACCTGAAATATGTTTCCCTGGAAATCTTTCTTTTTTAGTTCTTTTCTGTTGCTAAAATGCCCCCCAAAGTTTTGAAAAAGGCAGACGCAGATGTCCATGTTCTTCTGTGCTTCAGAAAGAAGATTCCTATTTAATCCCCAAATGAAACTAAGAAGGAAAGAGAAAAAGAAAACAGGGATAATGATAACTTTTATGATATTGAGATTATAGTGTTTTCATATATATATTACATATATATATATACATACATACATACATACATGCATACATACATACATACATACAATTTAGAGTTTGGAAGGGACCTCCGGGTCACCTAGGAAGAAAACTGAGGTCCAGAGATGTGTAATTATTTACCAAGGTAGAGCTATGATTCCAACATAGTCTGAATTTAAAAAAACAAAACAAAAAACAAAACAAAAAAAACCCTTTTTTTTAATTAAAAAAATTCTAAATTTCACAGGAAAAATAAGTGATTATTGTCTCTACCAGTAAAATCATGGGTCCAATTCAAAAGAGAAATTTTAGCATATGGTTAAGAAAGATGATGTCCTGGTAATTATAATGTTTTGCTTAAAGGAGACTTGTACCATGTTTGCTATATCATGCATGTTTTATTTTTCTTCGACTAATTAGATTGCCATAAGACATACTTGTTACTATCTTTAATATTCAAACTACCCTGAACACATCTTATTTCTTTCATGAGTATGAATATACTAAGATCTTGGGATCTTTAGATATATTTTTGGACAGCTATGTGACACAATGGATAATGTGCTAGGCCTGCAATCATGAAGACTGAGTTTAAATTTGACCTTAAGCACTGACTAGAAATATTATGCTGGGTAACTCATTTAACCTCTATTTGCCTCAATTTCCTTATTTGTCAAATGGGGATCATAATAGCACTTATTTACCAGAGTTGTTGTGAGGACCAAATAAGATGATTGTAAAGCTCTTAGCACAGTTCTGGCACACAGTAACTACTATATAAAAGTTAAATACTACTTCTTACTATTACTCCTCCTCCTCCTATTATATGTGGAAGTTTAATAGAACTAAATGAACCCTACATTTGGATTCAAAAACTCGATTGCATAAATGAGTGAAAGACATTGTCAGACAACAGTTCTTGGACAAAGGTTCTGGGGCTTTAGATGGAATGGATATGGATAAATAATGTGACATGAAACCTAAAAAAGTTAATGTGGCCTTAATCTACTTAAGAGAGAAACATTGTTCAAAACAAAGGAGTTTGATCCATTTCTCTAGAGGCCTTCAGAAGAAGGCTAGTTGGTCACTTGTGGATATTACCCAGCATGTTAAACTAAAACTGTGGTCCACAACTGAATGGAGGAAGTGTGAAATTCTGATTTATTATCAACAAATATTTAGTTGGGTGAAAAGAGGTTTTGAGTGGAAAAAGTTTAAGAAACCCTGTGCAAATAATGATATTGGCAATTACTGGGTGAACTAGATACTCTTTGTGACTTCTTCCTGTTGAAATCCCTGTTATGAATGAATAGGCTATTCCACAGCAGGTCAGTGTAGCTATAAAGGACAGTTTGAATGAGGAGCACTTTTTGCTAACAGTACCTTGCATAGATGACAGCTATCCCCTCCTACTGAAGCCAGCCATTCTCTACATGTCCCTACTTTCTCTTCACCTCTCTTGTGTAACTATGTAATAAAACTAGGAGGAAAAAAAAGCCCATAGGACCCTGAGTATAGATGGACCTATATGCTTGGAGATAATGAGATTAAATCAACCAAGCAATGAAACTGAAGGATGCTGTTGCTCATCCTTTGTTTTGGAAAAGGATCAATGACATCATGGAATCATGTCTTGACTTGCATATGAATTGGATTTGAGTGAGGCAAATTCAAAGTCTTTTATCACTAAAGTCCAGTGGGAAGAGAAAAGTCAGGACAGATGGCCTGAGATCCTTTGGATGACTTGGGCATCTTCTCTGTCTGACCAAGTTCTAAGTGTTCCACAAAACAGCTGTTTGTCTGCCTTGGTGGGATAAACAGAAATGGAGTATATTCACCTTTGTTCTGGGGATTTCTTTTAGTAGACAAAATCTAGTCACTCCCTCCTGGATTCTTTCAGTTAATTGACCTGTAATCTGGGGAAAGGAAAAAAAAAGTCTTCAGCTGTTTGAAAAGAACCTACCACGTGCTGATTGTCATTGCTTTCTCTTTCTCTCCAATTTCTTATTTCTTTCCAACTTTCTCTTTCTCTCCAAATCTCATCCCCCACATCACTGTCTAAAAAGATTTAAAAATCTTTGCCATGAAAATGGAAAATTCCACCCTTCCATCCTGATCCTACAATAGCTTCCTCCAAGCTAGAAAGGAAATATATCTCCCAGGTTCTTTACTAGTTTAGTTCCCCACATCTACTCCCACCCACAATCCCAAACCAGCCTGTCCTAGGCTAGACAACAAGACTGTTATTTATGGATAAACAGTGGGTTTTTTAATTCCAAAGTACAATGTAGTGGGGAGGGATAGCCCAGAATTTGCTTCCTCAGAGAGGCAGATTCAGATTTACCTGGGAGACATCTAAAGCTGATAGAGTTCCCATAGTTCTGGTTGTATGTTTTGAGTATTTTACTCACTTTGAACTTGGTCTTTTCCTCTGAATTCACTTGGCAAGAAGCTTCTAGAATTAAGTTCCCTAAAGGTCTTTTACATCCAGATAACTTAATATTTTTAGATGAACATTTTATTGATAGCTTTAAAAAAAGTATACATCCATATCATGTATGTTTCCTTCTCTTCAAAGAAAAGAGTAAGGAGCATTTCCTTTTCTTTTCTCTGGGTCTAAGAATGGATATTCCAATTATATGGTAATTGGCTTTGCTCTTTCCATAGCTGTTTTTATAGTTAGTATGAATATTGTATTCCTGGTTCTGCTTAATTGACCCAGCATACATTCATAAAAATCTTCCTATGTTTCTTTGAATTCATCATATTCCTTATATCTTCCAGTGGAAGATTACATCCCTTTGCCATAATTAGTTCAGCCATTCCACGACTGATGGGCCTCCACTTTGTTTCCAATTTTTCACTATCACAAAAACAGATAGTTTATTGCAAAGATGCATCAGGACAATTGCCCCACAACCTTACTGAGTTGCAGGTTTCTACCTGTGCCTCTTCCTCCCATAGACTTGGCCAAAACTAACTTTCCCTGACTACTTTTGCCAGGGATTGGAGTAAGTGGATAGCAGGAGATAGAAGATACCATTTTAAGTCCTTTATGTTGCCATGGGAGTTGACAGTGCAGATTCAGGCACAATTCTTGTTGAATCTCCTATTCCTGACTCATCACACTTTTTGCCAAACTATGAGTCCGATGAGAAAGAACAATGATTAAGAAGAAAAATAAGGAGAAAGGGATCTGTAGAGTTTAGTTGTGACTCTTTGGATTACTGCACCCTCCCTTCTTAAAGAACTCAAAGGCATTTGATGGTAGGCTTCCTTCTACCTCTTAATAGCTGTAGGAGGAAGAAAGGGATTAACTACTCCATTTAAATCAATATATTTTTACTAGGTGCCTGGTATATACAGGGCTTGTAGATTAAGACATAAATGTTGATATCCATAATACAGAACATTCTAAAGTACTATAATATAGGATAAGTCCTTTAGAGATGTAGTAGGGATGATCAGGCCTGTGTCATGTCAATAAGATATATGTCAGATTCATGACATTTGTGATTTAGAAGGATCCTCAGTAACCATCTAGTATAGCTCATACATAAAAAGGAATCTCCATGACAACATATTATTCAGTCATGTCCAACTCGTAGTGATCCTCTGGACCGTAACATGCTTATAGTGTCCTTGGAGTTTTCTTGGCAAAGATTCTGGAGTGGTTTGCCATCTCCTTTTTCAGTGGCTAAGGCAAACAGGATCACATAGCTAATAAGTATCTGATTCTGGATTTGAACTCAGGTCTTCCTGACTCCAAGCCCACTGCTCTATCCACTGAGCCACCTATCTGCCTCCATTATAACATGCCAGTGGTCATTCAGCATCTGCTTGAAGACTTCCAAGAAAAGGCAACCAACCTATCAACTCTTGCAACATCCCATTCTATTTCTAACTGATTCTAATTGTTAGGAATATTTTCTGACATCAAGCCTAAATTTGTCTCTTTACTATGTCTATCCTCTGCTCCTGGGTCTGCCTTCAGGGAAGAATAAATCTTAGCTCCCCTCCATATGACAGCCCTCTAAATACTTGAAAAGAAATACCATGTCCCTCCTGAATTTTCTTTTCTCCAGGCTAAACTTGCCTAGTTACTTCAACTAATTCTCATATGTCATAGATAGTATATTGCCAGTTCTTTGGAAAGTACCCCAGCCTAGAGAGCAGGGGTTCCCCTGTTAATAGAAAGTTTTAAATATGGTACTCTGGGAGGTACTTGGTGAAAGGTCATCACCTACTAGATATCTGTTCTCTTCATGTGTTCTCACCTTCTTCCCTATGTTACAATCAGAGAGTCATAAGGGTATCTTAATAATATTTAAAACTTGAACTACATAATCCCTTAGGCAGTTTTACAGTGCTGCCCCAATCCTGGGATATCCTCAACTCAGAGCTATTTCTGAAGCCTGGTTGTGGTCACTTATATTTCATAGTGGATTAGAATTTGAGTG